>ML661885.1:32894394-33050681 GCA_007570785.1 Antilocapra americana
TCCACAAAGTCCACAAGTCTATTCTATACATCTGCGTTCCTTTTGTTGTCTCCCATGTTGGGTTCTCATTACTGTCTTTCTAAATTCCATATATATGTGTTAATATACTGTATTGTTGTTTTTGCTTCTGGCTTACTTCACTCTGGATAATGGGCTCCAGTTTCGTCCATCTGAGTAGAATTGCTTCAAATGAATTTTTTTTAATGCTGAGTAATATTCCATTGTGTATATATACCACAGCTTTCTTATCCATTCGTCAGTTGATGGGCATCTAGGTTGCTTCCATGTCCTGGCTATTGTAAACAAAAAATGTCTCTGCTTTTTAATATGCTGTCTAGGTTGTCATAGCTTTCTTTCAAAGGAGCAAGTGTTCTTTAATTTCATGGCTACAGTCACTGTCAGCGGTGATTTTGAAACCCAAGAAAATAAAATCTGTCACTGTTTCTACTTTTTCCTCTTCTATTTGCCATGAAGTGATGAGACTGGATGCCATGATCTTTGTTTTTTGAATGTTGAGTTTTAAGCCAGCTTTTTCACCATCCTCTTTCACTTTCATCAAGAGGCTCTTTAGTTCCTATTCACTTTCTGCCATTAGAGTAGTATCATCTGCATATCTGAAGTGGTTAATATTTCTCCCAGCAATCTTTATTCCAGTCTGTGATTTATCCAGCCTGGCATTTCACATGATGTAGTTTGCATAGAAGTTAAACAAACAGGGTGATGATATACAGCCTTGAGGTGCTTCTTTCCTGATTTTGAACCAGTCAGTTGTCCCATGTAAGGTTGTAACTGTTGCTTCTTGAGCTACATACAGGTTTCTCAGAAGACAAGTAAGGTGGTCTGATATTCACGTCTGTTTAAGAATTTTCCACAGTTTGCTGTAATCCACACAGTCACATTAATATTGAGATGTATTCTACTGTGGTTTGAAAGCTAGAAGCACCATTTTTTTCCTTGTTAGAACAGAAGTGACTATAATTTAAAACAGACTTTTCAGAACTTCTCTGCACAAAATCTTTAATTTGCTTTTATTATTGTTATTGTCATAAGGATAATAACAATGGATAGTAACTCAAATTATTTTATGTGATACTAACTCAAATTTACTGTATGGAAATAAGGAAACAAGACTTTTTTCATACAGATTATCTTCCAAGAAGCTAAAGTGCTAGATATCAGGAGGGCAGAAATCAGAATAGAATTCATGGAAGTCAGAATCAAAAGGCCATTCAGAATCTAAGGCAGCTCTAGTATCAAGAGGTCATGGATATTCAGTCCAGATCTATGCTTTTTAACTGACTCAGTTACTCTCTGTATATGTCTTAGTTTCTGTGTCCTTCTCTCCCTGAGGCCCTCTGGTTTATTTTTTTTATACTTGGCAGTGCAGAGTCCTAAGAGTAAAAATCTAATGGGCTCACCTAATAACCCTTCATCTTTTTTTGGAACAGATTTTTGGGACAATATCACATAGGTTGTTGCCCATGCCATGGATTTGCTAATCTTGGCTCAGCTGCCCATCAAGTCTCATTACCTAGGTGCAGTGGATCACATGGCACAGTGTCACATGTTATACAACCTGGCCATCTGAAACTAACTTCTCACAATCTGTTGTTGTGCCTGCATCTTTGACCTTGGAGAAGAAAATAAATAAGAAGAGAAATTTTTCCTCTGGAATGAGCACATATATCTAGCTGAAAATATTGAACCACTGAGTCCACCATCATCATCAGATATTAAGAAAGGAAAATAAATCATTTTACTGTAATATTCTAGCTTGACAAAAAATGCTTAACAACCTTATGTTAACTTAATATTTTTGCATCCCTGAGAGACTGGTGTTTGCCTATTCAAAAAAGTAGAATTGTCAGATAGCTAGAATTTATACTCAGCATTCTAGGACATGAAATCTGTTTTTCATCTAGACCAACTAGCTTCCAGCTGCTGTGATACTGGCTGCTTTGAAAAATACACAGATCTCTTTTTACTGCACAAAAAAAATCAATCCATATTGGGAAATTAGACCTCTCCTTGCAACTACCAATTTTAGAAATAGCCATTTGTTTCTGTGGGAGTGCAGGATGAACCTGGCTGTTTCAAACAGATGACCTAAGAAGCCCATTACAGATGAATCAAGATTGGATTAGAAAATAAATGTGAACAAAATCATCAGACTTAATGCTGTGAAATGGCCTAAGTTCATTTTCACAAGAAGTGCCAACTGCACTGAATTATTGATAATGCTGCATAATGTGGTAAATGTAATACAGTGTTTGGATAGGATTCTGTTTAGTTGGTTGTTGATTTTAAGCCACTGGGTCTTTAAAATGTTAAAGCCCTTAAATCTGAGATGGAATATGACCACAACCTGTCTTATGAAGTCTGTATTATTCTTGTCCTTCTGTTGTCTAATTTCCCATCCCTCAATACTGAGAACAGAAGTAGCCATAGTGTAAAGTCAGACAGGGGTCCATTAGCGAGATTTTATGTAGTAGATTAGATGGACAAGAGAAAGTCTTCCTCTACATCCACCCCTATGTCCAAAAGCTATGGTTCAATTTGACTATAGCCTTAAAACGGAGCAGTGAACAGGATAAGAATGACCCAGCAAGGCTAACACTCAAACTACACTCCTGAAACCAACTATCATCAATTCCTTCTGACCTAATTCATGACTACAATGCTTTTAAATATTTTAGGAGTCATTGCCAAACAAGTGCACTGATACCCAAGTTTTTGTAGTCACTAGGTCTCCTACATGGTGATTTAGCTATTAAACAAATAATATCTATCAAGCTAATGTTAGGTAAACACTCATGTTGCCATCTGATTAATAATACAGGGAATCTGGTTCTGAACATGTGGCTCTTTGAGAGAACATATAACCAGACTCCCTCTTAATTGGAAAGTAAAATCTGTGCCTAAAGATTTGATTGTTTTTTATTATTTTAATATTTGTTAAATGCTGAGTTGCTTCTCTCTCCACAGTCTTCTACTCAATACCATAGCAATGAAAACAAACTTTTTTTTTTTTTTTGCAAATGCAGGTGAAAAGTTAACTTATTCCTTATGCCTAGTCTTAACTGGATGATATACTTTTAGCATCATCCCTGGTATTTTGTATCTTCACAAACATTTTATATTATTATTTTTGTGCTGCAAGCATATTGTTTTGAATCAAGTACCCTTTACAGCACCTTCTTCATCTGGCTACACATCTCTGCATCAGCACCTGAGTCAGATGCTCAAAAATAGTACTGCTATCTATTCAATCAACAAGTATTAAGCCTTTGCTGTTCCCTAGACCCTGCAAATTCTCTGCCTCTTTACATACTGACTCCAATCTGCACACTTAAGTAACCACATTTTCTCAGGATGTCAAGTTTAAGCAACTGGGCTCTAAGCATCTCCATTCACCATTCTCTGACTTGATCTCATTACTCTTTCTGTAGTCCAGCCTTTCTACATATTTAGTATCTGAGTTCCTAGGCTATTAATGCACTCAGAAATCTTTGGGACTGAAACCTTTCTTGCATCATTTAGTCTTCTGCTGTTCTCTTGATCCACGATATCTCAACCTTGTACCCCAGGGCTGGGGCTTTGCTTCCTGCTACTCTTCTCCCAGATACCCACTCCACTATCCAGGATTCCATATTTCCAGAAGTTCACTTTCTCTCATACCCCTTATCACTATGATATTCCCCTAGTTGAAACAATTGCCTCGTTACATTCCTCCCACCCCATTTCTTCCATTCCAGGCTGCTAGTCTAGCTACCTTTAAATAATCTTTCACACACTGACTTCCATATTCCAATTGCCAAATTGGATTTATTTCCCTGCCTGTAAATGGGACATGTGAGAAACAGTGGGAGAAACCAGTTCCAAGTCCTGGACCCTCTCAACTTGGCTTGTCCCATTGTAATTCACTATCCAGTTAGTTGTTCCTAACATAAGGGAAAAAAAGCAAGGATGTCATGGTATTTGATCTTTAATGGAAGAGAGAACCTTTATAGTCTAACAGAAAAAAAATGTTAAGTTAGATCCAACCATCTACAATTTCTACTTGGCCTCCTGATAATCTCTAGACAGGTTAAGTATGTGGACTATGCTGGATGAGGCAGTTATACTATTCTTCCAAGTTACTGAATTTCTCTACAGTAAGAAGCAATATTGTGGAGTAGAAATGACAGAGAAATAAACAGGAAAATATATGAGCTTGATCATGATTTGCCACTTACTATTATACCCTCACCTTGAGCAGTCTCTTAACATCGCCTAGCTGTCCTCCTAGGGAATGTGGGAACAATAACAGTTCATTAGCAGTGCCTGTAAACCATCAAATCTTTAAGACTTGACTTTGGTAAACTACAAAAGTCAATAAATAAATGAAGAAGAATTTGTCCCAACTTGGCCTGGTTGAGGAGAATAACTCTGAAGGTTTCTCTCTACTTGCGCTATGCTCTAGGACATGTTTGTGTAAAAGCATGTCCATGAAATGGGCTAGTTTCCTGCATATATATTGTACCCATTCACCATAAAAAGTCAGATTCCAGTTTTTCTATGGATATCAAGTTTCACATATCTATTTTAAAGAAAACACAGAGCAACCTGCTCTACAGACGTGCTTGGCTCCTATGGCCCTGTCCCCCTGCCACCCCTACTGGGTCCACATATGGACCTGGTTTCAGATGATCTTGCTCAGAGGATAACATGGCCTGGATTAATCCAGGACATGTAGCTGGCAGTCTCCACCATGACCCTCCTGCTTAACTCTTTTCTTGCTCTTACTTCCCATTAGGAAGTGACATGTTTTTAGCACAAAGGAAAAAAAATCCTGGTCTTGAAGCTTATTAAACTGTAGGAAAAAAAAACAACAACTTTTTCTAAAACTGAAAAATAAACCATGAAGAATGAGGCTATGTGGTCCCATGTGGCAAGAGTTCACCTATGCTCTACCTGCGGTAAATAAAGTGAGACTAGGTGCTGTGGGGACAAAGAGTAGGGCACCTGACCAGATCTGGGTGGCCTGGGAATACTTCCTAGGGGAGGGGATGCCCAATAGCTCTTCCTGAGATGCAGCTATATTTTCCAGAGCCCTCTAGGCATGAGTCCTGGTGCTGAAACTGAGAAAAGTCACTCTGACCACAAAGCACAGTAGGGGACTCCAACTCACTAATGGGGCACACAGGCTTCCTTGCTCTCATCACTGTTCACCTCTAGGGTACCTGCTGGGTGTCTATGGGGTCAATTTGACCATGTTCATACATCTTAAAGCAAAAACTCTAAGCATGTTGATAAATAGGGTAGTTTTAATAAACTTTCTGTGAAGAAACAAAGAGCATTACATAACACAGTACATTCAAAGGACAGGAAAACCTTAGAAACCTTTATAAGCACTCCTTTTCTGCCAAAGTTCTATTAACTGTAGAAGCTACTACATCTCATTCTCTCTATTGTATCATTTGATGTCTGTCTTTTTTATATGTGTCTCTATCTTTGTCTCTCTGTTCTCTTACTGTTTTTGTCTCTGTCTGGTTATATACTCTATTTTTATTGAGATATAATTGACCTAAAACATCATGTAAGTTTAAGGTATACAATGTGTTGATTTGGTACATTTACACATTGCTATATGATTACCGCTATAGCATTAGGTAACACTTCTATCATGTTGCATAATTATCATTTTTTTGTGTGCTGAGAACATTAAGATCTAGACTCTCAGCAACTTCGAAGTTTATAATATGCTATTGTGAACTATAATCATTATGCTCTATATTAGATCTACAGCACCTATTTATCTATTAGTTACAAATTTGTACCCTTAAAAAACACTTCCTTGCTATATGGCTCAGGAAACCCAAACAGGGCCTCTGTATCAACCTAAAGGAGTGGGTAGGGGAGGGGGAAGGGAGGGAGTTTCTGAAGAAAGGGGATATACAATATACCTATGGCTGATTCATGTTGAGGTTTGACAGAACACAGCAAAATTCTGTAAAGCAATTATCCTTCAATAAAAAATAAATTAATTGAAAAAAAAACCCAAACACCTCCTCATTTCTTCCTTCCCTCAGCCCTGGTAATTACCATTCTACTTTCTGTTTTTATTATTTGGCTTTTTAGATTTCATATGAGTGAAATGTATGAAAGTAAAGTGGTTATCTGAAGAGGCTTTACAAATAGCTGATGAAAGAAGAGCAGCCAAAGAAAGGGAGAAAAGGAAAGACATACCTAACTGAATGCAGAGTTCCAGAGAATAACAAGGAGAGATTAGAAGGCTTTCCTCAATGAAAAATGCAAAGAAGTAAAGAAAAACAATGGAATGAGAAAGACTAAAGATCGCTTCAAGAAAACTGGAGACATCACAGGAACATTTCATACAAGGATAGGTATGATAAAGGAGAGAAACGGTAAGGACCTAACAGAAAGAGAAGAGATTAAGAAGAGGTGGCATGAATAGACAAAAGAACTCTACAAAAAGGTCTTAATGACATGGATAACCACTATGTAGTCACTCATCTAGAGTCAGACATCCTGGAGTGTGAAGTTAAATGGGCCTTAGGAATCATCACAAGGAACAAAGCTAGTGGAGGTGATAGAATTCCAGCTGAGCTATTTAAAATCCTAAAAGAAGATGCTTTTAAAGTGTTAAAGTTTTGCACTCAATATGTCAGCAAATTTGAAAACCTCAGCAGTGGCCACAGGGCTGGAAAAGGACAGTTTTCACTCCAATCCCAAAGAAAGGCAAGGCCAAAGAACATTCAAACTACTGCACAATGGTGTTCATTTCATGTGCTATCAAGGTTATATTCAAAATCCTTCAAGCTAGGCTTCAGCACTATGTGAACCAAGCACTTCCAGATGTTCAAACTGTGTTTAGAAAAAGCAGAGGAACCAGAGATCAAATTGCCAATACTTGTTTCATAATGGAGAAAGCAAGGGAATTCCAGAAAAACATTTACTTCTGCTTCATTGACTATGCTATAACGTTTGTGTAGATCACAACAAACTGGAAAATTCTTAAACAGATATGAGTACCAGACCACCTTTTCTGTTTCCAGAGAAACCTATATGCAGGTCAAGAAGAAACAGCTAGAACTGGGCATAGAACAACTGACTGGGAAAAGAGTAAGACAAGGCTATATGTTGTCACTTTGCTTATTTAACATTTTTGCAGAATATATCATGCAAAATGTCAGACTGGATGGCTCACAAGCTGGAAGCAAGATTGTCAGGAGAAATATCAACAACTTCAGATATGCAGATGACACCACTCTAATGGCAGAAAGTGAAAAGGAATTAAAGTCTTTTGGTGAAGGTGAAAGAGGAGAGTGAAAAAGCTGGCTTAAAACTTAACATTCAAAAAACTAAGATTATGGCATCTGTTTACATCACTTCATGGCAAATAGAAGGGGAAAAGTGGAAGCTATGACAGATTTTGCTTTCCTGGGCTTTAAAAATCACTGGGAATAATGACTACAGCCATGAAATTAAAAGATGCCTGCTCTTTGGAGGGAAAACTATGACAAACCTAGACAGTGTATTAAAATTTAGAGACATTACTTTGCCGACAAAGGTCCACATAGTCAAAACTATGTTTTTTCCAGTAGTCATGTATGGATGTGAGAGTTGGTCCATAAAGAAGGTGGAGCACTGAAGAACTGATGCTTTTGAATTGTGATGCTGAGGAAGACTCTTGGGAATGCCTTGGACAGCAAGGAAATCAAACCGGTCATTCCTAAAGGAAATCAACCCTAAATATTCATTGGAAAGACTGCTGCTGAAGCTGAAGCTCCAATACTTTGGCTACCTAATGTGAAATCCTGATTCATTGGAAAAGACCTTGATGCTAGAGAAGATTGAAGGCAAAAGGAGAAGGGGGTGGAAGAGGATGAGATGGTTAGATAGTATCACTGACTCAATTGATATGATTTGAACAAACTCCAGGAGATAGCAGAGGACAGAGGATCCTGGTGTGCTGTAGACATGGAGTTGCAAAGCATTAGACACGATTTAGTGACTGAACAACAACAGAATAACATATGAGTGACATCGTATAGTATTTGTCTTTTTCTGTCTGACTTATGTCACTTAGCATAATGTCCTCAAGGTTGATCAATACTATCACAATTGGCAAGACTTCTTTATTTCTTATGGATGAATAGTATTCCACTGTGTGTGTGTGTGTGTGTGTGTGTGTGTGTGTGTGTGTGTTTGAGACATCATCTTATCTTATTTTATCATTCATCCATTGACAGCTAGTCATATGCTATATGTCTCTAAGTTTATGTCTGAGGTGTGTTTGTATGTGTGTATGTCTTTGTTTATCTTAATCTTTTTTAATCTCTCCTTTTCCTTCTATCCTACCACTATCACCTCAACTTTTCCACCTGTATCTTCCTTCGTCCAGATTGTCTGAGACTCTAAGCTCTATCTCCCAATTCTTGGCTCTCCCTATGGGTCTACCCATATTTTTTAGTGTATGAAGCTATTCTTAGTTTTTTTTAATTTTCTATTACCATCTTTACCTTAGTCAGAAAATAAGGACTACTCTCTTTGGTATCTATAGTTCATAGAATATTGGAGATGAAAGATGGTAAATCTTATCATTTAATTATATTCTTTTCACAGCCTCATCTCTTATTTCTCCACTCTTTGCACTTTCCTTATAAGGTAGACAGAACTTCTTGCAGTGCCACAAACTCCTTTCTTGTTAACAGCCTGTCAGTCTTATCTGTCTTACTACTCCCTAGAAACTTCCACTCTTCTTCTAAGGACTGGGTCATCCACCTAGAAAGGAAGATACTCCCTTCGATGTGGAGTTAGATAAGCCTCAGGGAAGCTCCTTCTGCTTATCCTTACAGATTAACTACATTGATCAGGAAATGTCAGCAAGCTTGACTGTCCTCTCCACAGGACATGGTTCCTTAGACATGTGAATGCATATGCACCTCTGGTGTTTGGCTTCCAGTCAGCCCTGCATAAATGTCTGTGGAATGAAGATGGAAATTCTATGCAATAAGCAGTAATCTATGACAATCTCTCTTTTCTCTTGAGTCAATTTTAAACTTAAAACAACAACAACAAAAACAATGTGCCAATGTCTATAAACCTATCTTCCTCAGATAGCTTCAGAAAAGAGAAAAGACAGAGCTTGCAAGAGAAATTGTGAAAAGACCACGTTCAGTGCTAAAAATCATGAAGCCATTCTCGCACAATCGCAGACTAAAACCATCTTGATCACAAAGAGCCACTTTTAAATGGGAACCACATAATTTAAAAAGACCATTTGTATAAGGGAGGCATTAACTTTGGCCAACAATTCTCTTGCCACTGATTTAAGAACTTTGAATTAGGTGATTTCAAGAGAAAGGTTTAAAGTAAAGGAAAAATATATCCAAATCATAATCAAATGAAATGTTACAGAGGAGGTCCATCACAGATATGGACTCTTTTATTTAATTATTCCCCTTGACCACAGACAATTTTTCATATTTCATATGTAACATATAAGAAAATCAATGATTGTAGCTTTTCTTTATCATGGCAAACTGAGCTACAAATATATGAAATAAGCAATAGTTAAAATCTGTTTTCCTCTCCCAAAGAACTGAGTTACCTACACTAAATACTCTCAGTGGGGATATCACAGCTAACCATTTCACAATGCAATATAACAAAGGGACTAAAGGGGGGCAGCTTTATGATGTGTAAATGATGTGTGAATGAATTTTATAAACAAGTACACTATAATAGAGGCTATTTAACTGTAGGTTTAAATGATATGACACTAAGCATTGTTTAAATCTTATTTACCTGGGTTATACTCATTTAGTAATTACCCAAATACTTATAGGGTTTCTCTAAGTGTCAGAGACTGAGTGAGTTTTCTACTATAGAGTTAAGGGTGTGAGTGAAGTTTTGGGGATTGTATACCAAGATGAATGAGACTTGGCTTCTAGCCTGGAAGGGCTCATAGTTAAATAAAGGAGAGAGACTTGTAAACTTGCAATTGAGCAAGAAGGAGAACAATGGTTTTTCTGAGTCCATTCAATAGATGGAGCCTTAACAATCAAGCTTATTAAGATAGGATTATCTTTCACATGTCCTGGTATAAAAATTGGCCAGATACTAGTCTTCTTAGCTGAATCACCAGAAAGATTAAAGTCACTAGCAATAGTGCTGGTTTTAGGAGAAAAAGAAAGCAACTGCTTATGCTCATTCATATATTCATTCATTCAAATAACATTTAGTGAGTAGGTAATACAGGTTAAGAAATGCACATAGCAGTAAGGATATAGATACTGCAATGTAACAGAGAAACATATAAATTGACCACATTACAGTGTGGAAAGAGGTATGGTGGCCTATGGCATATCAAGGACAGTGGGAACTTACAGAATAATTAATACCTAAGATGGCTTGTGAAGAGGCTGTCATCTTATCAATGTCTTTAGTTTTGGAAGATAAATGGTCTTTTCCTTACATTAAATTTGAATGACTTGTTGATTTATTTCACTTCTCTCCTTTCTCTATATTGTTTTCCTCAGTTGGCTATGCCTAACAAACCTTATTTTCACAGATCTGCCTTATCTTGGGGTAGGGAGAGGATAGATAGTTAAATAGGTTTAAATTGATGTCATGTTCTAGCTGTCATCTGATTTCTCTATAGTATTTCATCTGATTACATTCCTTACATTTCACCTATATATGTATTGCTTTCATCTCCTCTCTATTCATTGTTTTGGCTTGCATTTCCCACCACTGAAATGACTATTAAAAAAATTATTGGAGTATAGTTGCTTTACAAAATTGTATTAGTTTCTGCTGTATAGCAAAGTGAACCAGCTATATTTATACATATATACATATGTATTTTGTTTTATTTCCATCCCATTTAGGTAAACATAGAGCATTCAGTAGAGTTCCCTGTGCTATACAGTAGATTCTTATTAGTTATCTATTTTATATATGTGAAAGTGACACATTAGTAACTCAGTCATGTTCAACTCTTTGTGATCCCATGGACTGTAGCCTGCCAGGCTCCTCTGTCCATGGAATTCTCCAGACAAGAATATTAGAGTGGGAAGCCATTCCCTTCTCCAGGGGGTCTCTCTTCTATTTTATGCAAAGAAGCGTATATATGTGAATTCCAACCTCCCAGTTCATCCAGCCTTCTTTTCCCTCCTTGGTGTCCATAAGTTAGTTTTCTATGTCTATGTCTCTATTTCTGTTTTTGAAATAAGTTCATCTATACCATTGTTGTAGATTCCACATATATGAGTTACTGTACATTTATTTTTCTCTGTGACTTACTTTACTCTGTATGGCAGTCCCTAGGTCCATCTACATCTCTGTAAATGGCACAATTTTGCTGAAATGACTATTTTCTTAAAAACTGTTAATACTAATAACTAGCTATATACTGAAGGGTTTTCAAAACCTCAGCTTCAAGTTATTAATGATGAGTCAGAATTTTGACTTTACTATTGAGGCTCAGAGAAATTATTTGATTTGACAGAGATTACAAAATTACTAAGAGGCTGAGCCAAGATGCAGACTGACATTTACCTGGCTGCAAAATTCAGAGGTTTTCTTTCCTCCTCGTAATTCTTGTCTTCTGTCGCATTTGATATTTTAACTTTCCTCTTTGTGGACATCTGTTTTTGCTGATCTGAAATCTGTTCCTCTTAAATTTTGAAACAGCATTCCAATAGTCCCTTTAGAGACCAACCTCCACTTCTATTTCCTAATAGTTTGAAGCCGGGCTGATTTCAGTCACCCCTAGATCTAGAGGTAAACACCTGATATAAAAGAAACCAAGCACAGGAAGTCCAAAAAATATACGTATATGCTGCTGTTCCTGCTTATTTTAGGTATCCCATGTCTACATAGTCCTGCTTCTTCTAGTAACAGGCCCATGCGTTGGTTCTAAAAACTGAACTTGCTGAAAATAATAACTAACTTGTATGATTTGGTGAAAGCCCTGTCCCCCTTCCACTGCACTATGACGATCTAGCATTTGGCTTGTGTTTTTCCCAACTCAGGCCTTTAGTTCACAATTTACATGGCCAGAAGCCACCAGAAATGAATCATTGGCTGGATAGCCTGTTCTCTGTAATGATTTTGGATCTTCTTATTTTCCTTCTGTTTGCGCCCATTCTCTACTCGGTCCTGGTGTCTACGAGACTACTGGTCTTTTGAATTTTAATTTATGGCACTGAAATTTCATTCTTAAAAGCCTGAAACTAATTGACTTTAGAATTCTCCAAGAATGTGTTTTTGTTGCTTAATTTTCTTATTCATAAACTATGTCTTCCCACTCATGAATGCTTCAGAGAAGTTATTAACACAAGATCTAACCTTCAACTATCCAGACCTAGACCTAATTTATTTTGCCAAAAACCCAGGCTAGTTATCCTGGTCCCTCAGAAGAGGAGAATTTGACAGTCAATAGGTTGAATTCACATTTTCCTCTCTCATTTATGAGTTAGAACCTCAGAGAAAATGATGAGGTCCAGTTAATCTTTGGATTCCTCAGTTTCTAACATCATACTACATACATGTTAACTCTGTAAGTCACTGCTGATTGAACCAACTAGACCTTATATATCTCAGGATTATAACCTTATAGTTTCAGTTTTTAACTGTGCCAGGCATTCTCCCTCTAACCCGGAAAGACTCAAGTTTTCCCTTACATATAACTTAGGGAGGCTGACTGAAACTGTGTATAAAAATCTGTAACATTTTAATAATTCAAGTGAATACTATAAAATACATTTCATGACTATCATGTAGCAGATAAATCCCAAAAGAAAAAGGCTTTCATTTGTCATGGATTCTGAGCCTAATTTCAAAGTTTATCTTTTATATAATAATGGCTGCAGGACAAAAAAAATTCTAGAGTTTGGAGAAAACTGGTTTTCATTCAGATAAGTTATAATAAAATCATAGAAAACTGGAGAATTATATGATATTGAAAGTGAAAGTGAAAGTCACTCAGTCGTGTCCAACTCTTTGTGACCCCATGGACTATTAGAGGAGATTTGATTTCCTAATGAAGAAGGGAGGATTTCTCTTGCACCTGTTCCTAGTAATTTCTTAGTTTGTTGGGTGGTAGAATCTTCTTTGTTTTGTTATCTACATGATAAAAATAGGGAATAAAAACATGTGACCACAAGAATTCTGCTGAATCAACTATTGTGAGATGGATACTATCAACATACTGAAGAGGGATGTATTTTGGCCTCTTTGAGATGATTAAATCACTCAAAGAATAGTTATATCTTGCCTTAAAAATCATAGAAAGATTTATATCTGTATCTACTGCCAGGTAGAACAATATGTCTGTGAAATTATTGTTCTCTGATGCATATTGTTATAAATAATGGAGAGTTAACTCACTGTGGAAGTTAATATTAGTTTTGAGGGAATTAGTAAGTAGCTCCCCAATTTTCCCCTCCTGAATTCTGAATCAATGAGATGGACAAAAGAATGAGGCAGATGGAGAACAAAAGGGGGCTCTTGGAGAATATACAGTGAGAACAGACTTCCTGATTTTGAGTCCTAGAATTAAGCATATGTTATCTCCCATTCACGCTGACTAAAAAGCAAGTTTGAGACCTTTACCACTAAGTTTCCTACATTATCCCTCAGGGCAACTTTTCTACAGGCAGGCAGATCCTAAAAACTAAAGGAACAGGAAAAACCACACTCTCCAGATCCTCCTCTGAAACTCACCAAGCTTTAAATCATTCTACTCTGCCAAAGAAACAGAAAGGAAAGAAATGGAGAAGGGAAAATATCCTTTCTGGAGGAAAGGAGGAGTGGGGAATGAGTAAGAGCAGTCCCTATCCCTGCAAGCACCACCAGATTATATGTTTACAATTGGTGTACTCTTGAGAGTATCTCTTCAGAAAAGCATTTGTGGGGGTGAAGGAGAATAATAGAGAGCTTCTGTGGAAGTTAGTTCTCTAAGAACTAAATTAAAATTTTATTCTAGTGATGGTTTTGGCTTTGTAAGTCACTTCGTTATTGTCCTTTTTAATTTACCTCTGTACACCAAAATAATTCTTGTTTAACTCTATTACAAAAATTTTTTCCCACAATTCTGGGTGCTCCAAACCATGATATTACCTTAATAATAATAATTTCCCTAGAATGTATTACTTGATATGTCAAATATCTTACAATGTTTAAACTCTTGATAATATTTCCTCATAAATATGACATTAGCCCTACTTACTATTCAATTTCTAATATTTATATTTGCCAGCTGAGGAATGAAAGATCTGCAAAGGGTCTTCTTAAATATGGATGCTGATGAAGAAGACTGAGAGAAAGAATAGTGAGAGGTGGGATGCGAGCTGAGAAGACTTTCCTGAAATCCAACAGAGAAGATTCAAGAAGCTTCAAGAGGATTCAAAGCTCAAGAAGTGGTCAGGATGTTGATATTGAATGGTTAAGCAAAATAAGGACTGAAATAGATAATTGTCCATGGCAACTAGGAAGTCGGTACACACCCCAATGAGAGTCTGAGCCGAGTAGAGGGATTAAAGCAACCTGTAGAGGGTTAAGGACTAAATGAGCTATAGAAATGGAAGCCAGAATGCAGGTTTCCATTTTGAAAGATTTAGCTATTAAAAGAAGAAAGTACAAAGTGTTACAGGAAAGGTTAGGTTAAGGGAAAATTAATATTCTTTCATAAAAATTGCTATACTAAATAAATATACTCTATAAACCCATAGTAATTAGTAAAATATGTTCTACTTAATAGTATCATACAGTAAAGAACTAATTTCTGTCCCAATAATTAGAGTATGCAATATAAAATGGGGCTAAATGCAATTAAAAAGTAACATATGCAAGAGATAAAGAGAGTTCTGAGTGGGCCAGGGATTTTGCAAAAGGCTCTGTAGAGGGAGTAAGCCTTGTTCTTTCCTTAAAATTAGTTACAATACCAACAAAAGAGACAAAAGGAATGTTTATCAAGACACTCTACAAGTTGCATTTTTAAAACATCCAATCAAATTAAAATTCCCCCCATCCCCTGCTCCTTTTTCAGAAATCCCAAACAATTGCTCAGACTCAACCCTTATTCTTCTCCTTCAATAGACTACCAAACCCAGAATTACGAGAGAAATGAGACATGGGTTATTTCAGAGTACGTAAAACAGACTGAATTGGTTCATAATTTTTTTCTTTTTCCCTTCCCAAGCACATAATTACAATATATCACATACATAAGACACTGATTTAAGTACCTTACCAACTGATTTTGTCCTCACAGCAAAGCTATAAGGAAAACACCTCTACTATGTCCATTTTACAAATAGTAAAACTGAGGCACAAACTAACTAAATTATCCAAGGTTATTCAGCTAGAAAGTAGCACACCTGTGATTCAAACTTAGGCAGGCCGGTGCCTGGGGTGATTCAGTCAAGTGATACTCCATGCTGCCTTTTTCCTACTGCCTTTAATCATTTTCCATCTTTTTAAAAATCTAAGTCAAAGTAATATATACTCATGACCTAAAACATTCAAAAGTACACTATGTCTTGGCATATTCACTAACTCTGCTGTGAACAGCTGTGTGTTTAACAATGGGGAGAGGATATGGGTGAACAGACTGATGCAGTTTTCTATAAACACATGTCAAAAAATTTCCTCCTTTTGGCTTTACTTCTCATTCCTGACCTTGCTCTCTATCAGTTAGGGTTCCATATTCTCTCTAGGGATCACCAAGGATATTAGCTGACAGTGCCCCCACCCCCTACCTCCACACACACGTCCTAAAGCTCCTTTCTCCTTCTGGGCTACAATTACCCTCAGCTTCTATTTCATCTTTCAGCTTGCTTCCATTTTCTTCCTATTACTAAATATCTTCTTTGAAATTCACTCTTGACATCTAGCCTAACCCTCATTTCCTACAATGTGTTTAATCCCATTTTGTGTTCCTTGTATTTTTCATAAAATATCAGCTTGAACTGGAAATCACAGGAAAGATTTTGTAAGAGATATTAGTGATATATTTATGGGCTGAAAACACTGATTTAGATAAGAAACAGAGGAAAAATACAGGAAAATTTGAGAATAGTTGATGAAACAATTTCTAAACAGACAGTAGAGACTGGATTCAGTGTATAAACAAAGAAGCTGCTTAGGAAGAAAAATATCATTCATTCAACAAACATTTATTGAATTTCAACTGTGTGCCAGGCAATGTCATAATTATTGGGAGATAGAGCAGTAAAGAAAACAAACAAGCATCTTTTTTAATGCATCTTATATTCTGGGAAAGATTGAAGGTAGGAGGAGAAGGGGATGACAGAGGACGAGATAGTTAGGTGGCATTACCAACTCAATGGACATGAGTCTGAGCAATTTCCAAGAGATGGTGAAGGACAGGGAAGCCTGGCATGCTACAGTCCATGGGGTTGCAGAGTGAGACATGACTGAGTGATGAAACAACAACAACATCCTAGGGGGAGGAGACAATGAAAAAAGAGGTGAATATACCAAATGTTTGAGTATGGTAAGCACTATGGAGAAAATAAGACGTGAAAGGGAAATAGATAGCGATCAGTAGGATTAGATGGGTGGGAGCAATTTTAAATACAGTGATCAGAAAGGACTCACTGGGAAGAAAATGTTTGAACAGCAACCTGAAATAAGTAAAAGGAAAGGCAGGCAAATAACCTGGGGAAGACTGTTGCAGGCAGAGAGCAACAGTGCAGAGGCCTAAGGCCAAAGCAAGTCCATCATATTCAAGGAAGAGCAAGGAGGCAGATAAGTGAGAAGAGGAGTCAACCTTAAAGGCAATAGTGAACCCATTGGTAAAGAGCCTTATAGGCCGTTGTAGAGACTTGGGCTTTTCTTTAAGGTGTAATGGGGCTTCCCTGGTGGCTCAGATGGTAAAGTATCTGACTGCAATGCAGGAAACCCATGTTCAATCCCTGGGTAGGAAAGATCCCCTGCAGAAGAAAATGGCAACCTACCCCATTATTCTAGCCCAGGAAAACCCATGGTTAGAGGAGCCTGGAGGGTTACAGTGCATGGGAACAAAGAGTTGGACATGACTTAGTGACTAACACATTCACTTTACTTTCACTTTAGGATGTAATAGGAAGACAGTAGAAAGGTTGGGGTAGAGAATGTGATCTGATTTACAATTTTGGCAGAATGACTCCAGACGTTGTCCTGAGAATAGATTGTAGGGCTCCCAAAGCAGAATAAAAAAGGACAAACTAGGAGATTATTACAATAATCCAAATAAGAGATGATAATGACTTCGCCGGCAAGGATGACACCAAAATTTGGGGCCTGAACAACCAGAAGGATAGAGTCATCATCACCTGGCAAGGGGAATACTCTAGAGCAGTGGAACCTGGTAGGAAAGGTCAGGAGTTTTGACTTCAACATCTTAAGCTTGAGAAATTTATTGGATATCCAAAGGAGATGTATAGCAGGCAATAAGAAATTAGAGTCTGGCATTAAGGAGAGAAGTTTGGATGGAGATATACAGCAAATCACTGATAAATATCACCTCATTTTCCCTTAATACAAAAAAGAAGGATGGACACTACTATGGACAGTTTTATAATGTAGGGAAGGGGATTTATTAATATGAGGGTCTATATTTTCCTCTGTCAAGGCTGAGGCAGAGTTATATACTAAAAAGAAACAGCTTTGGCTATTAACCAACATTGACTAAAGGTTTGCCTAGTAGCATTGAGAGGCCAGCTGGGCTTGAAAATCCTAAATTTGTAGCAGTTCCGGTTTATGGTTATATACCCTATGTGGTAAAGCATGGAAGATATATGTTGAATCGGTTGGGGAAGTACACTGACTGAAACTGCCCGCCCTGGCCAAGCACCATAGTAACCATTTGCATGAGTTGTTTTAAGACAGGAGGTCCTGGTAAAGAACATGGAACTAATAAGCTACCACCAACCAGAAGAGCTCAGGAAAAGTCAAAAGGCACACCACATGTCCAACCACCTCTCAGAATCCTTCTCTCTGGCATCCATCTTGGCTGAACAAAGCATGCACCACCAGAAAGGACTCTGAGTCAGAATGATTGGCTAAAGACAACTTCCTGCAACAAATCCATTCAGGGTTAGGAAATGATTAGTGGATGTGGAAGAAGGAAAGGGAGATAGAAAATTGATGATTCTGGTGATGGTGTCATAGAACTGCTGACCATAGAACCCAAACTGAGTAAGAGGCATATATCATAGTGGTGATGAACTAACTCTCTTACTATATATATATATATGTATATATATATACACACACATATATATACTTAACATAATGCAAGAAATTGATGTAATACTGGGACTCAAAGGAGCTAGCTATCATGTAACAGAAGTTATGTTTTATAATACCAAGATCCTTGATCACCTTCTAAAAAGTACACCACTGTATATACAATTTATAGGACATAAGGAAGGAAAATTTTGCAGTAAAATTGGTACTTTTAATAGTTGTGAAATTTCTTTTACTGCTCATATTATCTTTGCTTTTTCATTCCAAACTGGTTTCATTTGACTCAAGCCAAAATCCCATGTGATTCTTTCTAACTTTCCTTGGAATTTTTCAACAGACATAGGCATAATAATACAATTGTGGTCAGGCAAGTTCCTTAACAAAGGATAGAATGTCTTCTCATGGCATTCCAAAGAGATGACTTAGTCTCAGCTGAGTAGAAAACAAGACAAGTAATAGTCTTAGACATGGAGGCTCTCTTTAAGCACCTCTAGGCTTACATTGACATGTTTCAATGAGATAATAATCAATATAGAATCTTTATTTTAGAGTCTTCAAAACTCCAAAAATTTAAAAGATAAATCCAGAAATGAGTGAATATCTTTCCTATCAGGCTTCTAAAATATTGGAGTACCTACAGATTTATAACAGCTGGGTAATGAGAAAGAATTCTCAAATTACATCATGAAGCTCACAGCCTAGCATTAACAAAAACCAGCTCTGGCTGGTTTAAGTCAAAAGGGGACCATATTTGAAGGAGGCCCAAAGAAATAGAAATACAAACAAGAGGTGAACAATGGACCTTGGGGAGAGTAAGAATCAGGGTGGACTGGGGACTAGGAGGCAGAATTCATGAGTCTTTGCTTTAGACAGCTGCCATCAACATGGCAGAGTTCCAATTCCCCGAGGCTCTATATCTCTTTGTTCAAATTCTTTGCAGAATGAAACCAAATAGTCAGCCTAAGTTAAATGCTCACCCCTGAATCAAGGGCAGGATGGAGGGATAATTAAGTTTAGAAATAGAGATATGGTTCTGAGAGACCATTCCTGTGTCCTGGGGACAAAGAAAGGGAACTCTTGACCCAAAGAATCACTAGAAGTTTATACTACTGAGAAAGACAGGCAATAAGCCAAGTAACTTCAAAGGTGAAGGCTAAGAAAGGAAAGAAGAGAATGTTAAAGAAAAATAGATAACAAAGAGAATTAAAGTAATTTAAATATCAGGGAAAAAGATGGTACCAAAACTGAAATGCAGATGGTGACTTGCAGCCATGAAATTAAAAGACACTTACTTCTTGGAAGAAAAGCTATGACCAACCTAGACAGCATTTTAAAAAGCAGAGACATTACTTTGCCAACAAAGGTCTGTCTAGTCAAGGCTATGGTTTTTCCAGTAGTCATGTATACATGTGAGAGATGGACTATAAAGAAAGCTGAGCACTGAAGAATTGATGCTTTTGAACTGTGGTGTTGGAGAAGACTCTTGAGAGTCCCTTGGACTGCAAGGAGATCCAATCAGTCCATCCTAAATTAAATCAGTCCTGAATATTCATTGGAAGGGCTGATGTTGAAGCTGAAACGTCAATACTTTGGCCACCTGATGCCAAGAGCTGACTCATTTGAAAAGGCCCTGTTGCTGGGAAAGATTGAAGGTGGGAGGAGAAGATGACAACAGAGAATGAGATGGTTGGATGGCATCACCGACTCAATGGGCATGAGTTTGAGTAAACTCCAGGAGTTGGTGATGGACAGGAAGGCCTGGTGTGCTGCAATTCAAAGGGTTGCAAAGAGTTGGACATGACTGAGTGACTGAACTGAACTGAAACTGAGATGAGAAGGATAAGGGAGGGTTGAGTTCAGGAGGAAAGAGAGCATTCAAGGAGGGATATCAGCGTGCACAAAGAGTTTGGAAGTAGGAAGAAGAAGGCCATTTTACCTGCTGGTAGATGTTAGTATCCTCTTCATGGATAATAGCCTTTTCTGTAGCAAAGGGGCTTGGGTAAACCAATGAAGTCATGAGCCATATGTAGGGGTACTCAAAGATGAATGGGTCATAGTGAAGAGTTCTGATTAAACGTGGTCCACAGGAGGAGAAATAGTAAACCACTCTAGTATTCTTGCCAGGAGAACTCCATGAACAGCATGAAAATGCAAAAACATGACACTAGAAGATGAGCCTCCCAGGTCAGAAGGTGTCCAAAAAGCTAAGGAGGAAGAGCAGAGGGAATTACTAATAGCTCCAGAAAGAATGAAGCAGCTGGGCCAAAGTGAAAATGATGTTCAGTTGTGAATGTGGGTGTTGGTGAAGTCCAGTGTTGTAAAGAACAATATTGCATAGGAACCTGGAATGTTAGGTCCATGAACCAAGGTAAATTGGAGGTGGTCAAGCAAGAGTAAATATCAACATCTTAGGAACTGGTGAAGTAAAATGGACGAATATAATTCAGATGACCATCATACCAACTACTGTGGGCAAGAATCCCTTAGAAGAAATGGAGTAGCCCTCATAGTTAACAAGAGTCTGAAAGGTAGTACTTGGATGAAATTTCAAAAATCATAGAATGATCTCGGTTCATTTCCAAGGCAAACCATTCAACATCACAGTCTATGTTCCAACCACTAATGCTGAAAAAGCTGAAGGTGACCAGTTCTATGAAGACCTATAAGACTTTCTAGAACTAATACCAAAAAAAGATATCTTTTTCATCATAGGGGATTCAAATGCAAAAATAGGAAGTTAAGAGATACTCAGAATAACAAGGCAACAACTAACAAGAGTTTTGTGAAGAGAACTCTCTGATCACAACAAACACCCTTTTCCAAAACCCAAGAGATGACTCTATACATGGACATCACTAGATGATCAATAGTGAAATCAGACTGATTATGTTCTTTGCAGCCCAAGATGGAGAATTTCTACACAGCCAGCAAAAACAAAGCTCGTAGCTGACTGTGGTTCAGATAATGAGCTGCTTATTGCAAAATTCAGTCTTAAATCGAAGAAAGTAGGGAAAACCACTAGGCCATTCAGATATAACTTAAAATCTCTTATGATTACATAGTGGAGGTGAGTAATGGATTCAAAGGATTAGATTTGGTAGACAGAGTGCCTGAAGAACTGTGGACAGAGGTATGTAACACTGTACAGGAGGCAGTGACCAAAATCATCCCAAAGAAAACGAAGTGAAAGAAGGCAAAGGGGTTGTTTGAGGAGGCTTTACAAATAGCTGAGAAAAGAAAAGAAATGAAAAGCAAGGGAGAAAGGAAAAGATATACCCAGCTGAATGCAGAGTTCCAGAGAATAGTAAGGAGAGATAAGAAGGCCTTCTTCAATTAGCAATGCAAAGAAACAGAGGAAAACAACAGAATGGGAAAGACTTGCGATGTTTTCAAGAAAATTGGAAACATCAAGGAAACATTTCATACAAGGATGGGCATGATAAAGGACAGAAACAACAAGGACCTAAAAGAAACAGAAGAGATTCAAAAGATGTAGAAAGAATGCATAGAACTATACAGAATCATTCTTTTTTTTTCTTTTGGTTTTCTTTTTTATTTTATTTATTTATTTTTTTATTGTTTTTGCCATACAACGTCATGATATCACCATGGGTTTACATATGCTCCCCCTCCAGGTCACCCCTCCCTCCTCCCTCCCCCTGGGAAATCTCATTGCACCAGCCCCGAGCATCAATCCTGGGCTGGCGATTGATTAGACATATGGTAATTAACATGTTTCAATGCCATTCTCCCATATCGTCCCACCCTTTCCCTCATCCACAGAGTCCACAAGTCTGAATCGTTCTTAACGACCCGGATAAAACACAATAGTGTGCTCACTCACTGAAAACTGGATATGCTGGATTGTGAGGTCAAGTTGGCCTTAAGAAATATTACTAAAAATGAAGTAGAGGAGGTGACAGAATTCCAGCTGAGCTATCTAAAATCTTGAAAGATAATGCTGGTGAGTGCTGCACTCAGTATGTCAGCAAATTTGTAAAACTGAGCAGTGGCCACAAGACTGGAAAAGGTCAGTTTTCACTTCAATCTCAAAAAAGGGCAATGTCAAAGAATGTTCAAACATTCTCTATGCAGTAGCACAATTGCTCTCATTTCACACGTTAGCAAGATTATGCTCAAAATCCTTCAAGCTAGGCTTCAGTAGTATGTGAACTGAGAACTTCCAGACGAGATCGGGCGCGTTCAGGGTGGTATGGCCATAGACAAACTGAGAACTTCCAAATGTACAAATTGGGTTTCGAAGAGGCAGAGGAACCAGAGATCAAACTGCCAACATTTGTTGCATCATGGAGAAAGCAAGGGAATTCCATGAATCCATCTATTTCTGCTTCATTGACTATGCTAAAGCCTTTGATTGTGTGGATCATAACAAACTGAAGAAAATTCTAAGAGAGATGGGAGTACGAGACCACCTTTCCTGTTTCCAGAGAAACCTGTATGCAGCACAAGAGGCAATAGTTAGAATCAGACATGGAACAGCTGCTGCTGCTGCTAAGTCACTTCAGTCATGTCCAACTCTGTGCAACCCCACAGACAGCAGGCAAACCAGGCTCCCCCATCCCTGGGATTCTCCAGGCAAGAACAATGGAGAGGGTTGCCATTTCCTTCTCCAATGCATGAAAGTGAAAAGTGAAAGTGAAGTAGTTCAGTCATATCCTACTCTTCGAGACCCCATGGACTGTAGCCTACCAGGCTCTTCCATCCATGGGATTTTCCAGGCAAGAGTACTGGAGTGGGTTGCCATTTCCTTCTCCACATGTAACAGCTAACTGGTTCAAAATTGGGAAATGAGCACAACAAGGCTGTATATTGTCATCCTGCTTATTTAACTTATATGCAGAGTACATCATGTGAAATACCAGGCTGGAAGAATCACCAGCTGGAAGTAAGATTGCTGGTAGAAATATCAATAACTTCAGATATGCAGATGATACCACTCAAATGGCAGAAAGAGAAGAGGAACTAAAGAGCCTCTTAATGGCTCTTTTATGAAAAAAGAGGGTAAAAGCTGGCTTGAAACTCAACATTCAAAAACACTAAGATCATGGCATTTAGTCCCATCACTTCATGTCAAATAGAAGGGGAAAAGGTGGAAGCAGTGACAGATTTTATTTTTCTGGGCTCTAAAAATCACTGTGGGCTTCCTTCATAGCTCAGTGGGTAAAGAGTCTGCCTGCAACGCAGGAGACCCAGGCTCAATTCCTGGGTCGGGAAGATCCCCTGCAGGAGGAAATGGCAACCCACTCCAGTATTCTTGCCTGGAGAATCCCATGCACAGAGGAGCCTGGCAGGCTACAGCCCATGGGGTCACAAGAGTCGGACAAGACTTAGCGACTTAACTACTAACTACTAAAATCACTGTGGATGGTAACTGCAGCCATGAAATTAAAAGATGCTTTCTCCTTGGAAGGAAAGCTATGACAAAATTAGACAGCATTAAAAAGCACAGGTATCATTTTCCAACCAAGGTCCATATAGTCAAAGCTATGGTTTTTCCAGTAGTCATGTACAGATGTGACCGTTGGTCCATAAAGGGGGTCGAGGAAATGATGCTTTCAGATTGTGGTGGTAGAGAAGACTCTTGAGAGTTCCTTGGACTTCAAGAATATTAAACCAGTCAGTCCTAAAGGAAATCAAACCTGAATATTCATTGGAAAGACTGTTGCTGAAGCTGAAGCTCCAATACTTTGGCCACCTGATGTGAAGAGCCAACTCATTGGAAAAGACCTTGATGCTGGGAAAGACTGAAGGCAAAAGGAGAAGAAAGGGGAAGGAGATAATATGATTAGGTAGAATCACAGACTCAACGGACTTAAATTTTAACAAACTCCAGGAGATAGTGGAAGACAGTGGAGCCTGGCATGCTGCAGTCTATGGGATCGCAAAGGGTCAGATGTGAATTAGCAACTGAACAACAACAGATGTTAGTATACCCAGAGCAGAGTCAAGTGATATGAAATGGGAAAGTTAGTGAAAAGCAACTTGGACCATGTAAAGGATTTTGGACTTGATTCTGTAAGCAATAGGGAGCTGTAAGAGTAGCTGATGGGATCAGATACAGCTTTTTAAAGATAATCCTAGCTGCTGCTGATTTAGTCACAACCACCTGTGGGCCACTAGGCACTGAAGGATGAAGGGCTTTAGAATTAGAGAGTGTGGGGTTAGAAGCCTTGTGCCACTAGCTGATTATATGGTGTTAAAGAAGAAACTTAATCTTCTGAATCTTAATTTTAGATTAATTAGCATCTGGAAAATGCAAATACCAATACCTATCTTTCAGGGTTATAGTAACTCTTAATAAGCATAAAGTTAGGAACATGTAAACAATAAGTAGCAGTTATTGTTACTTCTCATATTATTGTCCTTTCTATTTTTTAAATTGCAGCTTAGTTTTCCCTCATCTTCTGATTTGGCTGACATTTATTGGATATTTATTGTATGTCATGCAAAGATGAATATTTTACAAGCATTTTCTCATTTAATCTTCAAAACACTCCTCTAGGCTAAGTATTGGAGCCTCCCAGGTGACTCAGTAGGTAAAGATTCTGCCTGCAATGCAGGAGACACAGGAGATGTGGGTTCAATCCCTGGGTCAAGAAGATACCCTGGAGGAGGGCATGGCAACCCACTTCAGTATTCTTGCCTGGAGAATCCCACGAACTGAGGGGTCTGGTAGGCTACAGTCCATAGGGTCACAAAGAGTAGGACATGACAGCCACTGAGCACAAGGTCAAGTATTATTGTTATCCCTTTTTTGAAGAGATAGATACTAAGATGTACAGATTTGAGCAAGTTGGTCAAGATCAGACTTTTAGAAAAAGAACTATATGCTCCTTGAGAGCAGAAACAAGTTTTAAGTTTCTACTATAGGGTCAAGCCTAGTACAATATAGACAGTGGATAATCATTTTGTATTGGATCAAATAGTGGATGAAATTCTCATTTAAAATTTCAGACAATGTAAAGCCACATAGAAGTCCATAAGAGAGTTAGAGAAATAACTTCTAGAAGTATTTTGTTGAACTACAGTTGATTTACAATGTTATATTAGTTGCAGGTATATGGCAAGAAATAACTTTTGAAGTAACAACACAAAAATACATTTTGGTCTATTTTTCGTTTTAACTATATGGATCAGTGTATCAGGTAGCTGTTTCTGAGGAAGAAATCACTCCAAAACAATAATTTAAAACAATAACTGTTTATTATCATTCACAATCCAGTAGGTAGTCTTTGTGGTTCTTCTGATCAGTACCAGCTTGGCTGATCTCTGCTGGGTTTTGCCATGCAGCTGTGGGCAACCAGCCAGTTGGCTGGCAGCTAGATAATATTAGTTTCCTTTGTTGCTCTAAATATTGCCACAAACTTAGTAGCTTAAAATGGTACAAATTTGCTATCTTCTGGCTTGGAAGGTCAGAAGTTTTGACTGGACTGAAATCAAGGTATTACACCTTCCCAGGCGGTACTAGTAGTAAAGACTCACCTGCCAATGAAGTAGACATAAGAGACAGGTTCTATCCCTGGGTCGGGAAGGTCCCATAGAGGAGGGCACGGCAACCCACTCCAGAATTCTTGCCTGCAGAATCCCATGGACAGAGGAGCCTGCAGGCTATGATCCATGCAGGCACAGAGTCAGACAGGACTGAAGTGATTTAGCACACAAAATCAAGGTATTAGTGGGACTGCGCCCCTTCTGGAGACTTTTTTCTTTTTAATTTTTTCCTTTACATTATCATGTTGGTTTTGCCATACATTGACATGAATCTGCCATGGGTATACATGTGTTCTCTTTCCAGAACCACCCCCCCCACCTCCCTCCCGATTCCATCCCTCTGGGTCATCCTAGTGCACCAGCCCTGAGCACCCTGTATCATACATCAAACCTGGGCTGGTGATTCATTTCACATATGATAATTTACATGTTTCAATGCCGTTCTCCCATATCATCCCACCCTTGCCCTCTCCTATAGAGTCCAAAAGACTGTTCTATACATTTGCATCTCTTTTGCTGTCTCGCATACAGGGTTCTCATTAACAACTTTCTAAATTCCATATATATGCATTAGTATACTGTATTGTTGTTTTTCCTTATGGCTTATTTCACTCTGGATAACAGGCTCCGGTTTTGTCCACCTCAGCAGAACTGATTCAAATGTATTCTTTTTTATGGCTGAGTAATATTCCATTGTGTATATGTACCACAGCTTTCTTATCTATTCATCTGATGATGGACATCTAGGTTGCTTCCATGTCCTGGCTATTGTAAGCAGTGCAGTGATGAACACTGGGGTACACATGGCTCTTTCAATTCTGGTTTCCTCAGTGTATATGCCCAGCAGTGGGATTGCTGGGTCATATGGCAGTTCTATTTCCAGTTTCTTAAGGAATCTCCACGTTGTTCCCCATAGTGGCTGTACTAGTTTGCATTCCCACCAACAGTGTAAGAGGGTTCCCTTTTCTCCACATCCTCTCCAGCATTTGTTGCTTATAGACTTTTGGATGGCAGCCATTCTGACTGATGTAAAGTGGCACCTCATTGTGGTTTTGATTTGCATTTCTCTGATAATGAGTGATGTTGAGCATCTTTTCATGTGTTTGTTAGCCATTTTTATGTCTTCTTTGGAGAAATGTCTGTTTAGTTCTTTGGCCCACTTTTTGATTGGGTCATTTATTTTTCTTGAATTGAGCTTCAGGAGTTGCTTGTATATTTTTGAGATTAATTCTTTGTCCATTGCTTCATTTGCTATTATTTTCTCCCATTGTGAAGGCTGACTTTTTACCTTGCTTTTAGTTTCCTTTGTTGTGCAGAAGCTTTTAGTTTTAATTAGGTCCCATTTGTTTATTTTTGCTTTTATTTCCGATAATCTGGGAGGTGGGTCATAGAGGATCCTGCTTTGGTTTATGTCGGAGAGTGTTTTGCCTATGTTTTCCTCTAGGAGTTTTACTTTCAACTGCTACTATTCAACATAGTTTTGGAAGTCTTGGCCACACCAATCAGAGCAGAAAAAGAAATAAAAGGAATCCAGATTGGAAAAGAAGAAGCAAAACTCTCACTCTTTGCAGATGACATGATCTTCTACATAGAAAACCCTAAAGACTCTACCAGAAAATTACCAGAGCTAATCAGTTAATATAGTAAAGTTGTAGGATATAAAATCAACACACAGGAATCCCTTGCATTCCAATACACTAACAATGAGGAAACAGAAAAGGAAATTAAGGAAACAATTCTATTCACCATTGAAACAAAAAGAATAAAATACTTGGGAATATATCTACCTAAAGAAACAAAAGATCTATATATAGAAAACTATAAAACCCTGATGAAAGAAATCAAAGAGGACACAAATAGATGGAGAAATATACTGTGTTCATGGATTGGAAGAATCAATATAGTGAAAATGAGTATACTACACAGAGCAATCTATAGATTCAATGCAATTCCTATCAAGCTATCAGCAGTCTTTTTCAGAGAACTAGAACAAATAATTTCACAATTTGTACGGAAATACAAAAAACCTTGAATAGCCAAAGCAATCTTGAGAAAGAATAATGGAACTGGAGAAATCAACCTGCCTGACTTTAGGCTATACTACAAAGCCACAGTCATCAAGACAGCATGGTACTGGCATAAAGACAGAAATATAGATCAATGGAACAAAATAGAAAGACCAGAGATAAATCCATGCACATATAGACACCTTATATTTGACAAAGGAGGCAAGAATATACAATGGAGAAAAGACAATCTCTTTTACAAGTGTTGTTGGGAAAACTGGTCAACCACTTGTAAAAGAATGAAACTAACTAGAATGAAATTTTCTAACACCATACACAAAAATAAACTCTAAATGGATCAAAGACCTAAACATAAGACCAGAAACTATAAAACTTCTGGAGACTTTAAAAGAGAGTCTGTTTCCTTGCCTTTTCTAGATTCGAGAGGTTGCCTGCATTCTTGTCACATGGCCTGCAGGAAAGCATCTCAATCTCTTGACTTCCATCCTTGCGTCCATTCTTACCTCTATAGAGCTCACCTTTCTGTTTCTCTCCTATAGGAGATGAGATTACAATGAACCCGCCCAGATAATTCAGTGTCATCTCATGTCAAAATCCTTACTTTAATCACATCTTTGAAGTCTTTTTTGTCTTGTAAGGTAATATATTAATAGGCTCTGGAGGTTAGGATGTGGATATCTTCTTGTGGAGGGGGCTTGTTTTGCTTCCCACAGATGCCTTTCCTCACACTTCTGGCAGCTGTCAGCCTGTCAGTCAGGATGCCTGGATTCTCTTCCCCCAGCAGGATAGCTCAGGCTCATAAAACATGACTCAGGGCTCTAGCTCAGCAAGAGGTCAGGCTCCAGCAAACAAGTACTCCTCATGTCTCTTGCTAGTATCACATTTGCTTATGTCTCTTTGACCAAAGCAAGTCACATGGGCTACTCAGATTCAAAGGTAGAGAAATATACTACAGCTCTTTATGGGAGGATCTGTAACGCCACCTTAAAAAGACTTGAATGCAAAAAGGGGAAGAATTTGTGGTAGATTTACAATACACCATAACTAGCATAATACATAAGAGAAATCTAAGACAAGCCTATCACTAGTTAGAACAAGCCCAAATCTTTGTACAGTTGTTTCCTCTGCCTAGAATGCTCAAAACACTTTCATATCTGTTTGTATGCTTGTTATCATGGCTTAGATGTAATCACCTCCAGGATGCCTTCTCTTCGTGCTCTTACCATACTCCGTACTTACCCCTGATATAGCACTTAACACACTGTATTGAAATTACCTGTTTATTTTTCTGCCCTTCAACCTAGACTGTAAGCTCCTTGTGGACAGCAAATGCATCTTAGTAGCTCTTGCTTTCCCAGTGACTTATAATGTACCCTGCATGAAGTAGGTTAGTTAGAATTTATTGAAAAAAATTTATGAACAAGTGGTCTATAAACTCCATCCCTCACATACTAATGTTTCCTTAAAATATAATTATATTTAATGAATCTTTAATCCTTTATTTTTTCTACATTGGAATCTAGACTTTCATTAATAAACTAAATAGGAAAGAAAGGAATGACTTGTACTAAATATTAGTTGCAGGAAGTTTTCCTTGGAGTAAAAAGTTAAATTATGATTTTGGAAGCTTAATATCACAAATTGATTGTGTGACATTTATGAAATCCACAGTTTCTCACCAAGAGTGCTGACTTGCCAAATAAGAGATTTCTGAGGCTGTCTTCAGCTGGATGGCTGGTCAAAATTAGGAAGCCAAGGCTAACTTAACTGTAACTCCCTCAAACTAAATACAAAATAAAAAACAAAGTCTTTTGGAGTATTTCCAGAAAGGTCTTACGGGGCTGCCTGATTGCTGTTAATACATAATGCAGATAGATTTCTGAAATTACATGACTCAAGGGCTAGGACTCCAGAGTTACAGACACAACATGAGTAAGCAGGCTGCTCCAAATTGCCAGTGGAATTAAGAAATCAAAAAGGAGATGGTGAGTTACAAGAAACAGAGCTTGTTTGTGGGAGAAGGCATTCTGCATGCCTATAAGCAAGAAAGCCAGCTGTAATGTAAGTTAAAATAAAGCATACAGTTGGTTAATATGATGAAATAAGAACTCATCCTTACATTTATTCTCCAATATAATGTTACAATGGGCCACACCTGGAATATGTGTGTCTGCCCTGTATTTTTATCTCAGGGAATGAATATTTTTACAATCTGAGTTATAAAGGACAAAAATGAATAAAAACAGCATTTAAGTCCAAAAGGAATCAAGTTAAAGTTTAAATATCTTCAGAGTGTCTCTATCCCAATGGTAAAACTGTCACTGTTAATGCACTGAATATTTTACAGAAGCTCAGTTAATCATGCCTTGAAACAGATAACCTATTAACAACAGTAATAATAAACTCTAGGCTTTTTGAGTTTCTTAATTCTGAGTCTTCAAATAGACTATACCCTAAAAGGGACATTCATGTTTATTTGAAATTCATTTATGAAATAACCACCCAGGCAAGTCGATGCAGCAAATAATTGTCATTAATGTTGAATTTTTATATTAAAAAACCCAAAGACTCCATTCTCTTAATCCTCACAACAACCATGAGAGGTTTATTATTATACTCATTTTTCAAATATAAAACATAGGGGAGAACATTTAGCTAACTTGTCCAAGGTCATATAGTTATCCTATGATATAGCTAAATTTAAGCAAGTGATTCCTGAACCTATTTTCATAACCACAGCACTACACTGCTTCTTACAGTATACTATGGCCCTCATTCTAAACTGAATGTTTAGCATGGATACAATTGTTTCAACTTAAATATTTCTCGAGTTTATGTTAAGTGAGAAGTTTATTAGACTTTTCCTTGAAAATTCATGGAAAATATATATAAAGTAGTGATTTCCTGGTCTCAAAACTTCTCTTAAAATAGTTTTACAATTGCCACATTAACCAATAGTTTTTGTTGTGGCTCAGTTGCTGAGTCATGTCCAACTCTTTGCAACCCCGTGGACTGCAGCATGCCAGGCTCTTCTGTCCTCCATAATCTCCTAGAATTTGGTCAGATTCACAGTCATTGAGCCAGTGATGCTATTTAACCATCTCATGCTCTGTGGCCTCTTCTCCTTTTGCCTTCAATCTTTCCCAGCATCAAGGTCTTTTCCAATGAGTCAGCTCTTTGCATCAGGTGGCCAAAGTAATGGACTTCAGCAACAGTCTTTCCAATGAATATTCAGGGTTGATTTCCTTTAGGATTCACTGGTTTAATCTCCTTGTAGTCCAAGGGACTCTCAAGAGTCTTCTCTAGCACCACAGTTGGAAACCATCTATTCTTTGGCTCTTGGCTCTCTTTATGGACCAATTCTCAAATCTATGCATGACTACTGGAAAAACAATAGCTTTAATTATATGGACATTTGTTGGTAAAGGGATGTCTCTGGTTTTTAATATGCTGTCTAGGTTTGTCATAAGTTTTCTCCCAAGGAGCAAACATCTTTTAATTTCTTGGCTGCAGTCACCATCCAGTGATTTTGGAGCCCAAAAAAATAAAATCTGTCACTGTTTATACTTTTCCCCTACTATTTGCCATGAAGTGATGGGACCAGATGCCATTATCTTAGTGTTTTGAATGTTGAGTTTCAAGACAGCCTTTTCACTCTCCTCTTTCACCCTCATCAAGAGGTTCTTTAGTTCCTCTGCTTTCTGCCATTAGAGTGGTATCATCTGCATATCTGAGGTTGTTGATATTAACCATGAGAGACAAGTATAAATCTGCATCCACAAACTCAGATGTGTAAGAAATAACATTAATTCACTATCATTGTTTTTATTTAAATCCTTGTTTAAGCCTCTCTTTTGTTTAGCTGATAAGAGATCCATTCAGGTATTATGGTACATCCCTTCTCCAGAATTGTTAGAGGGCATAAGTCTTACATAGCACAGGATTATTCAGGGTGGTGGTGAGGGGAGTCCTTTAGTCATTATTCAGTATTTCCTTATCCCATTTCCAAAGCTTTAAGTCTTTTTTTAAAATTAATTAATTTATTTTAGTTGGAGGCTAATTACTTTACAATATTGTAGTGATTTTTGCCATACATTGACATGAATCAGCCATGGGTTTACATGTGTTCCCCATCCTGAACCCCTTTCCTACCTCCCCACCCATCCCATCCCTCTGGGTCATCCCAGTGCACCGGCCCTGAGCACTTTTCTCATGCATCGAACCTGGACTGGAAATCTGTTTCACAGATGACAATATTCCTGTAAGTCTTGATTGCTCTGCTGTTTCCATGGCACATGTGAGGGTGTGAAAATCATAGGCAAGGTTGGGAGGCCCCATACGTGGACCATTCTTACTTGGTGCTCCAATATCAGAGATGTTACCATATCTCCAGGATATGGTTAGAAAATGTGCAAGCTTCCTCTCTGAATACGTACTTCTGATCATAGGCTTCCAATTTCTCTCCAGCCTAACTAAACTATTTTTTTCTAGATCTCAAGGGGGCCTAATTTCCCCTCATCTCTTTCAAGAACACCTGGCATAAACTCTTTCAAACTGAGAGTAGGTATTTATAAAAGCATCTTGAATTCAAAGAATCTCTTCCTTACACTGTCCAAAAAAATCCATGTGGCAAGAAATCGCTAAAGTTCAAGTTCTCCTCTTACAAAGGAAGGATGGAATAAATGTATCTGTACAAATTAATATTTCAGTGAATCATCCTTCCCTCAAGTTATAATTGAAATGATGAGGTCACAGAATTCCACCCCACACCCTCACCAATGGCTCTCTGGAAGCATTCAAACTATTAAAGAAGAATAGGTAATGTCACTCAGCTATTTAAATGCTTCTGTATTTTTAAAACTCTGTTTGTTTATTTCTAACTTTATAGTGAACATATTCATTGAATGATACATGGATCTTCCAACTTAAAATATCTGCTACTAATTGTTGTATTTGTTAACATTCACTGAATTCGAATTTTCATGTCAGGCAGTGGGTGAAATACAAACTATTCATTATTCTTACATCATAACATAACATATACCATACCATAACATAACAGTATTTCCTGAGAGCAACTGAATTCTCTGTCAAAGACCTACAAAGCTATGAGGTCCCATGGAAAATAAAGATGAAGTGAATTTTATTAAATCTCTTAATGATCAGATCTTCCCCAACTAGAGGTAAAAGGGAAAGCTTACAGGGAAGACTATTGGCTTGGGCTGCAAATTAATGAGTGTAGTGTTACTTTACATCCTAATTGACCATCCAGACTGGTGGACCCAAGGAACCATTGGTTGCACAAGGCTGCTCACTTTGCAGAAATGCTCGCTGTAGTCCAAAATCTTAGAGGGAGATCTATAGAGCAGGACAGAAGACAAGTCCCACGCAGGATTAGGGACAAAACCAAATTGTGGATGAATTCCCATGATGGGTTATCTCTAACAGTTATCAACCTTGAGTATAGTGGCAGCTGAAATATATGGCAGGAGAGAGGAAAGCACACCAGCTCATACTGGTAGCCCCTACTGATACAGGACTAACAGAACAGTATTTGGGCAATGGCAGTGGTATGTGACTCCTGAAAATGACAACTAAACAAATGACCTTAAAAATTAGGAGAATGAACTCTATCAATAAGACACCATTCTCTAATTTTTATGATTTTTCTTTGTACTTTTTGTTTTCTCCCAAAGTCTCCTACAATGAATATGCACTGGTATTATAATCAGAAAGCAAGTTTGTTGGTTTTGAAGAGCAGTTAGATTTCCAGGCAATCAACTTAACCTTCTAACCTCAAAAGGATAAGTAGCCTCTTACCTTTCCTATTATTCTGTAAACTGATATTCTAAACTCATCCTGACTTGAAGTATAGAATTAAGGAAAAAAAATAAACACAACCTAATCTGTAGCACTATGATCCCACATAATGACTAGGCTTTGATTATTTTTTTCCTAATTTGAGAGGAAAATGTCATGAAATAGCAATTGGACAGAGGGAAAGCATTGAAGCAAAAGCATTTTGACATTCTTGATTGAAAAAGTACTATATAAATGTGATGTACTATATAAAGTGATGATATGATTCTTGAACAGGTATGGGGGAAATAGATTTGTTAAAAACTTCCCTGGAAGCAGTCAAGGGCTATTGTTTGAGAAATAATTATTAATTTCACTGTTTAACATAATGTATTCCTAGGCCTTAATGCTAATAGAAGAAAGTCATAATCTCAGGATACAACTGTGCCAAAATGACAATATGTTCCTGAACCACAACTGTGCCAAAATGACAATATGTTCCTGAACCACAACTGTGCCAAAATGACAATATGTTCCTGAACCAATGCAAAGAAGTGACAGACTGAATAAACTGCACAAGAGCTGACTATATAAATGATGCTGCCATAGTTTTTTCCAAACAAAAATATATGTTCATCTCACAGATTCACTGCCTCAGGCCTGAAATAATAAAAGATACAAGATTCTTAAGCAAATAAATTATAAGAAAAAGTGATGGATAGGATACTTTAGATGAAGAGAAACTGATAAGGCTTATTTAGGGGAAAAGTAAGCATAGTCAAAACAAAACACATTGACTCAGGACACACATCTGGGTGATGAAACTACAAAAAAAAAAGATAAAATTAAGAAGTGATTACTATAAAATCCAAAAAGTAGCTACTTTTGAGGGGCTAGAAGAATATAGGAGGGATGTCTGCAATGACTGATAAAATACTTCTTCTTTTCCTGAGTGGTTATATCAAGGACGCTTACCTTATAAGAAATCTTAAAAATTAAATTATTAGCCTTAATAATTAAATTATTTCTTAAAATTAGTATGTCTACACCAAAAAAACCCCCACATATATTTACTATTAAATCTTACATTTAATTTAATGTAAATTCCAACAGTGGTTGTCAACTAGAATCACTTTCCCCAGCCCTTTTCCCTCATCTAGGGAGGTTTGAAAATTTGGGGTGATGGATAATGCCAAAATTAGTAATCAAAGTTATTATGAGTCAAAATGAGTTCATTTTTAGTGGTCATTATTACTGGAGGAGGGAGAGGAATTATAGGGGAAAAGTCCAGAAACATGCTTCAGTCCCAAAACATCCCTCCCAGAAATGTTGAGGGTGTCACCTGTGTGAAATTAACAGATCAACAATGATCACCTACTGCCCCATTATATCACATCTATTTCATAATGTTTGTTTCTGCCCTTTAAGAATGGAAATACTGTGTGTGTGAGTATAAAAGAACTATTTTGTCCATTTTTAGGCTGAAGAATTCACTTCAAAGTTTTGCAAAGTGTGATTTGGTTATATATGGTTATGTTAATGAGCTTTAGAATCAGTTTTGAGCAAGTTACTCAATCCTTCTGAAATTCAGTTTACCCATACATAAAATGAGAATAATATTAATATCTATGTGTATAAATAGCCAACCACCTCAAAACTTACAGCTTACACTAATCAGCATTTCTTATTTCTCAAAATTTGGGCTGGACTGACCTCAGCTAGGCTTCTATAATCACCTGGCTGGGGCGGATAGATTAGGATGGCTTTGCTTGGGATATCTTGGCTCTTCTCCAATCTATCTCATGTCTCCCCAGAAAGCTGGGCCAGCCTGTTCACTGCTGGTGGCAGAAGTCCAAGAGACAGAAGAGAAACATACAAGCATTTCTTTTTTTTCAAATCTTTGTTTGCATCAAATTTGCCTTAGCCTATCTGAGCCAGGGTAAGTGACATGGTCAAATCCCCAGTCAGTGTTGAAAGAAATTGTTAAAGGGTGTGGATTCAGGGATGCTCCAGTCAGGAACGTATCTCCCTAAAATTTATGCCCAAAGATGATGATATTAAGAGGTAGAGCCTTTGGGAACCCTCATGAATGGGACTAGTGCCTTATAAATGAGGGTCCAGAGATATTCCTAGCCCCTTCCTCCAGGTGAGAATGCAGAGAAGGTACCAGCTATGATATCACTGAAGAATTGATGCCTTTGAATGGTGGTGCTGGAGAAGACTCTTGAGAGTCCCTTGGACAGCAAGGAGATCAAATCAGTCAGTCCTAAGGAAATCAACCCTGAATATTCATTGGAAGGATTGATGCTGAAGCTGAAACTCCAATACTTTGGCCACCTGATGCGAAGAGTCAACTTACTGGAAAAGTCCCTGATGCTGGGAAAGACTGAAGGCAAAAGAAGAAGAGGGAGGCAGAGGATGAGATGGTTGGACGGCATCACTAACTCAATGCACATGAATTTGAGCAAACTCTGGGAGATAGTGAAGGACCAGGAAGGCTGGCATGCTTCAGTCCATGAGGTCGCAAAGAATTGGGCACTACTGAGCGACTGAACAACAGCAACAACATGGAATTACAGCAATGTCTGAATTGAAGACTGTCTATTTCTTGAGAAATTTTTTCAATAGTAGAGACTTTGGAAACTTCACAAAATTATTGAAAGTTTATTACTTATGTCTGAGTTGACTTAGTTTGAACCTCTTAAAAAACCACAAAACAAACAATGAGGAAATCAGCATGAAGAACATGACTTTTCCTAGAATCTTATAACAACAAAATAGACTCTTGGTTAAAAAAAATTTAACATGGTTATTTCTCTCCAGTGAAGTTCAACAACAACCCTGAAAACTTTGAACTTGAACCCCAGTAAGTTGAAAAGTACATAGAGGTTTCTGAGCAGAGTTCTCCATTTGGTCATAAAAGCATATCCTCATTTTTAATTAAAAATTGTGAAATGACATGGTATTACTGGACCTTGAAAATAGCTTGAAAAAGTTTTAAGCAAGCAAAAGTTTTCACTGACCCTTCAGAACATGCACTGGCTCTCCCCACAGTTTTATTTTCATGACTAAGGAAGAAATGTGCAGACATGTGTACACAAAAGTATATTCAGTCAGGCTGCATTAGCAGAATGTATCTGCAAAGAGAGAAGTTTGTGATACCTGGACAGTAGGAATACAAAGGCCCTCTCAAGTTAAGTGAACACTAAATAATTCCCTTCCCATCAACTGTTTTACAAACTGATTTCCATCAGAAAATATACAGGCCATAATATAGATTACATAGCTTTGTTGCTAAAGACTTGCCACTAACTGTGTCTTAACAAATTAGCTCAAATGTTTAAAACAACACAAATCTGACAGTTCTGGACATCCAAATTCCTAAAATGAAGGTGTCAGCAGGACTACCTTCCTTCAAGAGGCTCTAGAAGAGAATGTTTCTTTCCTTTTCTTAGCTTCTAGATACCACTTGCCTTCCTTGGCTCATGGCCCCTTCCTCCATTTTCAAAGCCACTGGCACAGCATTTTCAAATCTCTCCCTCTCTCTCTCCATCTCCATCTGCTTGTGATCACACCTCCTTTTAGACTCTGACTTTCTTCTTATGAGGATCTTTGTGATTATACTGTGTTCAACTAGACAATCCAGGATAATGGTCCCATCTCAAGATACTTAATTACATCTGCAAAGCCTCTTTGAAATGTAAAATAGCATACTCACAGTTTCCAGAAATTAAGAAGGGGGGCATTATTCTGCCTACCATTCCTGGCCAAGATGATTAGATATTTTAAATTATACAATCAATAAGCATTTCTTGACTATTTGCTACAAAGAACTCATATTTCAAATGGAGAAAGTAACATATGATCCTTCTAATTTACAAGTCTATTGTAAAGATTAAAATAACATGGGACTGTCTTTACATTCTGCATGCATGTAGAATGAAGAATATGTCTCAATCAAAGTCCAAAATACAATTATGCTTGAACTTTCATTTTTCAGGAGTAGCAGGAGGTTTGGTTTTTATTTCTTCAAAGTCTTAACCCTCTCCAAATTGTAATTCCAAGGAAGCTCTTGTGCTTAATATTATCCAGAAAAGAAAAGTATTTAATATGGTAGAGAGCTACTGAGAAGAAGCTGGATTTGACTTGACTGGTCATGGCCAAAACACGTAAGCTGAGACAAACTGTCTTCTGCCTTCATTGCCATTCTTTGAGGAAGGGCAGACCCATTCCTCAGTGTACAGTCATTCGAGAGGGTTGGGGCTCCCAAGATCAAAGCAGTTTCACTTCTCTCACTCAGTCACTTCCATAGGATATACTGTACCAGGCAATAGGCCTGGATGAAACTTGGGCAGTGTTGGTCCTAGGCAAAGAGGTTTCCAATCATTTTACCCAGAGAGATGATGGGGAATCAAGTCCCTGTATGCTGCCCACTGCTGTCTTCAGGGCTTCTTTATGGAGGTATTGTGCTGAGCCTCAGTGTGGATTGACCCCTAAGTATGGCCTTGATTTTCAGATGTTTGGGGCCTTTTGTTCCTCAGGACAAGAGCTCAATTAAAGCTGATTTCAGTGCTTGCTGCATCAGACATAGAAAACTATGCTCACTCTTTTCCTCCTTCTAAAGGCCATCTTTCTTTGAACTTGTGTTAACGTTAAAGGTTTTCGTTGCTCTCTCTCACCAGTGGTGTTTGGTCAGGATCACCCTCAGATAAGCAGGGCTCCCTAATTCTGAATCTCAGGGATCAGGGGCTGAGGGAAATACATTGCTTTTCTCCCAGACAACTCTCTGGGCACTTCATGCAGGCTAACACATTCCCATTAAAAGTTCTTCAGGCTGATAGAAGGTTAGATGAATAAAACAGAAGCTCTCCTTGCAACTTTTTGTCACTGCAGTGCTCTATCTGGCATGTATTTGCTCACTCAAATAGGCATCAAGGCTGTTTCCAGGATGACCTTGTGACTCTACAGAGTGATCAGCCCCTACTTTCTCTGATTGAAAGTACAAATTAATTAAATTCTGGTAGGCTTTCTGATTTAATCATAATGTACATGAAAGGACTCTACAGATTTCAAATGGCTATTTAAGTAGAAATGATAGAAAATTTTATTTTTATCAAGGAGTGAGTGATAGACATCACAAAAATTAGCTTGATGAGTTTATAATTTAATTAGAAATATGAGGCTAATTATTAGTAAAGTAGTCAAGAAAACTAAGAAAATATTCAATAAAAAGAGTGAAACTAACAGAAATTCAGAGGAGTATAAAATCAGTCAAGGTTGCAGGCCAGAACAGAAAAAGCTTCATGAAGAAGAAGAGATTTAGAGTAACATGGAAATTTACATTATCATATGTAAAATAGACAGGCAATGGGAATTTGCTGTATGACTCCGGAAATTCAAACCACTCAAAAACCGGGGCTCTGTAACAACCCAGAGGAGTGAGATGGGGAGGGATGTGGAAAGGTGGTTCAAGAGGGAGGGGACATATGTATACCTATGGCTGATTTATGCAGACATTTGGCAGAAACCAACCCAATTCTGTAAGGCAATTAGCCTTCAATTAAAAAATAAATAAATTTTTAAAAGAAGAGATTTGAATTTTAATGGCTAGGACTCATACAAAGTATTTTTTTAAAAACCTTCTAAGTTTTTTAGAAGAGATATGGAAGTTGAAAATAGACCCAGTGTTGGTAAGGTGAAAGAGAACTGCCTATCTAACATAGAGATGTGCTTAAGGGAGTAGGGGATGTGAGGTTTCAGCAAATTTGAAGAAGTTTCTACAATATCTTAAAAATTAGCAATGCATTTAGAGCTGATTCATGATCATGCTTCAAGCTTCTGAACAGAGGAGACACCCAAGGACAGCATAGTCTTAAGCAAAATGTAACTATATGACAAGTGGAAAAGATTGGAAGGAAAAAGACAAGAGGCAGCAATATCAGCTAGCACATGATTAATTTCTTAGGTGTAAAGGCTCAGAGAGCATCAATGAGAAACAAACAAACAAACAAAACCTGAGACAATATACACTGTGGAGGGTGATGTAATAATTTTTGTCTTTTTTTTCTTTTTCCAATTTAGTTGATATTGAACAGAGAGAGAGAAATTTGAAGGAGAAGTCGAAGATTGCTTAAAAACAACAGCAACAACAAAAAAACAGGCATATGAGATTCAGAAAGAGGCCAGTCAATTGAGTGGGGAACGCGAAGGACTTGATTTGGCCTTGATATATTTGCAATTGTGAAGACATATAACAGGGCCTGGCAACATGATATTGCAAGGCTGGAGAATCAGGGCTAGAGGTAAAGATGAATATGTACAAAAAACCAGCTACAATGGTGACTGAGAAAAAGAAGGGAATCTACTGATATCCCCTCAGACCAGAGTGAAAAGGCACTCTTAGGGGCAGGACTCTGGATCACCTCTACTGCTCAGACTCTAAAGGCTAGTTCATCCTGGGGACCCTTGGTGTTGTGGATATAGTACTGTACAGACCCACTGGCATCACTAAGCTTCTAGGGCTTAAGCTAGGTGTCCAGGTCAGCTATAATGCCAAGTTGAGGGAAACTCTCTCCCTGTATGCTTTAAGGAGACTGCAGTCTTGGTTTTGTTAGAATGGACAATACCCCCAAAATCAAGCCATATCGCCAAAATAAAGGGGGAGACCCGAATGGCTGACCATAAACAAAGGGATGAGTTTAGCAAGGCTGAATAGTCTTTCAATTGTCATGGACAGCATGTTCAGCCTTCTGCAGAACATCTTCAAAAGCTGCAACAGGCCCACAAGACAGACACTTCTTTCCAAAAAATTTAATGCATTTTAGAGAGGGAGGGAGGAACAATTGATAAGTGGAAAATGAGAGGAATATTTGTTTGAACTTAGCTAATTAATGCTAGAACATGCTAAGCAACTCATTCTACAAGGGCCAAAACATGACTTTTGCTTATTTCATCAGCTATCACTTGTTAAATACCATTTTGTTCAGAGTCGGGGCAGGGAGGAGAGCTTATTATTGTGGTTTCTCCAGTTATTCTGCTTCTGTTCTGACTCCTCCACAGAGTGTTAAGTCATATGGCCATGACAATTCTCCCAGCTGCCTGCTTGTGTGCTCTGTGCCCACATACTTTCTTTCCTCTCAATGACCTTATGAAATGTCAATGAGGAGCCTCAATTTGTCACTGTTTTTTTTTTCCACTTGGTAAATTCTTTTTCTGTTTTTGGCTTATAGTCACTTACCATAAAGAAAGATACTTGTTTTTAAGATTTATAACAAGTGATCCTCCTTTTAAAACCAAATAAAATAAAATATCAAATACTCACTTAATCTAAATAATGTTTAATTGTTTCAAAAATACATGTGTTGGAAGGTTTATGCCTAAAGTTATGGCAGGAAAAACAAGAGGCTTAGTTTCGCCAAAGTTATACATGGTGGTGGTAAAACACTGAAGCTGGGTAGAGGGAGAGTGGCCATGCTCCATGAGAGAACGTGGATTATTGTTTAGAAAGCGATATTAATACAACTACCACCAAACTGGTATCTACAACAAGCATGTTCATTGAGTACTAGCTAACTCTTCCAGGGGGAGGGAGGTGAGTGTAGGAGGAAGAGGGATGAGGTGATATGGGTTGGGGGTAGGGGAGTGGAGAGAGACAAAGAAAATGAATAACGACAAGAACTGGTAGGAAACCAGATCTAGGTTCTAATTCCAATCTGGGATTGGACTAGTAAATTCCAATACAATTTACTAGTTGTATAATCTTGGGAAAGTTATATCTCAGAGTCTCTTACCTGTGAAAGGGGATAATGGTACCTTCTTCATGGATGATTATGAGGGATATGAGATCATTTTCTTCAGTATATAACTAGTGGTTAATAAGTATCAGTCATTCATTGGTTACCAATCTAAATGACAAGACAAGTTGAGATGAAGAAGAGGAACAATAGAGGGGTACTTAGGTCAGGGAGAGAAGGAGATACCAGCACAAATTTTATTTACTTGAGATATAGGACTAGCCATGTTTCTCTCCTTTTAATGTTTAATATTTTCACAATGGAGTCATGATTGCTCATAAACTAAGATGTAAAAATCCCATTGTTTCTTGGAGACAGAACAAGTATAAAAACAGTCTACAATTATTAAAGTAACACTTTGAATGATTAAAAACCAGTTTCCACAGAGACATGAGAGGTTTTTCATAGAAATAACCAAAGCTCACGGTTTTTATTTCATACAAGTCATAAACATGTGACTTTTATTACTCTGGGAAAAGGGGACTGCTGCCTAATGGGACTGCTATATGAACAATCTGCTTCCTGATATGGAGTTACTAATACTAACAGTATACCCGGGGCCATGGTACTCTGAGTCAATTTGGCATTCTACTCATGTCAACTAGGAGAGCATGTTCTTCTTACTGTTCATGACAGAATCATCTCAGAACTAAGAACCACATTGGTCCAGCTCTCCCACTTTGCCAATATGGGAATTAAGTACTGAGTTTCTCAATCTAGGTTGGTAACTTATTCAGAACCCACACAAAAAGGAAATGACATGGCCATGAGGCACACAGAGGCCTTTTCCATGAGGTTAAAATGACTGTTATCTAGTCACTCAGTCGTGTCCAACTCTTTGCGACTGCGTGGACTGCAGCACACCAGGCTTCCCTGTTCTTTACCATCTCCCAGAGCTTGCTCAAATTCATATCCATTGAGTTGGTAATGCCATCCAACTGTATGGATGTAGTCATTCTAAGAGCCTAAGATATTTAGAACTTCGATAAATACTTATTGAATGAATGAATGAATGAACTCTAACTTCCAAATTAGCTCATTTTCCACTCCATTGGCTACTGTACCTCTTCTTTAAGATAACCTTTCCCCTACAGTATCCAAACCTCCTATCCTTCTTCCTTCCCTCTGTATCTAACCCCTTCTTGAAAAAATCATTCACACTTTCTGTACATGTGCCATGTTCTCCCAATCCCCTCCCTATGGCACTGCCTTTGTGACACTTACTATCTGAATTGTCTCTCTTTTCCTTCCACCTCTATTCACCTAGTGAGGAGGATCTATTAGACTTGGCTTGGGCATTATCTATTCCTCAAAGCTGTTCAAAGACTCCCCAGTCCTATGCAGGCTGGGATAATGCCCTTTTTGTGTGCTCTCATAGCATCCCTGAGTTACTTGCCAACTGTCACAGTCTGAGGTGGTCTTGTTTATTCAACTTTATTCCTCTTTAGACTGTAAGTCCCCTGAGAACAGGAACCAAGTGTTATCTACCACAGAAGCCCTAATGCCAATGGAGCCTGATATACAGTAAGAGCTCAATAAATATCCGACAAAAGACTAGATGAATGCTACTGGTTTTCATGCAACTATCTACAACTCTGGTGGCCTGTCTCTCAAAACAAAAGTAGGAATATTTCTATCTGATGTTTCCAATCACTTGAGTTTGATTAAGAAAAGTGGAAGAGTGAAGAAGTAAGTCATACCTTCCCCTTCCCAGTCTTAAACCAAATATGAGTCCTTACCTAAACAGGTTGAGTCCTTTGAGCATGCTTTTAGCACCAATAATGGGAGGGTTATTCCCACTGTGATACAAAAGCCTTTGGAAAACTAAAGGTGGGGAAGGTCCTGGCATCCTATTTTTTCCAAGTTACTTAACAGGATTAAACCACATCCAAACCAGCAATTCCTTTGAGATGATTTTTCAGGATTGGTATCTGTGACCATGACTTTGTAACATAGGAGGCCTTGCTTCTTTCACATGCCACTACCTCTACCTCTAATATTTTCACCAACTCCATTTTAGGACATTTAGGGGGGAGTGGTTTTTTTTTATTAAGTATCCATATTAGTTCTCTAGGGCTGCCATAGAAAACAAGAAACAAAACACACAAACAAACAAAACCACAAACAGGGAGGTTTAAACAACAGAAATTTTATTGTCTCGCATTTCAAAATCTAAGACCTCACCGGACAGGTTCCTTGTGAGGGCTATAAGGGAAGATCTGTTCCAGGCCTCTCTCCTTGGTTTGTGGATGGCTGTCTTCTCCTTATAACTCTCCACACATGGCATTCTCCCTCTATGCTATCTCTATCTCTAATGTGAGTGTGTTTTAGTTGCTCACTCATGTCTGACTCTTAAGACCCCATGGATTGTAGCCCACCAGGCTTCTCTGTCCATGGAATTCTCCAGGCAAGAATACTGGAGTGGGTTGCCATGCCCTCCTGCAGGGAATTTTCTCGACCCAGGGATCAAACCTGCATCTCTTACATCTCCTGCATTGGCAGGCAGGTTCTTTACCATCTGAGTCACCAGGGAAGCCACCTTCTATATGTTCCCAATCAAATTTGGGAAAGTGGAAAGGCTTCTATTACACAAATTCTCCTAAAGACATCCCACAGTTTCCACTATGCCAATCTGCCATAGTGAATGTGGAAAGCAATTAGACAAGCCTCTTCATCATGCCTGTTGTGCTTAAACATACTTAGGAGGATTAAGATTCCCAGCTTTTATGGACTACAATAGATAATATCCTTGAAAGATCCTTTGGCTATGTTTATAACTCTAAATGATGACAAATTGGTTTGAATTAGCTCTCTATATTCTAAACAGGGGTGGTTGCAGCAATGGAATTCGTTGAAGGTAGAAATTTTCGCTTTGACCAGATTGTTTGCTAATATACCAAATTGTGACAATACTGAGCACAAATGAGAGAATAAAACTGCAAACCCTTCTGTGAAGCTTTATTCACATAGTTGCTTGTACATCTTAATAACTCAAAATAAACAGCACCATTGATTACTCTGTGGGAATTTGTTTTCAACTCTTTTGCTGTATTCCTATAGTAACCGTATTGCACAGGGGTCCTCCTCTTTGAGTGTGAGAAGTCTTTCTCGATGTACTTTCTTGGACACAGAAGTGGAGATAAGAGTAACGATTAATCTTATTGAGTACTTACTGCATAATAGGAATTGTGCTGGAAGATTTTATTCATTATCCATTTATTTTTTTGGGCTTCCCTGGTGGTTCAGACAGTAAAGAATCTGCCTGCAATGTAGGAGATCTGGGTTCAATTCCTAGGTTGGAAGATGCCCTGGAGAAGGGAATGGCAACCCACTCCAATATTCTTGCCTGGAGAATTCAATGGATAGAGGTACAGTCCAGGGGGTCACAAAGAGTCAGACATGACTGAGTGACTTACATTTTTCATTTATTCTTTAACAATCATACATGGTATGTATTAGCATCAGTGCTATTTCACAGGAGACTTGCCCAAACACACAACTAAGATGTGGTGGAGCCAGGATTTGAACTCCATCTTTATAAAAACCCTGTTTCTGTGTTATACTGTTTCCCACAACATAATCGACCATTCCTCAGATGGCATAGGTGCCCACAGGAGCTAGAAACCATATCTAAACTCAGTAGTTCTAAGCACTTTGTCTACAGCTGCTGTTACTCAAGGAACCAACAGAAGTGGGTATTGAGTGGGGGAGAGGAGACTAATCAGAAGGATTTCTCATTTTCTTTGTAGATTATAACAACAACTTCCTTATTTCAATCCAACATGTTATAGTAATGGAAAGTGAAAATGGAATTTGCTCATTTATTATACTGGTTTTAATGCATAGTAAAAATTTTGAATCATTCTTAGATACTCAAAAGGGAAATGATAGTTTTAACAACAGAGAATAAGAGAATTCACATATTAAATATTTTTTTAAAGTCTCCATAAGATAATTTCTAGCCTGTCCAAGATTGCTTAATACTGATTAGTAAAGACCATTAAAAATCATTTATGGAGTTTTTGTGAGTGTTCAGAGAACTAATGGGTTTTAGAATTGCTTGGGAATCTTCCTGGGGTCAAAGGAAGAAAATAAAGTATGAAGTGATAATAAAATGTATAAAGTGACTAATGGACAGGTTGTATATATATATAAGGGTTCCAGCAAAGAAAAAACATTCAATTTTTACAGCATACATTTAAACAAATGGAAATCTCACTGCCAAAGCCTCTTGTCTTCACTCAAGAGCTAAGAAGGATGATAACATTGTGTATCACCAGAGTCCATATCAGATTCTCAACCATTTTTCCGCCATCAGGTCACTGGCCCCAGGCCCCTCCTCAGCCACTCCCACCTTTAGCTGTCAAAAATCTTTTGAAAAGTAGTGAGAAAATAATGCCACATTTAATGGCACCAATAAAATGACTTGATCTTACACAGCATAAATAAATAACTCAAGCACGGCTTTTACATAGCAAACATTAATACTGAAAACATCTCTCCAACAGCCCATCAAAGGATCACATATCTCTCTAAGCTTTTGCTACACATGTAAGCCAACAAAATGACAATAAATAAATGAAATAAAAAGGTGTATGATATCATAAAATTTTGAATCAAACGAGAGAAATTCAGAGTAAAACTTAATTTGAGGATTTCATTTTAAATCACACAATAGCACTCTTGATCTCCCCAATATAGACATAAACACAAATAATGTTTTATCAAAAATAAATGTATTAGAGATACATAATAATGTAGATAATGTAGAAAACGATATAACATAGAATACGGGATGTTATCATTTCAAAACAATTTTGTCTGGTGTCATCAGTGGGGCTAATGAAGGAGGATAGATGACATGTTTAATTGTTGTCCAACAAAACCATCTTTATTCTGGTTTGCAGTAAAGTAGTTATTAATATCTAGGGTCATCAAGTCAATTGGCTATATTATTGAGTGATTCCATTATGCACTGATTATTCTTCTGTGGTTTACAGTGTACATACAGTTTCTATTAAGTATGCTTGACCTACTATGTAACTCTTACATACTATTCCTGCATTTGAAGAATGCATTTGTTTGAAGTAGGATGTAATTGGTATTTTCCAAATGTAATATCTCCGTTTTAGACATATCAAACTTTATAACTACAACATCCCTACAGTGAAATTAAGCTTGTTTCCAGGTTAACATTGAGCAGAGAGTCTTAAAATGAATGGGTTTCACCATGAGCAAAATAATTCAACAAGAATTATTTTGTATAGTGGGCAACAGACTAAGCACATTGGGGATATTAAGTGATATATAATTGATAAAGTATACCCTGCAAATATTTAACTGCTATACCTTATCTTTAACTTTAAGCTGTGATCCCATTTTTAATCTAAAGAATTCACATCTGCAATATATAATTTTCTGTTTTGTTTGGAAAACAAAATCTGAACGGTCCAAAAGAATTTTTAGTACTGAGATGGGAGGAGTAAAGCTACTTGTGAATTGGAAAGCAATAGATGAAAATACTTTCAAGGGAATGCTGGGAAGAAATACGTTAGTATTTGAATGGGATCTCATCACATGCATATATAGAATATACCTCATCATATTCTGATTTGTTCTTTATGGCATGAACACAGTTAGGGAAAAGTTTTAAAACACAAATGAAAAATTACAAAACTTGGTTTCCTACTTTCATGTTTCATTGCTACCCTCTCACATGTGTGGGTACTGTTGCATTTAACAGTTTGAAATCTGTGTGCTCCCTCTTCCACATGACTCACAAGTATGTTAGATAAGCTCTAGGCATCCAAATCAAAGCCACACCATTTGCTGCCCTGTGAGAAACACACATCTAAATTCTTATCTGTGTTCACCTTTTACCCTCCACCTCCCTCCCTCCAGAGTTTTCACTAACAATAAAGAACGTTCTGTGGGAAAAAGGTTTTTGGAAACTCTAAATGCTTTAAAAATATACCAAACTAAACAGGAAAATTTATGTTGGTGTAGCTCTCTGTCTTTGTAGTATTAGCTAATAAATTGTCTTTTTTTCTGGTACTTTACAACATTGTGAAATAAATTTGAATGAGAGTATTTGAGAGATAACCGAAGTAAGGAGGAATAATAAGGAATTTCCTTTAGCATGTTATGGACACAGTTCCTCCACAATAAGAAATACTATTTTGGTAATATCTTTATTATAATATACAAATCCAGAGTATCAATCTGAATCTTTTGAATGCCAGTTAAGTGTATCTTCACTAGATAGATGTTATGATAAAAATGAAAGATATAAAAGAGTGTCTTACCTTTAAATATAAAATATTTAAAATTCAGTTAAAGATGCCATATACCTTAAATAAGATACACATATTTATAACTGCATGTGTATAAAATTTTTGACAGAGGACTGAGGTAGGAGACAGTGCACCTCTGGCCTGGACACCTGGTATTTGTCAAGCAGAATAAAATTCAAGCTTTGTCCTCATCCAGACACTCCAAGGACAAAGCTAGTGGTAAAAGCTGAGCTCTGCTAAACAGAGATAAGGTGCCCACTCCTGAGGTCAAGGAAGACTTCCCTGTCTGCACATGTGTAGGGAGGTTTCTTGAAGGTCAAAGAGGGAGGAGACCCCACCCCATAATAAGTGTGGAAATGCACCCATAGGCTTCTGTGGTGGGATTTATCTTAGCAAAAAGTTCCACATGCATCTTGGGGAGGATCCATGGACCAGTCAGGTGTGAAGGAACAAGATAGTTGGCCAATAGTAAACAAAGACCGGAAGGACTGTCCTGTACAAGTGATTTACATCACCTCTATACCGTACCCCTCTTCACTCAGGACGCCCGCACTCCTCTCCAGGAGTGTATCTCTGCCTAACTTCTGACTTACCGTGCCCCTCCTCATTAGAGAGGCTGCCCATACCCTTTCTTTCTGGGTGTGTGCCTCCGCCCTGCCTCTGAGTCAGATAAACAAGCTGCTTTCCTGTGTGCTCGACCATACCTTGTGCTGTGTCTCTAATAATAAAATTTGTAACTGTTTTTATAGTTTTTGCCTTGAAAAACTTATTTTGCTTGAAACATTCTTGCTTTCACATAGGGGCAAGAGCCAGGGCACTTTGCTTCTGGCTCTCGCCCCTGGTGGTCTAGTGCTTAGAGCCCTTGGTTTTCATCTAGGTGTCCGAGGTTTAATTCCTGGGCAGGGAGCTAAGATCTCCCTTCAGGACCACTTACTGCTCTCCCTCCAAGATCAGGACTACGGAAAGACTGCTAGAATCCATGAAATTCATGTAAAAAAAAAAAAAAAAGCAGTCATTTTTTATGGACTTATCCAGAAAGGCTTTACAGAGAGCTGATTCTAAAGAATGGATAGAATTTTAGAGCTAGAAAAGAGTGAAACAGTGTGAGCAAAGGTCTAAAAATTAGAAAACTCGATGGAGAGTTTGGAAAAAGTGAATAATTCACAATGGTCACCCAAATTCTGGTGCTTTAACAAGTTATAGTTGCATTCATTCTTCTTTACCTTTTTATTTAATGAGAGATCGTAGACACTAAAAAGATTAAGGTGTTGTTCTCATTGATACACACATATCATATATATATTTAAAATAAAAGGAAGAGGGTCTTTAAAATGAGTCAAAGAAGTTAAAATTCTGATTTGCTTCATTTTGGAATAATAAATCTTTTCACCATGGTGTTGTTGGTTCCTCTAATTTACTGATGGATTAAGTTTACAAGATCTTCCTTATCCTACCACTGGGAAATCCAGGACTATGGCTAGCAGAATTAACCTTAGAGAATGCAGTTGCTCTCCCAAAGTTTTTAAATTTTACATAAAAATGAGATTAGATTCACAGAGTTTCTCAATCTCAGCACTGCAGACATTTCTGTTGTTGTTCACTCACTAAGGTACGTCTGACACTGTGACACCACAGACTACAGAACACCGGGCTCCTCTGTCCTCTGCTCTCCCAGAGTTTGCTCACTCTCATGCCCACTGAGTCAGCAATGCCATCTAGCCTTCTCATCCTCTGATGCCCCCTCTCCTTTTGCCTTCAGTCTTTCCCAACATCAGGGTGTTTTGCAACGAGTCAGCTTTTGCCATTAATTCTGTGTTGTTGAGACTGCCCTGTGCTTTGTAGGGCAGTAAGCATCATCCTTGGGGTCTTTACCTATTAGATGGCAGTAGCAGTTGTAACAACCAAAAATGTGTCCAGATATTGGCAGAAGTCCTCTGGGGGATGGGGTGGGGGGGTGGGGGGAGGGGGTTGGAATCATACCTTAAGAACCAGGGCTTAGAGGAAGGAATTAAGACTACTGAATTAACAAGAAAACCCATCAAATTTCCCTGGGAAATTCAGAAAGGCCTTTTCAAGCTCTATTTGCACTTACACATTAATTGACTATTTAGGAGTAAAAAGGCACTTGTGTGTATTAGCTATTAAGGCCAATATTGGGCCAAGAGATGAGTAAGCAGATAACTAATTATATACAAGCAGAAAGACTAATACAAATCAGGAAACCATTAAAGGCTATTCACAGACAACATAGAAACATTGCTATCTGCACCTGTGAGAAACACTAGACACAAAATAATGAAGCCCATCAGAAAATTATCAGTTTGAGGGATAGGCTATTTTTTGAAACTATGGCTTCCTTGAGCTTCAAAAGCCAATAAAGGCAGCAAAACTAATTCTCACTTGGAAAGGGGTTTGTTTATTCTGCTTATCTGCAGCCAAAGCTAACAGTCTTAATGGTTTTAAAGACCTTAATATTTCACAGCATTGGGAAGGCCTTATTTGCAGATAGACATATCTATGTATAAATGAGCACATGTCTAAATGAAAGCATTTACTTAACTATTTCTAAACAATAAGTTTGAGGGCAGACAAAATGGTGAGCTGGTTATCTTTTTTTTTTCTCAGTTAAGATCCAAAGTAGAATTTTAAAAAAGAAGACAAGAGGAAGGCAGGAAGGATGGAAGGAGAAAAAAGAAGAGGATGGGCAAAACGAAATCTCATAACCATAATCTTCTTGATGCTATTTTGAGAAAAATTCTGAGATATTTTTTATTTAAGCAACTTGAATGTATCAATAGATACCATGTTACTTTAACCTTTATATTCCCAGCTCATAAAACATGCCTTATATAGTAAGTATTTAATATAGGTTTGTGATGTGAATTAGTAAGATGAAAAAAGAAAAAGAATATCAAATAGAAGCTTAACTATATGAATAGAAAGTTGATTATGAAACAATGTTTAATCTGAATTCCCTTGTTACTATTTTTATGGAGACTCTCAGCCTCTCCTTCCAAAACTCTTATCCTTTTACATGATTAAATTTATACATTACTGAATTATAAAGTACTTCTTTAATTTCATAGAATTCCCAAAATAGCCCCATGAAGCAAAAACCATTATTCCTCTCATACAGAAAATACAATATTATAAGCTCAGAAAGATTAAGTGATGCCATAAGTAATAGACCAGAACTCAACACAAGCTTCAATTCCAAGCCACCCTGAGGATACAGTATCTCAAGTGAGTGTCAGTGGAGAATAACATTTAGCTGGTTGCAGTGTTTCAGTTGCACATAGTGGCTTAAAAAAACATGCACTGGTATCAGACTCCCAATGCCCACAAATTACTAGTTTCAGATCTGGGGCAAGTTATTTTAGCTTTCTGAATCTGTCTCTTCATCTGAAGAACTGAGTGATGATATTCTATCCCATGGATTTGATATATACACAGAGGAAACCAGAATTGAAAGAGCCACGTGTACCCCAATGTTCATCGCCGCATTGTTTACAATAGCCAGGACATGGAAGCAACCTAGATGCCCATCAACTGACGAATGGATAAGAAAGCTGTGGTACATATACACAACAGAATATTACTCAGCATTAAAAAAAAATTCATTTGAATCAGTTCTACTCAGGTGGACAGAACTGGAGCCTATTATCCAGAGTGAAGTAAGCCAGAAGGAAAAACAACAATACAGTATACTAACGCATATTTATGGAATTTAGAAAGATGGTAACGAGAACCCTGCATGTGAGACAGCAAAAGGAACGCAGATGCATAGAACAGACTCGTGGACTCTGTGGAAGAGGGCAAGGGTGGGATGATATGGGAGAATGGCATTGAAACATGTTAATTATCATATGTGAAATCAATGGCCAGCCCAGGGTTGATGCTCAGGGCTGGTGCACCGAGATGACCCAGGGGGAGGGAATCGGGAGGGAGGAGGGAGAGGGGTTCTGGAGGGGGAGCATATGCAAATCCATGGCGGTTTCATGTCAATGTATGGCAAAAGCAACACAATAAAGTAAAGAAAATTTAAAAAAAAAATCAAAGGAGATGATGAATTTAGCACACTTAGCATTTGCCCCCTCAGTCATAACCCACTGCCATATTTCATCTCCAATACAAAAGAATCTATGTAATAGTAGGTATTGTTTATTTGAAGTTCTAAAGATGTCCAAACCATTTATGGCACTACCAGTCCTTTCTGATTTTCAGAACCTCTTGCTGGTTTGTAAACTTTTACCCCATAAAAGTTGAATTCTCTGATTACTCAAAATTTGGATAGATTACGTGTTAAGATATATGGGAAGTCTTGGGTCTGGGTAAGTAGAATTTGATGACAGAACATAAAAGAAAGCTTTTTAGTTAAAGAATTCACTAGGAAGATTTTTGAAATTTCAGTTCTATATTTGCAAAATTCAGGAGGCAATATAGGTCTGTATGAATAAAAATAAAGAGTGCTTGAGTGCTTATTTTGAGATTGGTACCATTGTAAATATGATGATACCACTCTAATGGCAGAAAGCAAAGAGGAACTAAAGAACCTCTTCATGAGGGTGAAGGAGGAGAGCAAAAAAAGCCAGCTTAAAGCTTAATATTAAAAAAAAACCTTAATATCATGGCATTGGGTTCCATCACTTCATGGCAAACAGAAGGGGAAAAGGTGGAAGCAGTGACAGATTTCCTCTTCTCAGGCTCTAAAATCACTGTGGATGGTGACTGCAGCCATGAAATTTCAAGGTGATTGCTTCTTAGCAGGAAAGCTATGACAAACCTAGATAGTGTGTTAAAAAGCAAAGATATCACTTTGCTGACAAAGGTCTATATAGTCATGTTTGGTCTTTACAGTAGTCATGTACGGTTGTGAGAGCTGGACCATGAAGGCAAAGTGCTGAAGAATTGATGCCTTTAAACTGTAGTGCTAGAGAAGACTCTTGAGAGTCCCTTGGAAAACAAGGAGATCAAACCAGTCAAACCTAAAGGAAATCAACCCTGAATATTCACTGGGAGGACTGTTGCTAAAGCTGAAGCTCCAGTACTTTGGCCACCTGATGTAAACAGCTGACTCACTGGAAAATACCCTGATGCTGGGAAAGATTTAAGGCAGAAAGAGAAGAGGTCAACAGACGATGAGATGGTTGGATGGCATCATTGATTCAAAGGACATGAACTTACGCAAACTCTAAGAGATGGTGAGGGACAGGGAAGCGGGACATGCTGCATTCCATGGGGTCATGAAGAGAGTTGGACACGACTTGGCAGCTGAACGACAATGAACAATTGTAAATGCTTTACCTATATTAGCTTAGTTCAACCTGACACCAACATACCTGAGGTAGGTTTTATTATCACCATCCTCATTATATACAGATGAGAGAACAGGTACTGAGAGGTTAAATAACTTGACCAAGTTAACCCAGCTAGAAGTATCAGAGATGATTTGAATCTAGAGTCCATGCCCAGACCCACTGCACTGTACTGCCTCTTTCCAGAGTGTCCAATCACTAATCAATCACACACTCACAAGGAGTTTACAGAATAACACAGATCACCCCGCACTCCTATCGGTTCATAGAGATGTCTGTAGCAGCTGCTATAGATACCCTGCTCCATACTTCTTTGGCTCCCAGTTCACTACCACTAGGGCTTCTCAGGTGGCTCAGTGGTAAAGAATATGCTTGTCAATGCCGAGCCACAGGAGACTTAGGATTGACACCTGGGTTGGGAAGATCTCCAGGAGGAGGAAACGGTAACCCACTCCAGTATTTCTGCTGGGATAATCCCTTTGGTGGTGTGATTTTCACTAATAGCAACAGTAAAATTCATGACAAATAGACAACTTCTCACCTGGGTTTCTCTTGACCCTTCCTGAAGGCTTTTTCAGGGACTTGCAGGAAAGCAGGACCTGCAAAAGACAGGAACAACTTAGTACAGGAGAATTAAAGACCCTAGGAATAAACTTAAACTAATACAAAATAGAAATTAATAAATAAATGCCCAGCCTCCCCATCACATTCACTTTCTCAAAGGGCCCCTAGTGGAACTTAGTCCAGTTGGCCCCCGGCACTAACTTGTTCATTAAAACACCTAGTATTAGCTCTCTGCACTTCCTTGCCTCACTTTCCATACTTCCCCACTTACGTTTTCTGGTATCATCTTTTAAATAGACTGGGCTTCCCAAGTGGCACTAGTGGTAAGAAACCTGCCTGCCAATGCAGGAGACATAAGAGATGAGGGTTGGATCTCTGGGTTGAGAGGATCCCCTGGAAGAGGGCTTAACAATCTACTCCAGTATTCTTGCTTGGATAATCCCATGGACAGAGGAACCTGTCAGGTTACAGTCCCTAGGGTCCCTCAGAGTCAGACATGACCGAAACGACTTAGCATTCATGCACCCGTGGCCTTTTCTCAAGTTCTGCTTTGGAGAAACTTATCAATATTAATGAGCTGGGCATTTGCAGTTTCCTGCTGTCTCCAATTTCACAATCCCCTTGACACCAGCTCCATCTCCATCAGCTTGCCAAGGATCAGGCTCCACAGGAGGAGCACAGTAGAATGAGGAAGGGCTTCAGAAGACTTTGATTCTTTGGAATCTTCAAACTGAAACAAAACACTTCCTCTTATTGATGTTGACTATGCTCACAATATTGCTTCAAAGTGTTATGATGCTAGCAAGTTTCTTTCTCTCTTCTCTTACTAAGGATTTTCTATCAAGAAGGAAGAGTATGGGTAAATAGGGGTAAGAATGGAAGAAAACACCATAGCATCAGACAAGGATTCCAAAGAGTTACTAGTGTATCTAACAAGATTGTCATGAACGTGCTGCATGTGTCATTAGGAAGCTGAATGATCCTACTGAGTGATATCCTTCTGAGATATGGGATTCAGTGGAAAGAGTATGCACAAATCTTGATACATACATACCTGAGTTTGAACTTCAGGGTATGACATTAAGCAAATTAACATCCTAAAGCCCAATTTTTCATACATATACAATGGTGTGGAAATATTTACCTCTCAAAACTGTTGAAGATTTAAATGAAATAACCGATATGAAATTTGCTGGCCAATGTTTAACAAATATTAGTTTCCTTTCCTTATCTACCCATGGCCCACCCCAACCTGCTATCCCACGGAGAAAATACCATGGGAAATTTTCTTTATGATCTAAAATCTTATATATGTTAGGGATCTCTGCTGCTCTATTGCATTAACATCCTGGAAATTCCAAATTTTTATAGTTAAAAAAATGAATTCTGTGAGCATTTCTTTTGTGGGCATTATGCACCAGATTCTTCAGGTTAATTAAGGAAAAGTAAAGCAGTTAGGGAAAGTTAGGACAGATGAAAATAAACATCGGATGCTGAAACTACAATGTGTCCACTAACACAATTGAATAATAGCTTCTATTATGTGCCACTGAAATAGCAAGGGAATAGATAAACCTCCCTATCCCTATGACAAATGGACTGGTTTTCAACAAACTTTTTTTTAAAAATTATTTAAAGAAGCAGCAGCAGCAGAGGGCAGACACTTTTTATCTCTGTATCCAGCATAGACTCTTCTACCTTTCACATTTCTCCCATGGAGTCATGTGGTCCTTAATAAAGGTGTGACATTTAGAGGATCAGCAAAAATAAGGTTTGAACATAAGTGCACTTCATAATGTTTTGACTAATTTAGTAGAATAATCTAGCTTTAAATTAGAGGAGCATGTGCATGTAGGGGAATAAGTGCTCTTTCGGAACCTGAAACTGCCTTTAATTCTTTGAACTTCAGCTTTCTCAGGGCAGGACCTACATTTCAGATCTTTATCACCCATAAAGTTACCCATTCCACAAAGACAGAGAAAAAGCATAGGAAGCTGTGCTTATCCAACATCCAGCATGCACCACAACTTAATGCTTACATTGTGGTGGACCACTCACTTCTTTAGTGATGAAGTTGTGGAGAGTGGGCAGGTCTCAGCGCTCATGCTGAGTCACATGATCAATGTAACATCTGTACATGCATGTGGGATTCAGAGAAGAGTGGAACATTCATGAAGTCGATACTCCCAGACCTCCAACCTTCAATAACTGCTTGTTTTTTTTAACTACTGTGCTTAGTTTTGGATGTTTTTTTATTATTACTCAGAGTTCCTGTTTCTGTTTCTAGTTTTTATTCCTGGGAAGCAGTGTTTTATAGAGGTAGCAACATTTGTTAAATAGAACTATAACTTCTGGATTTGAACACTTTCTCTGCACTTAATAACTGTATAAGCTCTCTATGCCTCAATTTCTTCACCTACAGAACTAGAACTGATAACAAACATATAACAATTTTCTTTCTTAGAAATGAGCACTTAAAGGGAGATAATGGTTTACCATGTTCTCTGATGTGACTCTTGGCTGCCCATGGCATTATTATCTTTATAAATCCTGGAAAATGGTGCCAACAATTATGATTCATTATCATGGCTTACATTTTGCTGCCTGGGTGAAACTGGATGGTTACTAAAACTTCTCTGTTGTGTCTGTTTTGTGACATTAATCCATCTAAAAATCAAACCACTGCACAAAGTCAGGGAACTATTCTTTCCCATTTCAGCAAAAAATAGCAAATGTCACTCCTCTCAGAGCTGAAAAGGTGAGTGGCATTTCAATTACCATGGCACTTTCTAGGCTGTTTCAGTGAGTGTGTAGTATTTTCAGTGTTTTTGTAGCCTATAGGGATAGACTTCATGGTAGTGAAAAGATTTACTGAGCAGCTTCAAACAGAAGCAAACCTTTATAGTACTCCAACCAGCACTGACAGCCAGTGACAGAACTACCATGGTAGAGCACAACAGCTATAACACGTTCAAGCTGGGACAGAAGAGCTTTCATGATTCCATCCTTTGCTTCCTTAGGTCACAGATGATGAAACTAAGGAACAAAGAGCTCAAGCTGTAATGAAATCTATTTCCCATTAACAAAGCTAATTTCAAAATCACAACCAAGCAAACATCTACAAAGGGAATTATGTCCATAAGAATATATAAAATCTAGCAACTGGTCTAGATCTCCAGTGAAAAAGCCTTTTCACCTATTATCACTGCTCAAAGGATTCAAACAATGAAATGCATCCTACATTTTATAAACAATATGTGACTTACTTTCAAACTATAGACTCTACAATTGATGAAAGGTTCATGGAGTGTATTGAGGACAGCAGGCACATGAGGGAGAGTGGAGTGTGTGTCTGGATCATTCACTACCATTAATTCTGGAAGCTCAAGTATAGAGGACAGAAGCTTGTCGCTTGATGCAGGCTTCTCTTCAGCCTTTTTCGAGGCAGTAAAAACAGGAATGCAGGTGGCATCCCTTTCATTTTACTACAAATCTTGGCATCATGACACATACAATGATGTGCTCACGGTCTCTCCCGGGAACATGACTGTGTAGTTCATTCATAAGAGTCTCCTTATTGCTAAGACTCTCTCCTGCCCCTCTATACTAATAGTGCTCCCAATACAAGAGCTGGGAGAATCTAAGTGTGAAAGACTTTAGAAATCAGCAGTGAAACTTTCCTTGTAATTAAGAGAGTCCTGAGGCTGAATTATCAAGTAAGTAAACTTTTTCTTTTACACCTTTTCATTTCCTCGCTGAGAATCTGGTTTCCCATCTCCTCTTTCTCCCTCCCTCCAGGGCTCTTTGCATCCATGATCAAGAGGTTCAGGCTCTTTTTGTTAGATCATATGTAAGAAAATTAAATTCCTCCTTAATTATAATGCCCCTCAGGATCCCTACTTTTAAAATAACGACTCTCTATAAAACCAAGAGGTCATCAAAAGTCAACCAGTTGAATTTTAGGTGATCTAACACTAAACAAATAGCAGGTACATTTCAGACAGTGTGGGGGCAAAGGGGGGTTTCTTACATTCCCAAATCAAAATCACATGTGAAAGCAGCTGCTTCTATGTTAACTTCCCCATTTGCAGGATTTACTTTAAAACAAAAAGGACCTCGGTAATATTACAACTGACTCCATCAGAATACGGAAGATAAGCCATAAGACTTGGTGACATTTATGCTCTGAATTGTTAAGCTTCAGACTAAAGACAGAAGAAAGTAAATGTCGCCTTCATCTGCTCCTTCCTATCTCAAGTCCTTCGCACATGCCTTCTTTTGCCTGAAGTGCTCTTCTAAATGTTCCCCATCAGTCCCTACATTTGCCTCACTGATTGCTACTTTTCCATCAGTGCTCAGGTGATATTGATTCGGGAAACAGTTCTCAGGCGCCCAGAATAGATCATCACCTCATTCCACTCTAAATCTCTCTGTTCTATCACTCTATATAAATACATATAGTCAGATGAAGTTGACCAATTCCAGCTATCTTTATTTACAATAGTCAACTGAGGGTTCACTGTTACATACCAAGTCTCAGTATTACAGAGGAGCTTTCCTTCTTGCTAGGGTCTCTGTGTAAAGTGCTGACAGACTAGTTGCTACTAAAGTTCTGTTCTGCATTTTCCACAAAAATCTTCATAATTACGCAACTCATTTATCATCATGAGCTATGTGAATGATACTAAGACTTTGGCACCTAATATACTAGCATTCAACTGTTAGGTAAATTTGTTACCTCCTCCTTCTTTTTTACAAGAATTTTTATAATTGGACTTTCTAGCACATTATTTTTGCATCTCTGGACCTATTCTTTCTCCTTTCCTCTTGCCTTCTTATCTTTACAAATTGCATTCCTATTCCCTTTTTATCTCTGGCCACTATTAGTGAATTTTATCCAGAAAATATTCTTAAAAGCAAACTAAGATGATGTCAAATGCCCTTGGTATATAGTCAGGGGTATGGAAATAAAGGGAAATAGGGGGAAATATTGATTTGGGTTTAGTAAAACTGTGAAAAGACTTTAGTTTGGGCTTAAGCATTACAGAAGAAGAGAGGGAAAGAATAGATAGCAGTATTGCAATATGTTGGGCAGAAATTGTTATATAAGTAATACCTACTTGCTCAGTCACTCAGTCATGGCCAACTCTTTGTGATCCTGTGAACAAGAAGCCTACCAGGCTCCTCTGCCCATGGGATTTTCCTGGCAAAAAAATGGAGTGGGTGGTCATTTCCTCCTCTAGGGGATCTTCTCCACCCAGGGATCGAAACTGTGTCTCCTGTGCCTCGAGCATTTCAGGCAGATCTTTTACTGTTGAACCACTAGTGAAGCCCAATACCTATTTAAAATATTTTAAAATTATTTTTTAAAACTAACAGTCTGTAACTTTGTATAATTGCTTATTTAGTTTCCTTTATAAAAAAAAGGAATTCATTTCAAATCATTTGCATGAGAAAGAAATACTAAAATGCAAATAAACCTTACCAAAAATTAGTTTGCCCCAGTCTTCTCATAAATTATTTAATGTGTAACAGGTTCCCAAATGCTCAGTGTACAGTATGACAAGGAAGTTGGTACTTTTACTACCACATTGGAAGGGGAAGTAAACAGGCTAAATACGATGAGGCAATTTCCTTGCAGATACCTCTGAGGGGTTTGAATTTGGGTAGTCTGCTCCACAGTATGTAGTCATCATTGTGACATCATACTGTCCCATTCGATGTAAGGTCTGAAACTCTGAAGGATAGTCTTGCCAAGTATAGAAGTCAATGAAGAAGAAGTAAAACTCTCACTGTTTGCAGATGACATGATCCTCTACACACAAAACCCTAAAGACTCTACCAGAAAATTACTAGAGTGAATATAGTAAAGTTTCAGGATACAAAATCAACAAACAGAAATCCCTGGCATTCCTATACACTAACAATGAGAAAACAGAAAGAGAAATTAAGGAATCAATTCCATTCACCATCGAAACAAAAAGAATGAAATACTTAGGAGTATTTATACCTAAAGAAACAAAACACTTATATATAGAAAACTATAAAACACTGATGAAAGAAATCAAAGAGGACACAAATAGATGGAGAAATATACCGTGTTCTTGGATTGGAAGAATCAATATAGTGAAAATGAGTATACTACCCAGAGCCATCTATAGATTCAATGCAATTCCTATCAAGCTACCAGAGGTCTTTTTCAGAGAATTAGAACAAATAATTTCACAATTTGTATGGAAATACAAAAAACCTCATATAGCCAAAGCAATCTTGAGAAAGAAGAATGGAACTGGAGGAATCAACCTACCTGACTTTAGGCTATACTACAAAGCCACAGTCATCAAGACAGTATGGTACTGGCACAAAGACAGAAATATAGATCAATGGAACAAAATAGAAAGCCCAGAGATAAATCCATGCACATATGGACACCTTATCTTTGACAAAGGAGGCAAGAATATACAATGGAGAAAAGACAATCTCTTTAACAAGTGGTGCTGGGAAAACTGGACAGCCACTTGTAAAAGAATAAAACTAGAACACTTTCTATCACCATACACAAAAATAAACTCTAAATGGATCAAAGATCTAATCATAAGACCAGAAACTATAAAACTCCTAGAGGATAACATAGGCAAAACACTCTCTGACATAAACCAAAGCAGGATCCTCTATGACCCACCTCCCATAATATCGGAAATAAAAGCACAAATAAACAAATGGGACCTAATTAAAATTAAAAGCTTCTGCACAACAAAGGAAACTATAAGCAAGGTGAAAAGACAGCCTTCAGAATGGGAGAAAATAATAGCCAACGAAGCAATGGACAAACAATTAATCTCAAAAATATACAAGCAACTCCTGCAGCTCCATTCTAGAAAAATAAAAGACCTAATCAAAAAGTGGGCCAAAGAACTTAACAGACATTTCTCCAAAGAAGACATAAAAATAGCTAACAAACACATGAAAAGATGCTCAACATCACTCATTATCAGAGAAATGCAAATCAAAACCACAATGAGGTACCACTTTACACCAGTCAGAATGGCTGCCATCCAAAAGTCTACAAGCAATAAATGCTGGAGAGGATGTGGAGAAAAGGGAACCCTCTTACACTGTTGGTGGGAATGCAAACTAGTATGGCCACTATGGAGAACAGTGTGGAGATTCCTTAAAAAACTGGAAATAGTCCTGCCATATGACCCAGCAATCCCACTGCTGGGCATACACACCAAGAAAACCAGAATTGAAAGAGACACATGTACTCCAGTGTTCATCGCCGCATTGATTACAATAGCCAGGACATGGAAGCAACCTAGATGCCCATCAACTGACAAATGGATAAGAAAGCTGTGGTACATATACACAATGGAATATTACTCAGCATTAAAAAAAAATTCATTAGAATCAATTCTACTCAGGTGGATGGAACTGGAGCCTATTATCCAGAGTGAAGTAAGCCAGAAGGAAAAACAACAATACAGTATACTAACACATATATATGAAATTTAGAAAGATGGTAACGAGAACCCTGCATGCGAGACAGCAAAAGAAACGCAGGTGTATAGAACAGTCTCGTGGACTCTGTAGAAGAGAGCAAGGGAGGGATGTTATGGGAGAATGGCATTGAAACATGTTAATTATCATATGTGAAATCAATCGCCAGCCCAGGGTTGATGCTCGTGGCTGGTGCACCGAGAGGACCCAGGGGGAAGGAATCGGGAGGGAGGAGGGAGGGGGGTTCTGGAGGGGGGACATATGTATACCCATGGCGGATTCATGTCAATGTACTGCAAAACCAACATAATAAAGTAAAGAAAATTAAAAAAAAAAAAAAAGAAGAAGCCAATGAGAGTTTGTGGGTTTGGACTTTCAAAGTGAATCAGACCTTTTGGCATTTACATTTTCTATGTGGTGGACAAAATGAAAATTTCTATTTGAAAAGGGGGAAAGAACATAGTCTAAATGACTTCAAAGTCATGAACATCAAATAGTTCTTACCAAAAAACAGTACAATCACTGAAGTGTATCTGAATCAAAAAATACACGGATTTGACAGCAATCTGATTCACAACATACCAAGAGCCATTTCGTGGTTATTATGGTTCCAAGTTAAATAGAAAACTCTTTCTTGCCTTCTTCTTCCCATTAATTAATTCCTGATTGGGCATTCCTGCTCTTCCAAGGGCATGTCAGGGAACACACTTTGAGGCGCTTCATCATTCAGGAAATGATGTTGGCAAGACAGAAAGGTTTGGCAGGGTAGGTGGCTTTGGGGCAGGCCTGGCCAGCACTGTCTCACCTCATACGGCCCAAATCATCAGCAGCAACAACTACAGGCACTTTTAGTCTGAATGTTTTACACTGGGTGTTTTTCCCATGTCCTTCAAAGTCTGTGAATGTAGAGATGGGCAAGTAATTGTGCCTACAACTTGGTAGTATGGGCAGCTAAGATCAAAGCAAGGGAAATTGTACAAATTGTCCACTTGAATACTAAAGAAGCAAAGAAAGCCAAGCCAACTCAACCAAGTATTGCTTCTTTTTCTTTGAATTCCTTATATTTCTGATCCAAAATTTTATATTATAAATGGCTGGTTAGCAAAGCAGCAGAAGTGGCACACAGTCAAGATTTTGAGATTGCTACCAGAAAACTTGACTTAAAAAAAGAGAAGACCTAGACATTTTAATTTTGCTGCCAATGAAGAGAATAAACTGGCATAATTCAAATAATCACATTAGGCAAATCTAAGTTGTAATGATTTACAGAGGAACACTTAGTTAGAAAATAGTATCAGCTTGAAAAAGAAATGAACTAGACCTAAGACACAGCTGAAGCATGAAAAACTCACAGAACACATTTCTTATCTAAAAAATGAGAGAGTTGACAACCTTCTCCACTGTGCCTTCCCATTCTAACATTCCATGACCCTATTTTATGTTAAATGGATGCATGGAACTAGACAGATCACTTATCTTGGGTAGGGGCATTAAGTAATGAATCATAGATAGCATCCACCAATTCTTAGGCAATTCTTGTTAGACTTATCTCTAATCTTGTAGAACATTTCGAAGCCCAATGCTGAAAGTGTGATAAACTGTTAGAGCTTGACCTAGCTCTAATATTGGTAGCTATGTAAAAACTGGCAAGCCAACTTAGTTTCATCTCCTTATCTGGAAATGAGACTAATCTTATACTTCTAATATTTGATTACCAAATATTCACTAATCATAACACTTGTGACCCTTTATACAATTTTTATATATTATTTAACATTCCTTGAGCTAGAATAATGTTAACTAGGTCCAGTATCTTTAATATCCATAAACTATGAAATATGGATACTATCTTTAATCTCATTTTCTTTAACATAGAAATAGTATGGACTTAAAAATCCAAGATTCAGTGCCCAAGAAATAATATCTATCAGTCATGAACAAATATTTGAAGATGTTATTCTTCAGTCGCTAAGTCATGTCCAGCTCTTTGCGACCCCATGAACTACAGCATTTCAGGCTTCCCTGCCCTTCACTATTTCCCAGAGTTTGCTCAACTTATGTCTATTGAGTCAGTGATGTCATCCAATCATCTCATCCTCTGCCGCCCCCTTCTTCTTTTACCTGCAATCTTTCCCAGCATCAAGGTCTTTTCCAATGAGTCAGTTCTTCACATCAGGTGGCCAAAGTATTGCAGCTTCAGCTTCAGCTCAGTCCTTCCAATGAATAGTCAAGGTTAATTCCTTTAGGGTTGACTGGTTTGATCTCCTTGCAGTCCAAGGGACTCTCAAGAGTCTTCTCCAACATCACAGTTCAAAAGCACCAATTCTTCGGTGCTCAGCTTTCTTTATGGTCCAACTCTCACATCCATACATGACTACTGGAAAAACCATAGCTTTGACTAGACTGACCTTTATCAGCAAGGTGCCTATCTCTACTTTTTGATATGCTATCTAGGTTTGGCATAGCTTTTCTTCCAAAGAGCAAGTTTCTTTTAATTTCATGGCTGCAGTCAACATCTGCAGTGATTTTGGAGCCCAAGAATATAAAGTCTGTCACTGTTTCCATTGTTTTCCCATTTATTTGCCATGAAGTGATGAGAGTAGATGCTATATTCGTTTTTTGAATGTTGAGTTTTAAGCTAGCTTTTTCACTCTTCTCTTTCACCTTCATCAAGAGGCTTTTTAGTTCCTCTTCACTTTCCCCCATTAAAGTGGCATCATCTGCATGTCTGAGGTTGTTGATATTTCTCCCAGCAATCTTGATTCCAGTATGTGCTTCATCCATCCCAGCATTTCAAATGATGTACTCTCCATAAAAGTGAAATAAGAAAGGTGACAATATACAGCCTTGATGTATTCCTTTCCCAATTTTGAACTAGTCCATTGTTCCATGTCCAGTTCTAACTGTTGCTTCTTGTCCTTCATACAGGTTTCTCAGGAGGCAGGTAAGGTGGTCTGGTATTCCCATCTCATTAAGAATATTCCATAGTTTCTTGTGATCCACATAGTCAAAGACTTTAGCATAGTCAATGAAGCAGAAGTAGATGTTTTCCTGGAATTTCCTTGCTTTTTCTATGATCTACCATATGTTGGCAATTTGATCTCTAGTTCTCTCAAATTTTATCAATTTGCCTTTTCTAGATCCAGCTGTACTTTTGTAAGTTCTCTGTACTACTGAGAACTTATTGGTTCATGTACTACTGAAGACTAGCTTGAAGGATTTTTTTTTTTTGCTTTCAAATAATATTTTATTTTATTTTTTTCCCTCCCTTTTATTGTTTTTGTCATACAATGCCATGATATCACCATGGGTTTACATATGCTTCCCCTCCAGAAACCCCCCCCCCCCCCCCCCCCCCCCCCGGGGAAATCTCGATGCACCAGCCCTGAGAATCAATCCTGAAGGATTTTGAGCACAATCTTGCTGGCATGTGAAATGAGTGCAACTGTACAGTAATTTAAACATTCTTTGGCATTGCCTTTCTTTCGCATTGAAATGAAAACTGATCTTATCAAGTCCTGTGGTCACTGCTGAATTTTCCAAATTTGCTGGCATAATGAGTGCAGCACTTTAGCAGCAGCATCTTTTAGGATTTGAAATAGCTCAGTTGGAAATGCATCACCTCCACTAGCTTTGTTCATGGTAAATGCCTTTCTGGTAACAGATAATAGAAAATGTTGGTCACACAGGTTACTTGGTATCACTAATTAATTAGAAGAGAGAAGAAGAGACTAAAGATGTCACCAAGGAAGAGTGAAACTGGGCAACAACATACACAAGGACCCTATTGTAGCCAAATTCTGCCATCAATTCTTATTTGAGTATTGAATCTCATTCCAACAAGATTATCTATTCATTTGAACCATCAGTATGTTTCCTATGAACCAAGATGCATTTTAGTAACCTGGAAAACAAACATCCCTTGGCTCTATAATCTGAAATATTAACTATAATTTACTAGTGACTGAACAGTCACTATGTTCCAGAGGTCAGAACCACTTTGTATTCCCAGATATTCTACATACTTGTTTATACCCTTTTGGATTCCCTAAACTAGGAAATTTAGTGATCCTGTGTTCTTAATGTTCTCTCTCAGGTATTAAATTTATGTAAAGCCCTAGGTCTTTGGAAATGAAAGATTTCACTAACCACAGATACATATATGCTACTTTAATCCACCGATTTCAGATGACTTTCCATGTGACCAAAATCTCATTCCCTTCATATTTAAATGAAAATACTCTATAACTTATGTTCTTCAAAGAATTCTGAAAATTGAGGCAAATATTGACTAGTCTGGACAATAATTGGTTCAAGGACTAAGTAATTTTATATAACATTCATGTATATTGTAATGTAATTTAAAGATGGGGTTGGGTTTTTCACATTTTATCTAGCCTTTTTTATCCTCCAACCATCATCCATCCAAATACTACAAATACTACACACTGCTATCTTTGAAAGCCTGCAGAGTGAATAAGTAAGCTGTCACTTTATTTCCATTTCATTTACAGTGAAAACATTTTGTGTTGGACTTTCCTCAGTTCAAACCCTTTCATGTCAACCCATACTTCTCAGAGGAGAAGCCAAAATCTTCTTTAAACCTCCTTCCCATTTACATTCTCTACTTTTTTGTTGTCTACTCTCAGAGACCACTCCATTCCAACTATACCAGTCATGCTTCCACTTCAAGACCTTTGCAATTGCTGTTCCCTCATACTGGAAGCTTTCCTTCTAGGGTATTCCAGTGACTATTCCCTGTTTCCTTGCCTCCTTTAAGTTTCACTCAAATATCACCTTCTTAACAAGGCCTTTTCTCTACATTCTTCCTAAAAATTTCAACTCTAGCCTTACTTTTCCTTCTTTACATGTATCATTACCTGATTGATATACAAGATATTTTATTTATTTATTTTTTATAGAATGTGCCCCCCAATAGAATGTAAAATTTATGAAGACATGGATTTGTATTTTTATTTTTTAAAAAATCTTACCTGGCCATTTAATAAATATGTATTAAATGAACAGATGCATTACTGAAAATTAATAATTATAGTCTAAAAATACCTACAAACTGGTGCTGATTAGGTGATATAACTGTCTTTGTCTTCCTATATCTTGAAGTAGAATTTCCTTAGTGCTCCTTTCTGATATCAGCCTCAAGCTTTCTCTTCATCTAAATCCATGTTTGTACTACTTGGATAATCATCATTAGAATCAACTTGGATCTATGATGAAAATGAAGATTCCTGACCCTTAGTTCACTTAAAATCTCTGTGCCAAGAAGGAGACTTTTGCAACCTGAATTTTTAATAACCTTTCCAGGTGATAATAATTCAGTCTTACATGTGAGCTCCATTGACAGAAATATTTTGTGGCCCATTAATTTCTTAATGTCTTTCTTCTGCTGTACTAAGGTATACATATCCATGTATATCTAATCTATATCTAACCACAGACCATATTTATGTGATTCTCCTTAAACTGTGCTCGGTACAGGGACATAGTTACTTAACAAATTATATGATGGCTTTTGATGAAGAGGATGAAAAGAATGGTAAGGAACATTACAATAAAATGTGTTTTGAACCTAAAACAATTCCTTTTACTAAGCAGGATTTGGGGACTAATCTAATTTAAAGTGTGTTTTTGAGTATGATAAAGGCATTTTTTTCTTTTCACAAGTCATGTGATGTCGAAAATTTTGAACAGTTTAAGTTGAACAAGTTAACTGCTTCTCTTACAAAGTAACTATTCAAATAAACTCTGCAGTTAACATTCAGAAATCAAATAAATATTACAAATAGACCTTACATCACTAAGTCCATTAAAATCTATTGAGAAATATCAGCATTGCATACTTGCATTCTCAAGAACATTCATCTATATAGCTATTTGCCTTCAATGATGAAGCAAAGTAGAAAAATACAGACTTCTCAAACAACTTTATAAAACTTGGCTGTGACCTGAACTGAGATTTTTTACAATGAGTGCGAGATTTTACAAGGCAAGAGGGAAATAAAACTTGTTTGTTTGTTTATCTAACCAGCACACACATTTTTCAAATAATTTGAGTTTGGCATCACCCATAATGCTCCTGGCCAAACCTTTTTCCCCTTAATTTTTATAACCAAAGAAATTTTCAGGGAGATTTAATCCACATGTTTCTGATTCATTCCATATCCAGAAATGTTTCAGTAAAGTAATTTTGATTTCAAGAACTTTGGAAAAAAATTCTCTTATCAGCAATTCCTAAAACTACAGGTAAGTCAGTGTAAATAATAGGGAAGCTTCAGTGGGTTGATTCAGACATAGAAAAAATCACCCAAATGCAATTGGACAAATAATCCTAAGGAGCCAAAAGTTTTCTTTGAGATTCTGGGAAGCTAAATAGCCTGTTTTGACTTCAAATTCCCAGTGTGGTCAAATCAGAATTAGTTTAACAGCAGGAGTGGTTCCATGTGCATAGAAACTCTACTACAGAAGGTTGGGTATTCAATATTTATTGGGTACATAAAGTGTGCCAAGTACTATAGCTGTAGGAAAGTGATGAATAAGACATAGTGTTGATCTTAAAGAACTTCCAGTTCAGTAGGTGAGGATAAGACCCAAAAGATAAGAGTAATATTCTATCTTAAAACTTTTAGACTGTCTAGTTCCCTATGTAGAACACATCAGCAAACTCGCTCAAATCCTAAAGCACATAAACAGAAACATAGGATCATAAAGCTAAAAATCAGAAACTAATATCTTACTCCATTCAATTTAGCTAAAATTCATCTTGTGTCCCATACAGATGAAACACATTTTAAGAAAGGTATTCTGAGCCAAAGTGGTGGAGAAAATAATCTAGAAAGAAAAAAAAAAAGAAATGAAAGAAAGAGGGAGGGACAAAGGGAGGGATGGAAGAAGGAAGACAAATTAAAAGGCTCAAATAAAAGGGAGATTAAGGAAAAAATTGTAGGAAAACTGTCTTGACTGGAATAAAGAGATGCTTGGGGTTGGGAAAGTGTATTTTGAGACAAATCTCGTTACATTTGAGGTAAAGGAATAAACACAAATACTTGTACAAATATGTATACAGTGAGCTTTAACCTAATGAGCTAGAAAAACCACACAAAGGCTTGTTATAAACTCTAAGGCATCACACCATGAATTTGGATATGGGTTTGATTTCACATGATAAATACATTAAATAAATAAGTAAATAGATGGATGTCACACTCAGTTTTACACAAAAAATCCATATTTGCATCACCACTGACAGTGCACACTGAGCCAAATGTCACTGGGCTAGCAACCAGCCCTGGGAAACTCTATCTTATTCAACAAGATTATCACATCTGGCTGTCCTGAAAATCTAAGAATCAGATTAGCATATCCAGTAGGCGCTCTTGTTCTGCTGATACTCTCAAATGATGATGAAAAAATGGGAAACTTTTACAGTGTCACTGAACTTATTTGGCTCTAGAATGGACCTTAGGAATGATCTAGTTCAACTTTCTGCAAGCCAGAAGCTGTTGTAGTCAGATTCTTCCTGCTTAGAGGCAGAGTCAGGACTTGAACACAGACGCCCACCAGCTCAACACCCTTCCTCAAAAAAATCCTGATATCCATTATGAGGATTCTATCAACACATCTAGGAGGAGGCATAGCACAGTGAAAAGAACAGTAGTGTGGAGTTCAAACACCTGATTTAAATTCTGCTACTGTCTATGAGATATTGAGCAAGTAAGTTATTTTCTGTTAGTATTCTCTTCTAAGAATGGGTTTTCATGTGTAAGAATGTGCTTTCATCCCAAGCACAAAATATATAGCAGGCACTGTTCTAGAAGTTTTCAGAAATATAATACAATAATAATCAAGAGTGACATCATTTGGCTTCCATGTTAAAGGATTACTCTGGTTGTTCTGTTGGAAATAGATTGCAATTATCCAGTGGGAGATAAGTGTGGCTGGGAGCATGATGGTGATAAAGAAAAGTGGTTAAATTCTGGATATATTGCTAATGTAAAGCCAAAAGATTTTATGATGAATTAAATATAATGATTCAAGAGACAAAGAGGTTCTTAAATTTGGGATCTGATCATCTGGAAAGCTGGAATTATCAACTAGGATAAAGATGGAACTGGAGCCTATTATCCAGAGTGAAGTAAGCCAGAAGGAAAAACAACAATACAGTACACTAACACATATATATGGAATTTAGAAAGATGGTAACGAGAACCCTGCATGCGAGACAGCAAAAGAAACGCAGATGTGTAGAACAGACTCGTGGACTCTGTGGAAGAGGGCAAGGGTGGGATGATATGGGAGAATGGCATTGAAACATGTTAATTATCATATGAGAAATCAATCGTCAGCCCAGGGTTGATGCTGGGGGCTGGTGCACCAAGATGTCCCAGGGGGAGGGAATTGGGCGGGAGGAGGGAGGGGGGTTCTGGAGGGGGAGCATATGTATACCCATGGCGGATTCATGTCATTGTATGGCAAAACCAACACAATAAAAAAAAAAAAATAAAAACGTAATTAAAAAAAAAAGAAGTTTCTGGATGAAAGAAGAGTGGGAGCAAGATCTAGACATCATTTGTTACACTTAGAAATTAAAATGTCTAAAAAGATATCCAAGAATGGAGATACTGAGTAGAAAATCGGACATACAAATTTAGACTTTCATCTGGCTAAAGATGTGAATGTGGGAACTGTCAGCAGATAGATGGCAGAATCTATTTGTTTGCTGAAAGTATGCTATGTAGCATCTCCAGAGGGAGAGAGAAGACTTTTAAAACATTTTCTGAGGAGTATAAATGGCCTGATCTTATTCCATCTTGGATTCAAGAATCCTGCTTTAAGCAAGTGAAGGATCCTTCAGTTTTGTACTTAATGAAAGATAATAACAAAAAATAATTTTAAATGATGAAAAGCATGTTATATACTGAATATTCTTATATTTTACTACAATGCTGACTCAAATATAGATTTCAAAGATAATTTTATATCAGTAAATAATTAGTGGGTTTCTGATATCAGTTTCCAGTTTCTCCTTATAACATTTGTGAAAACCTTTATCTAGTTATGCTTAAGAAAGTAGGTTATAGTGTGCTTTTTATAGAGCCTGACTCCACCTTAAGAAAAGGAACCACCATTTTGTAACAAAGGACAACACCTAAGTTCCTGGAAAAACTGCAGTGTAGTCCAGCCCTCACCCCCTGGCACCACCCTAGACACAACCAATCACCGTGTGTTGGGGAAGCGCCACAAAATATGCCAATCAGGGGGCTGTTTGCGGTTGAATATACCTATCAGGGGCTAGCGCGCGTAAAACCCCTGACCTCCCCTCCCGTTCTGGCCAATCACAGGACGCTGAGGCACATCACCCCGTTTGTGGTCTGTGTGTGTGTGTGTGTGTGTGTGTGTGTGTGTGTGTGTGTGTGTGTGTGTGGTGTGTGTGTGTGTGTGTGTGTGTGTGTGTGTGTGTGTGTGTGTGTGCGCGCGTGCGCGCGCACGTGCGGTCCAGAGCCAGGTCTGCAATAAACTACCTCTTGTGCTTGCATCCGTGAATGGCCTCCTGATGGTTTGTGGAGATTGGGATCTGGGCATAACACTTTTCTCCTTGTGTTTTCCAGTTTCTGAAAATTTGCTGGTTTATCTCCCCCAATCTTTTCCCTACTACTATGAGCGACTTCACTTTATTTTTTTTTCTTTTTTAAATTTTCTTTACTTTATTGTGTTGATTTTGCCATACATTGACATGAATCCGCCATGGGTATACATATGCTCCCCCTCCAGAAGCCCCCTCCCTCCTCCCTCCTGATTCCCTCTCCCTGGGTCATCCCGGTGCACCAGCCCCAGCATCAAACCTGGGCTGGCGATTGATTTCATATATGATAATTAACATGTTTCAATGCCATTCTCCCATAACATCCCTCCCTTGCCCTCTTCCACAGATTCCACGAGACTGTTCTATACATCTGCGTTTCTTTTGCTGTCTCGCATGCAGGGTTCTCATTACCATCTTTCTAAATTCCATATATATGCACTTTCATTTTCACTTTCATGCATTGGAGAAGGAAATTGCAACCCACTCCAGCATTCTTGCCTGGAGAATCCCAGGGACGGGGGAGCCCTGTGGCCTGCCGTCTATGGGGTCGCACAGAGTCGGACACGACTGAAGCGACTGAGCAGCAGCAGCAGCAGCATGTACTGGAAATTGCCTTGTCATATCATGGCCCTTGCAATTCAGATATGTCTTAGGTTTTGTCTGTGCTTTGGACCCTAGTTCACTAGTATACCAAGACCCAGGATTACTGAGGAGATTTCTTTCTCTTTAGAGTCCTCTGCAAAATGCTTACAGCCTGCCTGCTGCTAAACCTCTGTTCTATATTAGTATAACCTTGGCACTCTTTGGGTGTCCTCTACTTCTTAGCTTTTAATCAGTGATCTGATTACTTCATTTTTTATTTCTTGTCTCCTTCTACAAAGATTTTAAGGTTGATTTCAATCATTCATACAATGTGCAAGATTTTCCAGTGGCATGCCATGAATGATTTTCTGGTGTGCAAACATCCTGAACTCTTGGCCTTCAGGGAAGCCAGGGGTGGTTGGACGACCTAATCCTAGGCTGACTACTTCTCTTTTCTTCAGTATGCCATATAAATATTAGCATTTGCTTTCTGTGTATAACCTGATAAAGGTTTAGAAATATAGTACCTTAGAAGTTTCTAGAAAAAACAAGATTCCTTGTGACCAAAGCAAATAAGGACCCAGAGTAAGATTAAAAATATATATATTTGTTATAATAGAGGAATCATAATTTTCTCTGTGAAACCTGAGGATAATTTTTCTTGTGTTCTCCTTTATGTAGTGGATAATGCCTTTAACAACGTACCTACAGTAAGCACGTGATAAATTTAGTGAAGCACTATTCAATAATAACAGTTTTATAATGACTTCAAACAATATGGTGTTAGTACTCTTCTTGGTGTTGTTGCTTAATATAAGAGAAAATGTGGCTTATCTTGAATACTTCATGTGCTTTGGGTAATTTTTCATAAATATTATCACAAAGGAATTTTCTTTCCTGAATAATTGCTGGTCATCAAAAGGTTCAAAGAACATTCCCCAGGGGAAGCATTCAGCACAAATATCATTACATATTTAACAACCAACTAGGTAGAAAGTAAGGCTAACATTTTTTTTTATGAAAAATCTAACCAAGGTACATATCTGAATAAAGGGCCACTTCACTTGGATGGCCAAGAGGTTACTTACATGCAGTGCCAACTTACTTACATTTTCCTCTGATAGCAGGCTTGATTTTAAGCTGCAGATGCATGAATGGCCAATCAAACCTCAACCTCTAGATCTATACGGCAACTAAAAGAATTTTATAGGGCTTCTCTGACAGCTCAGTTGGCAAAGAATCCGCTTTCAATGCAGGAGACCCTGGTTCAATTTCTGGGTTGGGAAGATCTCCTGGAGAAGGGATAGACTATCCACTCCAGTATTCTTGGGCTTCCCTTGTGACTCAATTGGTAAAGAATCTGCCTGCAATGCAGGAAACCTGAGTTTGATCCCTGGGTTGGGAAGATACACTGAAGAAGGGAAAGGCTAACCACTCCAGTATTCTGGCCTGGAGAATTCCATGGATTGTATAGTCCAAGGGTTCCCAAAGAGTTGGACAAAACTGAGTGACCTTCACATAAAATTTAACTTGGAAATTTTTAGGTTGGAGTTGCCAATCATCTCCCAGAACAACAGAAAATCAATTCTAATGATTCATTATAAAGATGGCTTCTAATTTTGGAAAATACAGTTATATGTATGTACTTTTTGAAATAAATGTTCTGTAACCCAAGGGTAAATAAATGTCTTATTTTGTGTAGAACTATTGGATATAAATCAAATATCACTTGACATCTCTCAGCTTAGATTATTTATATATCAGAGTACTGATCTTAAACTATTCCTTCTGGCAATAACATATAGCAAGACTAACTGAAAAGGGGGCTATTGCTAGGACACAATAATAAAATCCACTCATCAGTAATTAGTCAAAATGACTAGTACTGATGACAGTTTACAACGTGCCAAGTTCTTTTCTAATGTCTTTATATATTTTAACTAGTTCCTCACAGCTCTTGAGGTAAGTTACTATCCTCATGATACACATAAGGAAACTCAAGTATTGTGAGATTATTTCATTTGCCTAAGGTCACACTGGGCTTCCTATGTGGTAGAGTGGTAAAGGATCTGTCTGCCAATGCAGGAGATGCAAAAGACTTGGGTTAGATCCATGGGTTGAGAAGATCCTCTGGAGGAGGAACCCACTCCAGTATTCTTGCCTGGGAAATCCCATGGGCAGAGGGGCCTGGAGGGCTATAGTCCATGGGGTTGCAAAAAGTCAGACATGACTGAGCACATCACACACAAGGTCACATCCAGCTTCCCTGGTGCCTCAGACGATAAAGAATTTGACTGCGATGCAGACCTAGTTCATTCCCTGGGTGAGGAAGATCCCCTGGAGAAGGAAATGACAACCCACTCCAGTATTCTTGCCTAGAGAATTCTGCAGATAGAGGATCCTGGTGGGCTACAGTCTATGAAGTTACAAAGAGTTGGACATGACTGTGTGGTTAATACTTTCATTTTCAAGGCCACATCACTGAAAAGCACAGGAACCGGATTCCAACTAAGGCAGTCCAGTTTTAGAGCTCACATTTTCATTATTCTTTTATGCTTCCTCTCAGTGTAGAGAATTATCTTTCTATTCTCATTATCAGGAAGTATTTGTCCATCTCAGTTGAGCAGTGTCATATCGTTAACCTACAATTTCAAAGGCATAAAGAGTAGAAAAAAAGAAAGCACTAAAATTTAACATCATTGCTACTACCTCTGTAGCCTACTTTTAGGTTTTCTGCAAACTACAGCAGTTTTACAATTCTTTGGATGTTTGTTGTTTTGTTTTGTTTGATAAAGAAGTTCAACTTCCTAACTGAAATCTAATCTATTTTGTCTTTTTCCTAGAAGAAAATCTGAGTACCAGGGCATTCCTGTATACTTCCATCAAATTTTCTCTGAATGGAGAAATTTCAAGTAATTAATGTTTAATCAAATTTCATGCTTAGAATTATGCAAGCTATACTTAAAAAAATTAATTCTGCAAGAAATGTTTTAGTCCTCTGTCCATGGAATTCTCCAGGCAAGAATACTAGAGCAGGTAGCCATTCCCCTCTCCAGGGGACTTTCCTGACCCAGGGATCAAAGCCAGGTCTCCTGTACTTCAGGCAGATTCTTTATGCCTGAGCCACTAGAGAAGCCCAGATAACACTTTGGAAATACTCTTTGGTAGCTTAGGTTTTTAAAGATTCTCAGCTTTGGTAAAAAATCAAAGATAGCCCTTGAATTAACCAGTCCTGCTGTCAATGAAATCCTGGTTTTCTAAAAATTACACTTAGAATTAAGCACTTAGTAAGAAATTATTACTTAACAAGCTGTCTTATTAAAGGTTAGTGTGGAATTCTGTCTCCTGCCAGTTGTTTCCATTCTTTCTCAGAAAAGAGATAACTGAGGTGAAAGAGAAATCACTAATAAGTGACACTGAAAAATGGTTTCCTGACACGGCAGCAAAGTTTTGTTGATTGTTCAGAAACATCTAGGAGAGGTTTATCTTCTATATGTGGAAACTGTTTCCTAATGCTAATGGAAGAATCATGTTATAGCACAAACACATTTTTATGAGAGACTTTTTATAGCAATGAATTACTGTACTTTCCTTTTGTCAAGCCCTTTTCCTGTGTTTTTTTTTGTTGTTGTTGTTCCTGCTTTTGACTCTTTTTTCCTGCATTCCTCTGTTAAGCTTTTATAACAAGAGAGAGGGATGAGCCATGGATGTGACTCTCACCTGCAAATAATAGACTGGCAAAAATACAGCAAGAAAAACATTTTATCAGAGAAATGATCACAGAAGCTCACCTGCTATCATGAAAAGGAGGTCACATCCAATCTCAGATGAAAAGGAACTGGAGAGCTGAAATTTTCATTAAGTGATAGCAATTATATTGACTAGGACAGGGGACGACTAACCAATGTACAAATTAAGAGTTTTATTTCTTTCATATTACTTTAATATGGTACCTGCTTCCTCAATTTTTACCATTTCAGGCAATTTTACTAGGTCTCAGGGATAAAATAATCTATTGAAATTGGATTCTGCCCTCACGTTGTTCACAATTTAATGAAAAAGTATACATGTATAAACGGATTTTAACTTCACAGTCATAGATTCAGTTGTGCAAAACTGGATCCAATTCAGCAGTGGAAAGCTTAATCTTGCCAATTTGAATATTTCTAGTTCGAACTTGTAGTTTATTTCTAGATTAGTATCATTGTTATTAGAAAAGATCCCCTGGAGTTAGAAATGGAAGCCCACTCCAGTTTTCTTGCCTGAGAAATCCCATGACAGAGGGGTCTGGTGGGTTACAGTCCATGGGGAGGCAGGGTGGACAGGACTGAGCATGCATAGACACACACACACACACACACCATTGTTGTTAACAAGTCAGTTAATTTGGGAATCTTACTCTGCTTATCCTTTCCCTTCTCTTGGCTGCTGCCTGGTTTTGAAGGAAGCTCAGATACCTTGGTATCCTGGAAGTTGTGAGGTCAGGACAGATGGACTGGCCCATTTCCAGTCTATAGTAATCATCTGACCTCCCTGCTAAGATTTAATGTTTCATGCTTGGTCTTGGCCACTAGCCTCTGGACCCACTGTTTCTGGAAGCTGCTGATGCATATGGGTCTGCATGGCATCCAATATCAGAGATACAGAGTCTGTGTCCTACAAGGCTCTTCTGAACCATCTGCCACTCTTCCCTCTCATGACCATGGGAAAATGTTGAATGTTGTCCCATATCATTAGAGTTTAGGAGCTTATAACAAGCCTTATTTCTTACATCTCCTACCTAGTTGCCTTACTTTTCCAACCACTGGTCTATTCTGTCTAAAAGGTGGACAGAATTTCCCATGGCCTTCCTTCAGAGTAAGACACAATCTCTGCTTTTGGGTCCCCCAAACTGACCCATAGTTTATCTTCTAACCCAGATTTGGATCGAGGGAGTCATGTGATCCCTTCACCTTCTCCAAAACCTCCTTTCTTATGTCTCCTATTCTTACATAGTTTCTCTCTCTTGCCTCTTTGCATGGTGGAAAAATCACTTATATATCAACAGGCATTTATCCACATTTTGGTGAATGATGTAAAAGGCTACTGCTGCTGCTAAGTCACTTTGGTCCTGTCCAACTCTGTGCAACTCCATAGATGGCAGCCTACCAGGCTCCTCTGTCCCTGGGATTCTCCAGGCAAGAATACTACAGTGGGTTGCCATTTCCTTCTTCAATGCATGCATGCATGCTAGGTCACTTCAGTCGTGTCCAACTCTGTGTGACCCTATGGACAGCAGCCCACCAGGTTCCTCCATCCACAGGATTTTCTAGGCAAGAATACTGGAGTGGGTTGCCATTTCCTTCTCTCATGTAAAGGGATGAAACCTTCAAAAGGCTTTCTGCCTTCATTTGTGCAGTAACATCTAATCCTGAGGACAATGAAGGCAGAAAGTCCTCACTGCTGGATCCAATAGAATTAAAAATACATGGTAAATATGACCCAGGATTCCCACTCCTGGGCATATACTCTGAGAAAACCATAATTGAAAAAGACACATGTACCCCAATGTTCATCACAGCACTATTTAAAATATCCAGGACATGGAAACAACTTAGATGTCCATCTACAGATGAATGGATAAAGAAATTTTGGTACATATATAAAATTAAATACTACTCAGTGATAAAAAGGAATGCATTTGATTCAGTTCTAATGAGGTGGATGAACCTAGAGCCTATTAAACAGAGTGAAGTAAATCAGAAATAGAAAGATAAATATCCTATATTAATTCATGTATATGGAATCTAGAAAGATGGTACTGATAAACATATTTGCAGGACAGCAATGGACATGCAGACATAGAGAACAGACTTGTGGACACAGAGTGGGGAAGAAGAGGGTGGGATGAATTGAGAGAGTAGCATTGAAACATATATATTACCATATGTAAAATTGGATAGTCAGTGGAAATTTGTATTTGATTCAGGGAGCTCAAATCTGGTGCTCTGTGACAGCCAAGGGGGTGGAATGAGGTGGGAGGTAAGGGAGGTTTAAGAGAGAGAGGACATATGTATATCTATGGCTGATTCATGTTGATGTATGGCAGAAACCAACTCAATACTGTAAAGAAATTATCTTCCAATTAAAAATAGATAAATTTTTTAAATAGAAAAAAATACATGGTAAAGACTCTAACTAGTACTATTATACTAGTACAATGAGTTTGCCTCTCTGCTAAGTCACCAGCTACTTTTGATACATAATTTATCTTCTTCCAGCTAATACATGATATCAGGCATAAAAAACTCAAAAGGATCATTTATACATGTAACAGGGTGTTCAAAAGGAATTCTTACTCTCTCTTCGTTTTGGTTAGGCCAACTACTCACATTACATAGTAAGTTGCTACACTATACAAATAGGATTTGTAAAGTGGTAGAAACCATTTTATGACCTCCTCATTAACCTCTACTCTATAAAACAGTCTGAGGAGTCTGGGGTAAGTCACTATGAAATTATAGTCTTTCTTTGGTGAGAATAGTTGCTATACTATGAGACCTACCAGGTGTGAAGCTAATCCAGAAAGACTCAAGAATACTTGAATGGTTAAGGGGATATGGAATTATTCACATCCAAGAGATTTAAAGGGGAAGAAGCAGCAGTGTAGAGGGCTATGCTTTAGGATATCAAGTGATTTTCCTGTGGATTACATGTATCTGTGGAGAGAGAAGAAAAAGGTGAGGAAGAATGAAAGAGAGAGAGAGAATGTTCTGGCCTACAGAAAAACATCTATTTCTGTTTTATGGACTATGCCAAAGCCTTTGACTGTGTGGATTACAATAAACAGGAAAATTCTGAAGGAGATGGGAATATCAGACCACCTGACCTGAGAAACCTGTATGCAGGTCAGGAGGCAACAGTTAGAACTGGACATGGAACAACAGATTGGTTCCAAATAGGAAAAGGAGTATGTCAGGGCTGTATATTGTCACCCTATTCATATAACTTATATGAAGAGTATTCCGTGAGAAATGCTGGGCTGGAGGAAGCAGAAGCTGGAATCAAGATTGTGGGGAGAAATATCAATAACTTCAGATATGCAGATGATACCACCCTTATGGCAGAACGTGAAGAAGAACTCAAGAGCCTCTTGATGAAAATGAAAGAGGAGAGTGGGAAAAGTTGGCTTAAAGCTCAACATTCAGAAAACTAAGATCAGGGCATCCAGTCCCATCACTTCATGACAAATAGATGGGGAAACAGTGGAAACAGTAGGTGACTTTATTTTTTGGAGCTCCAAAATCACTGCAGATGGTGACTGCAGCCACGAAATTAAAAGACACTCCTTGGAAGTAAAGTTATGACCAACCTAGATAGCATATTAAAAAGCAGAGACATTACTTTGTCAACAAAGGTCTGTCTAGTCAAGGTTATGGTTTTTCCAGTGGTCATGTATGGATGTGAAAGCAGGACTATAAAGAAAGCTGAGCACCTAAGAACTGATGCTTTTGAACTGTGGTGTTGGAGAAGACTCTTGAGAGTCCCTTGGACTGCAAGGAGATCCAACCAGTCCATCCTAAAGATCGGTCCTGAGTGTTCATTGGAAGGACTGATGTTGAAGCTGAAACTCCAATACTTTGGCCACCTGATGTGAAAAACTGACTCATTTGAAAAGATCCTGATGCTGGGAAAGATTGAGGGCAGAAGGAGAAGGGGATGACAGAGGATGAGATGGTTGGATGGCATCATCAACTCAATGGACATGGGTTTGGGTGGACTCCGGGAGTTGGTGATGGACAGGGAGGCCTGATGTGCTGTGGTTCATGGGGTTGCAAAGAGTCAGACATAACTGAGAGACTGAACTGAATTGACTGATACTAATCTTATATGAATTTTTCCCCTAAAAGCCACTTGGGGACAAATGTTGGAAGCCCAATACAGAGTTTATGTGGAGGTGTTGCATCATCAGTGTCATGGAACTGTTGGTCAGTGTTTGAAAACCCTGCAAATGAGAAAAGTCAGCTTACCTTTTAAATATTGTGTCAAGTCTAGGGCCAATGTCAACTCACAATAGTGCCAGCTAAGTTAATATCAATACTTTTCATGAGCCTTAGCTCTTCTCCACATTTTTAACCCTACCCTTCCTGAAAAGTTAAGTATCTACTGAATGGAGGGAAAAATGAAGTGCTGGGAGGCAAAATAGAGAAAATGACAACACTGTTTCCTTGTCTTTATAGTACCCTGGTCTGGAGCAGCCCCAAGAGAAAAGCTTCCACATTAAAATAAGGCTGAAGTTTTAATTATTTTGGGGGGATATATATATAACAATTCTTGAACTGAATTGGTTTTACATAATTCAAATAAAAATAGTCCTCCACACTATACAAATAGGACTTGTAAAGTGGTAGAAAACTTTTGTGATCTCCTCATTAATTTCTAGTCTATAAAACAGTCTGAGGAGTCTGGGAAAGTTAGTAGGAAATTATAGTCTTTCTTTGTGAGGATTGTTGATACGCTATGAGACCCACCAGGTGTGAAGCTAATCCAGAAAGACTCAAGAATACTTGAATGGTTAAAGGAGTATGGTAGACCATGGTATGACTCACACCCAAGAGATTTACTTACACCCAAGAGATCATACTAACATCCATGGTATGACTCACACCCAAGAGACTCACACTACCACTTTACAAGTCCTATTTGTATAGTGTGGAGGACTCCTTTTTTTTAGTCTAAGAGGAACCAGATAACAAAGGAGGCCTGCCCAAGATCTGATTGATAGAAAAGGAAAGAATTAGGCACTCTGAGTGTGTCTATTTGGCATTAAATGGTAAGAAGAAGAAGTTATTTTACAGCTGCTTCCTATATTCTCATTTGTCTTAAATATTAAGATGTAAAACATATAAAGCCTTACCTTTCAACAAACACACAGAGAAAGGAAAGCATAGAGGACAAAAAATTTAAAAAATACCCTTTCTATTTTCAGAATTAACACTTTTCCCCCCTAAAATTCCTGTAAGAATTACTCCCAAAATTTGAAGGGAAAAAGCATGTCTAGAAACAAACAAAAATCTCGTATTCTTAGAAACATAAAATGATTCTGTTTCCAAGTAAAATGGAGGAAGCACACTTGATCCTGTCCCTTTCACTGAATGCAGCTATAAAACCTGGACAGCACACTTGGAGCAACTACTTGAAAACTTGGAAAAGAATACAGGAGTTGGAGGAAAAGCACCAGAATTAAAAATATCACCAAACTAGTGGTGTGTTCACAATTTTATTTTTTTCTGCTATGACCTGTTCTGGACACAAGGCAGTTCGAAACCTCGAAGTAGCTTTACTGTGGAAAGAGAAAGCTAAAGGAGAGGCCCTCTGGCTCTGTCTCAAAGAGCAGGAAAGGGGTTCCCTAACACTCACAGAGAATAAGGAAGACTCCTTCATAAGACTGGAAACAAGAAAAGGATGTCAACTCTCACCACTCCTATTCAATATCACACTGGAAGTCCTAGCTAGTACAATAAAGTAAGACTATGTAAAAGGCATACAGATTGGAAAGTAAATAAAACCATCCTAATTTACTGACAACATGTTTTTCTATATATAAAATCCCCAAGAAGTCTACCAAAAAAGTAACTTTTTGAGCTTGTGAGTTTAGCAAGTTCACAGCATAAAAAGTAAAGCTCAAAAATCAATGATATTCCTATACACTGTACAAGCAATAAAGAACTGGAAACCAAAATTAAAACACAAGGTCATTTACAATAGCTCAAAAATGAGGTACTTCAATATAAATCTAACAAAATATACAAACACTGATGCAAGAAAAACCCATTTGAAAAATAAATGAATAAGGACCTAATAGATATCCATATTCATGGCTTGCAGGACTCAACAAGAGTAAAGATGTTAATTCTTCCCAAATTGATCTACAGATTTAATGCAATCTTAACTAAATCCCAGCAATTTTTGTAGCTGTAGACAAATTTATTATAAAACTTATATTTTAAAAAGAAACTAAACTGCTAAAGCAATTTTGAGAAATAGGGATAAAATCAAAATATCTCACTACTCAATCTTAAAATTTCTATAAAGGTACAGTAATCATATCAGTATGGTATTGTTAACAAGATACACACATAGGTCAGTATATACAATGAAGTCCAGAAATAGACCTTAACAAATACAACCAGTTTATTTTTGCAAAGATAATCATTTCAGTAAGTGGTATTATGAAATTCAGAAATATATATGCAGAAATAAAAAAGAACTTTACTCTAAATTTCACTCCTTATACAAAAATTACCTCTAAATGGATCATAATAATAGATCTAAATGTAGAACATAAAACTATAAATGTCCAAGACAAAAACAAACCAGAAAGTCTTTCTGATCTTGGGTTAAGCAAAGAATTGTTAGATTTAAGACCAAAAGCACAGTTCATAAAATAAAAATTAATAAATTGGACTTTATATATATTAAAAATATTTGCCCTCCAAAAGATATTCTCAAGAAAGTGAAGAGAAGCTACAGACTGGAGTAAATATTTAAAATATTTATAAATCACATGTTTAACAAACAACTTTTATCCAGAATATAAAAAGAATTCTCATGTACTAAAATATCAAATAGCTCAATTTGAAAAATGTGCAAAAGATTTGAACAAAAACTTCACCAAAGAGAATATAAGAGAGATAAGTAAGCAGATAAAAATGTTCAACATCATTAGCCATTAAAGAAATGCAAATTAAAATCAAAGTGAGATACCCATACACATCTATTAGAATGACTAAAATTAGAAATATAGGATTTCCCTGGTGGTCCAGTGGTTAAGAATCTATCTGCCAATGCATGGAACATGGTTTGATCCTTGGTCTGGGAAGATTCCACATTTCATGAAGTAACTAAGCCCATGGGCCATGACTACTGAGCCTGCTATCTGGAGCACACGAGCCACAACTACTGAGCCTGTGCACCACGATCAAACTGCCATAATCTGCCACAATGAAGCTCTTGCACTACAACAAAGAGTAGTCCTCACTCACTACAATTAGAGAAAGTCTATGCATAGCTACAAAGACCCAGTGCAGACAAATAAATAAATAATTTTTAAAAAATAAAATAAAATTAGAAATATGAATATGCAAAGAATTGACAAGATTATAGAACAAATGAAACTCTAGTATGAAGTTTCTTCAGTTGTGTCTGACTCTTTGCAACTCCATGGACTATAGCCAACCAAGCTCCTCTGTCCATGGGATTCTCCAGGCAAGAATACTGGAGTGGGTTGCCATTTCCTTCTCCAGAAACTCTCACATGTAGAAATAACTCATACTAACTGTATGGCACAGCAAACCCACTCCTCATTATTTACCCTTGAGAAATTTTATATTCACACAAAAGCTTGTACATTAATGTTTATAGCAAACTAATAATTGCCAAAACTGGAAGGAATTTAGTGTCCTTCAATGGATAAACATCCTGTAGCACATCCATATAATGGAATACTACTTAGCAATAAAAAGAAATAAACAATGGATGTGAAAAGCCAACTTGTTGGAAAAGATCCTGATGCTGGGAAAGACTGAAGGCAGGAGAAGGGGACGACAGAGGATGAGATGGTTGAATGGCATCATTGACTCAATGAACGCCAGTTTTAGCAAGCTCTGGGAAATGGTGAAGGTCAGGGACGCCTGGCGTGCTGCAGTCCATGGGGTCACAAAGAGTCTACATGACTGAGCAACTGAACAACAACAGCATAAAACTTGGATGAATTTCAGAGGCATTACATTAAGTGAAAGGAAACAATCTGAAAGGGTCACATATCATATGATTCCATTTATAGGACATTCTTGAAATGATAAAACTATAATGATAGAGAACAGATCTGTGGCTGCCAGGAGTTAGGGATGAGGTGAAAGTGACTATAGGGGACAGTACAAAAGAGTTTGGGGGCAATGGAACAGTTCTGTATACTGATTGTGGTGATAGTTATACAAATCTATGCATACATTAAAATTCATTTGCTCACCAAAAGGTCAATTTTACTTTGTTAATTCAAAAATTAAAATAAAATAGAGGAGGGGGAAGTAGTTGGGAAATTTCTTATTCACTCCCTTTACTTTCTGGTAATAGACAATAGTTTGCCAACAACTTCTAGCCAGGCTAGATTATCTGACCAGACATGTATTAAATTGTCTAGCCACGATGTGTCTCTTAATCACACAAGCACATTACTGAAGGTGTTCTCCAAGAATTACAAAAGAACTTCCAAAAAATTTGCCAGAGTAAGAACGGCCAAAGGAAAAAAAAAAACCCCACTCAGAGAAGCCAGGTTCTGTTATTCTTGGCAAGCTTAATTGCCAAACCAAACCCCACCAATTACAAGGTAGTACTTACATGGGGTTGGGATGGTTTTCCTTCCTACCAAGGGAATGGAGCACTTACCTATTGCTGATTTAAATACGTCAAACTGAACATTATTTCTGTTGGGAAATAAAGACCTCAATTTATTGCTCAATTCTGATTTCAAAATTAACTCTACCATTATCAAGACCACAAAACTAGGCATCTTTTTAGATATATCATGACTACATAAAGGGCAAATGTGGGGGAAGAAATGCTCAGAAAACCTGTACCTTGGTCATGTATATGGGTTGGTAATATTATATCATGTCTTTGCTGAAATAATACATAGAGTCTCAACAAAAATATAAATAAGCATTGATTTATTCTTAAGATGAAAATACTCAATAACCCTAGGAGAAATAAGTTATTAGAGTAAAAGTAATGAAATGAAAAAGCAAGACTATTTCTTGAAGAGCAGGCAGAAAATACCCACCCTCACAAAAGTCAGGTCTTTAGAAGTATTTTGGTGTTAAGACAAAATATCAGTACGTAGGTCACCGACTTCAGGACCTCATGTAACCTATGCAGTTCTTTCTAATTACAAATGTATTTCAGTCTCATTTCAGTAACTTTTCATAATCCAACTTGTACCCACTAAAGCAATTAAAACATTCCAGATTTGAATGTCCTCTTTAGCTTGCTAATATAGATAATAGCAAAAGTGAACACACATTCTTATAGCAATGGTTATGCAGTCATGCATGACATACTATTTAGCATATCCTCCTGGGAATACCAGACCACTTTACCTGCCACCTGAGAAATCTGTATGCAGTTCAAGAAGCAACAGTTACAACCGGACATAGAACAACAGACTGGTTCCAAATTGAGAAAGGAGTACCACAAGGCTATATATTGTCATCCTGCTTATTTTAACTTATATGCAGAGTACATCATGTGAAATGCTGGGCTGGAAGAAGCACAAGCTGGAATCAAGATTTCCGAGAGAAATATCAATAACCTCAGATATGCAGATGACACCACCCTTATGGCAGAAAGTGGAGAAGAACTCAAGGACCTCTTAATAAAAGTGAAAGAGGAGAGTGAAAAAGTTAGCTTAAAACTCAACATTCAAAAAGCTAAGATCATGGCAACCAGTCCCATAACTTCATGGCAAATAGATGGGGAAACAATGGAAACAGTGACAGACTTTATTTTGGGGGGGCTCCAAAATCACTGCAGATGTTGACTGTAGCTATGAAATTAAAACATGCTTGCTCCTTGGAAGAAAAGTTATGACCAACCTAGACAGCATACTAAAAAGCAGAGACATTACTTTGCCAACAAAGGTCTGTCTAGTCAAAACTATGGTTTTTCCAGTAGTCATGTATGGATGTGAGAGTTGAACTATAAAGAAACCTGAGTGCTGAAGAATTGATGCTTTTGAACTGTGGTGTTGGAGAAGACTCTTGAGAGTCCCTTGGACTGTAAGGAGATCCAACCAGTCAATCCTAAATGAAATCAGTCCTGAATATTCATTGGAAGGACTGATGCTGATGTCGAAATTCCAGTACTTTGGCCACCTGATGAAAAGAACTGACTCACTGAAAAAGACCCTAAAGCTGGGAAAGATTGAAGGCAGGAAGAGAAAGGGATGACAGAGGATGACATATTCGGATGGCATCACCACTTCGATGGACATGGGTTTGAGCAAGCTCCAGGAGTTGGTGATAGATAGGGAAGCCTGGCATGCTGCAGTCCATGGGGTCACAAAGTCAGACACGTCTGAGCGACTGAACTTAACCCCCCCATTATTTTACAACTAATGCTTTTCAGCAGGGTGATGTCTGAGATCATGACATTTATACGCAGCAGGATTTGGATATCTATTCAAAGCTTAGCAGGCTCAACAAATGCTGTTTTTTAAAAGTGCTTCCTGGATGGCTTGAAAAAATGAATCAAAAGTAGTACTTGTGAATATAAATATTAATATACTTAAGAAAAGAATATGAAAAATGAGCTTGAATTTTTAAAGAATTAAAATTAGCATGTATAAGGCTTAAACAATTTGCTTATTCATTAATAACAGAAAAAAATGGCAATAAAATTTGAAATAAAAAAGTATCTGTTTTTGTGTGTGTATGATGTGTGTGCTTACTTATCCATAAATGGAAAGCTTTTTTTCCTACTTTTGGAGAGATGGGCAAAGGAGAAGACTATTACTCTCCTCAAAAGGAAGCTCCTGAATATGCATGGCCAGGTTCTGGAGCTTCTAGATAAGGGGAAGCAATTAATCCCAAACCTTTACAGTTGAGCTCTCTTAACCTAAGGCAATTCACTGCCAGCACTCCACACATGGGTCAATAGTTCTTCCCTCAAATACATCTCCTCTCTCTTGATCCCTGATCTAGCCACTTTTTTTTTTTAGATTAGCATTATTAATTAGATTGAAAAACAATATGACAATTAATATATCCAGCAAAGATACTTAGTAAAGTTGGCTAACAAAGTCCAAAATTAACAGAAACCAGAATAAGATGCTGGTAAATTTCTTTCTCTTTCCCATTGACCCACATTCCAAGTTTTGTAACGTTTGAGTCAGGGACAAGGGAGATTCTTTCCCTTTAAGAAATTTACTTATATTCTCATGTCCTTTCCATGCAGGCTTTCTGTACTCCTTATACACTTAAAATAACAATCCCTATTTTCTGCACACCATCGTGTACCAAGTACTCCCTGAATTAATAATAAGCTGAGGCTCGGGAAGGTCGCATAACTGATCATGGTATGTCTAACAACCCAGCGGGGATTCTGGTCGAGGTCTGTGTGATACCACACAGCTTGAGGTCCACAGGACTCCTAAGGACATGGAGACCATGCATCCTGGTTTACTCTGGACATTCCACATGGATGTCTATTCCATTTGATAGGGATTTTTCCCCTGTCCTTTTTCACACTCAAAAGTATCCCAGTTTTATTAATGTAAGATAGGATGGCCCTGCTTTTGGAACACTGACTGATACCACAAAGGATAAAAATGTGTCTTGGTTTCTTTCTCTCTCTCCACAATGTTGCCCTCAGCTGATTTTCCTTTTATTGTCACATGTGACTACAGCCTTTCTTGGTGCTTCCCGTCCAAGTTGGTCCTCTGACAGCTTCTCTTTGTTAGACGTTTATAATAAATTTGAGATATGCCCACCAAGATACCCAACTGTAAGAAAGCAATTTACTGGGTATGAAAAAAAGAGAATAGTTACTGAGAGCTTCCAAAATCATGTCCCCAGTGGTTTATTTTTGACAAGAATAAAGAAGGAAAATTGGGCTAAAATTTACAAAGTGCCCATAATGCAAAATGTACTATGCCAAGACTCTTACATGAGCAAATTTCTCCTTTTGCCAATGAGAAACTGAGATTCAAAAAGATTAAGTAACCTTCCCGGGGCTTGAATAAGAATCCTAACCTTCATAGGTCTGACTCACATGCCTTACTTTCCTTTCAACATGCTGCCTCTTAAATAAATGCAAACATAACACATTTATACATCAATATAAAAATGTTGCTGACTGGATTAAGTGCTATGTATTCTATATTTAAAGAGCCTGCATTTTTCCAAAGCATTTTTGACCTATATGCTGATTTCTGTGTCACAAAGCCATGTGTTGACATGAAATGAGCTTGTGGTAACCAAACCTATATTTATTTCTCATTTTGTTTCCTATAAAGAATTACCAGTGATGCACATGCTTTTGTGATTAGCTTTGGTTGTTATGGTTTTGAGTGAGGACTCTTTCACTATTAGAGACAATTCTGTGAATTGGTGTTTTAAAAATGAAGTTATAAAGAATGACTAAGATAAAGATTCCCTCTAAAATTTAACAACACCAATATTTACTTATCACCCACCTATAATCAAACATGTGGGTTATGTAAAATCAGTTCTTGAATGGTTTCTTTCAGATACATATTCTCTTAATATCATAAAAGTTCATGAAAGAAGAGCTTTCAGTTTGCTGTATATACTAAAAGAGTCTACGAAAGACATAGAGCTGAAGTAGAGTACAAGCAAGAAAGGTCATATTTCTGTCAACTGTCCAAATTGCTCAGTGCCAGCTCAAATGTAGCCTGAGCTACTTTTCTTCACAGTTTACTGTCACCAGACTTGAGGCTGATTGTGGACCCCTGCCAGAAACAAAAGGTAATTTTTTCTTCTTATATTCTGTTTGAGAATACAACTCCCATGTGAATTTGGTGGTAGCCCTCAATACAATTCTCTCTATTCCTCCCAGCCCTCCATATACACAGAGGTTCTGTTTTGTGGTCCCTGTGGCACTTTTGTGAATTTGGGGACATGCCAAATAGTGACTCAGAATGTTTCAACAGCCAAAATCAGGGCGCTGAACATCTCAGGCCCAGATGCAGAAACAGCCTGCCATTAGCCAGGTTACCTCTGGAATCTATCTTTTGCCCCCAGGTAAACTAGAAGGAAACAAAATTTCACATCAGGACTTGTGACTAAGGAAAATTGTGAAGTAGATCAAGTCTCCCCCTACAACTCCTTCAACATCAGAATTCCAATCTTCTTGACCGTAAGCTAGAAACAGAACTTTGGAAGGAATTTCTCCAGAACAGTTGTCTGGAGACTAGGTTCTTTGGCTAGTTCTGCCATCACCTTGCCCTGTGACCTTGGGGAAACCACTGTAACCCCCAGGTGTTCAGCAGGTTCATTTGTTGAAGTAAGATGAACTTGATGTTTTCTGAGTTTCCTCTAGCTCAGGAATTAGAGAATTTTCTGGTTTTATGATTAACCAGTCCTTGCTAATGTATCAGTGAGACAGGAGTAAATGTGGTGTGGCCTTCTTCACTGTTTCCCATTTCTAATGACCCTTTTCCCATCCCTGATCACATGTGAACACCAAGCACAGCTAGTTGTTGTGGCTGTATCCCATGAAATATAAAGCTCCTTGAGGATAATGTGTGCCTTATCCTTTTCTACATTCCTTTTAGATCTGGTATGATGCCTGACACATACTAGATACTCAGCAAAAGAGTCTCAACTATCTTGCCAACCAATGGCTATAACTGAAGACCATTTAAGAAGGCAGGATGGCCCCACAGAATCAAGATGGTGGAATAGAAAGATCTTGAGCACATCTCCTCCCAGGGAAACATCAAAATTACAACTACATATAGAACAACTCTCTCTGAGAATGATCTGAAGACTGGCAGAATAACCACTCTAAAATTAAGTATGTTTTAAAATCCATATTGAAATGAGTAGCAGGGGCAGAGAAGTAATCTAGACAGGACCTACACCCCTAGCACAGGGACCCACAAAAAAGGAAGGATATCACAAACTCAAAGGTCCTCTCAAAAAAGTAAAGGTTTGCCTCATAGTGGGTACTCCATCCCTAGGGTCTGACACCAGGAAGGTGAGCTCCAAAACTGGCTGAAAATGAGCAGGGCTTAAGTCCAGAAGAGCTGTAGGAAACCAACATTTTGCTCTTAAAGGGGTTGAACATGAACTCATTTCCTCCAAGTTCTAATACAGACGCAGCAGATCACATAGCACCTGGCACTCTAGCTATCTTGTCAAGACTGTATCAGCAGTCCCCTGGCCCACACCTGGTCTGGCTCCAACAAACCCACCAAGTCAGCAGCCCCTGCCCCAACCCATGATAAGATTCAGCTCCAGTCCTCCCACCAAGATGGCAGCAGATGGTGTCTCCCACAAAAGCCCTGGCCTGTGCTCACTTCAGCTCTCCCATTAAAGCACATGCTTTCTACATATGAATGGCCTACACAAGGTCACAACTTCAAGACCAATAGAGGTAACTACTTTAGCCAGCTCATAGAAACAGCAAGATCAAACAAAATAAGAAATTAGTTTCAAATGAAAGAATAAGATAAAACCTAAGAAAAATCCTAATGAAATGGCAATAAGTAATTTATCTGATAAAGGGTTCAAAGTTATGGTCCTAATGATGCACACTAAAGTCAGCAAAAGAGAAACACAGTGAGAACTTCAATAGATTTAGAAAATATTTTTTAAAAACCAGAGTAGGAGAACAGAACTGAAATGAGAAATACATTAGAGAGAGTCAACAGCAGATTAATATTGAAAAATGTATAAGTGACCTGGAATATAGAATGATGCAAATGACCTAATCAGAAGAGCATCAAAAATTAATTTTAAAAATGAGGATAGTTTAGTGACATATGGAACAACATCAAGTATACTAACATTTGCATGATAGGGGTCTCAGAAGCAGAAGAGAGAGAGAAAGGGTCAGAAAATGCATCTGATTAAATAGTGGCTGAAAACTTCCCTAACCTGGGAAAGGAAAGAGCTATCTGGGTCCAGGATAACTAGACCCAAAAGTTAAAAACAGAGAATTTTAAGGCAGCAAGAGAAAAACAAGTCACATGCAAGGAATGGCCAAAAGGCTATCAACTGATTTTTTACCAGAAACTTTGCCAGTCAGAAGGAAGTGGCATAATATATTTAAAGCATTAAAAGAAAAAAGCCTAAAACCAAGGGTATTCTACTAGGCAAGTTGACCTTTCAGAACTGAAGGAGAGATAGAGTTTCCCAGGCAAGCAAAAACAAAAGAGTTCATCACCACTAAACCAGACTTATAAGAAATGCTAAAGGGTCTTCATTAAAAAACAAAAGAAAATGCCATAACTAGAAATAAGAACTATATGGAAAAAAAAAATTCATTTGAAGCAACTCTACTCAGATGGACGAAACTGGAGCCCAGTAAACTGGAGAGAAGTAAGCCAGAAGCAAAAACAACAATACAGTATATTAACACATATATATGGAATTTAGAAAGACGGTAACGAGAACCCAACATGCGAGACAGCAAAAGGAACGCAGATGTATAGAATAGACTCGTGGACTCTGTGGATGAGGGTAAGGGTGGGATGATATGGGAGAATGGCATTGAAACAAGTTAATTATCATATGTCTAATCAATCGCCAGCCCAGGATTGATGCTCGGGGCTGGTGCAGCGAGATTTCCCGGGGGGAGGGAGGAGGGAGGGGGGTTCTGGAGGGGGAGCATATGTAAACCCATGGTGATATCATGACATTGTATGGCAAAAACAATAAAAAAATAAAGTATTATTAATCTTATGATAAAAAAATAAAGCATTATTAATCTTATGATAAAAAAAAGAACTATATGGGGAAAAAACGAAACACCTCAGTGGTAAAGTCAAATGTATACAGAGTAAGTGGATCAACCACTTAAAATGCTAATATGAAAGTTAAAGGACAAAAGACACAAACCAACTATAACTACAATAAATGATTAAGGGATGCACAAAATTAAAAAAATATAAAATATGCTGTCAAAAACATAAAATGTTTAGCAGGGAGGAAAGGGAGGAAAGATAAACTGGGAGATTGGGATTGACATACACACACTACTATCTATAAAACAGATTACTGATAAAGACCTACTGTATAGCACAGAGAACTCTACTCAGTACTCTATAATGACCTATATGGGGAAAGAATCTAAAAACGAGTGAATATATGCATATGTATAACTGACTCACTTTGTTGTACATCTGGAATTCACATATTATAAATCAAATATACTCCAATAATTTTTTTTAAAATTGAAGGGGAGGATTTAAAAAATGTAGAGCTTTTACAATGTGTTTGAACTTAAATAACCAACAACTTAAAACAAATAGCTATATACATAGGTCAACATATATGAACTTCATGAAAACCACAAACCAAAGACCTACAATAGATACACAAAAAATAAAGACAAAGGAACCCAAACACAACACTAAAGAAAATCATCAAACAAAAAGAAATAGACTAAGAGAAGAAACACATAAGAACTGCAAAAAAAAAAAAGAAAAGAAACCAGAAAACAATTAACAAAATGGCAATAAGTACATACCTATCAACAATCATTTTAAATATAAATGGACAAATTGCTCCAATCAAAAGACAAAGAATGGCTGGATAAAAAAACAACAAACATGACACATATAGATATTGCCTACAAGAGACTCACTTCAGAGCTAAAGACACACAAAGACTGAAAATGAAAAAATATTTCATGCAAATGGAAACAAACAAAAAGCTTCAGCAAAACTCATATTAGAAAAAATATACTTAAGACAAAGGCTATTAACAAAATATAAAAAGGGGGCATCACATAACAATAAAGTTGTCAATCCAAGAGACAATAGAATATTTGTAAATATATATGCACCTAACATAGGAGCACCTAAATATATAAAGCAAATACAAATAGACATAAAGAGAGAAATTGACAGTAATACAATGATAATACCCCTACTTACATCATTCCAGACAGAAAATCAATAAGGAAATAGTGGCCTTAAATGTCATATTGAATCTAATAGATATCTACAGAACATCCCAAGCAAAAACAGCAGAAGACACATCATTTTTTTCAAGTGCATATGAAACATTCTCCAGGATAGGTCACATGCTAAACCATAAAACAAGTCTCTATAACTTTAAGAAGACTGAACTCATAGGTAGCATCTTTACCAAACCACAATATATAAAACTAGAAATCAATTCTACAAAGAAAAAATTTAAGAAAAAACAAAAACACATGGAGTCTAAACAACATCCATACAATCCAGCAATTCCACATTTTGGTATTTACACAAAGAATATGAAAACACTAATTTGAAAAGATAACCTTCCAGGAATTTCCTGGCTGTCCAGTGGTTAGGACTCCACATTTTCACTGCTGAGGGCCTGGGTCCAATCCCTGGTTGAAGAACTAAGATCCCACAAGCTGCATGGCATGGCCAGAAAGAAAAAAATGAAAAGATAGGTGCATCCCGATATTCATTGCAACATTATTTACAATAGCCAAGATGTGGAAGAAACCTAACTGTCCATCAACAGATGAATGGATAAAGAAAGTAAGGAAGATTGTGTGTGTGTGCACACACTCTTGTGCATGTAGAAATAGAATATCACAATTTGCATTTCTGACAACTTGGATGGACCTAGAGGGTGTTATGTTTAGTGAAATGTCAGACAGAGAAAGATAAATACTGCACATTTTTATTTATATGTGAAATATCAAAACTGAAGCAAGTCAACAAATAAAACAGAAACAGACTCAAAGACACAGAGAACAAACTAATAGTTGCCAAAGGGGAGAGGGATGGGAGGATGAGTGAAATAGTGAAGGTAATTAAGAGGTATAATACAAACTATCAGTTACAAAATAAAGTAGGGTGCATATGTATACACATAGATTATAGACTTCATTGTATAGCAGAAATGAACATAGCATAATAAAGCAATTATACTCAATAAAAAAATAAGTAAATCATGGTGATAACAATATATAGCAGAAAAAATAGTCAATATCATTTTAATAGCTTTATATGGGACTTCCCTGGTGGCTTAGACAGTAAAGAATCTGCCTGCAATACAGGAGACCTGGATTTGATCCTTGGGTCAGGAAGATCCCCTGGAGAAGGGAATAGCAACCCACTCCAGTATTCTGGCCTGAAGAATCTCATGGACTGAGGAGCCTGGAAGGCTACAATCCTTTGGGTCTCAAAGAGTAGGATATGACTGAGCAACTAATGCTTTCACTTTTCACTATGGTGTGTAGTATACAACAGTATCAAATCGCTATGTTGTATATGTGTGTTAGTTGCTCAGTGTGTGCGACTCTTTGTGACCCCATAGACCCTGCCAGGCTTCTCTATCCACTGAATTCTCCAGACAAGAATACTGGAGTGAGTTGCCATGCCCTTCCCCAGGGGATCTTCCCGACCCAGGGATCGAACGTGGGTCTCCTGCATTGCAGGCCGATTCCTAACTGGACGAGCTACCAGGGAAGCCCACCATGTTGTATACCAGAAACTAAAATTGTAATTCAACTAATATTTCAATAAGGTACAGAATGGCACAACTGATTGTCAGCAGGAAAGTTACTACAGAATAGGAGGCACCCTGAATTGCCTTTCAAATTTTATCCCAGTGCCACATTTACCACCATTTTAAAGACAACTTTTATTCATCACGTAACAGTTTAATCAATGTAGTTGTAGGGCTCTGTTTTATTTTTAATTTCCTCACCATTCTGTGAGAGTGAGTGTGTGTGTGCACGCTCATGCCCATATGAAGAGAAAGAATGCACTTTCCCTAATTTTTTAACATTTCAGTTTGCAAATACATTTCTTGCTGTGTCATTCATACAGGTTTCACCCTCACAGAATAAAAACTGGTGACATGTTACTCTACTCCTTAGCTATTCATCACTACCCACCATTAGAGTTTGTAAATGAGCTCATTAATTAATTTGATAATCAACAAACAATGAAAGAACTCAAATTTCAAAGGACAAGACTTCAGAAAGTGAGGAAAAGTGTTGAATGCATAACATGGGTGGCTCACTAAATAATATTCTATTCAAATTTTATTACCACTGCCTAAGCTTCTTATGAGTAAACTGTTGACAGTCAACATACCAGATTCCCCAAATTAAGCACACTTCTCTATAATTAAATATCACAGCTTCATTGTTCCGATAACAAAATTGAAATATTTTCCACCATCATAATATCCTTAACAGATAATGTCATTGGAATAGAATGATGTTACCACATGATAATAGGCTCTCGACGCCAGAGTCAAGTTATACTGTTTATTTTCAAAGCAGATCATTACATCGACTTTTTTTCCATTACCAAGATTGATGCAGCTTTAAAGGTGACCAACAAAAATTTCAAAAAAAAAATGACTTAACAGTGGGGTTATGTGCTGAATGATTCAAATACCGAGGGAGATGCCACATATAGCAGCATAGAATCCATTTAAAAATTAACCTTTGCCAAACCTTCAGCAGCAGCTTGCTCTGAAAAATGAGAGCAGCTGTCAGAGGCCCCAAAGTGCTTCAAAACACAATAAAACCTTATGTTGACATAGTCTATTTCTTGATAACTATGGAATTCTGGAATAGAACACCCACTAACAGAGGAACCTGGTGTGCAGCTAACAGACATAAGCCAACTCATCTTGACAAGCAGCCTAAAGAAAGGTTGTGCTACAAATACCAGACCCTGCAAAGAGACTCTCACCACAAACCAAAGAAAAACCTCCCCACACGCCTCTGAGACCATAGCCATTTCAGTCACTTGGAGATACAACCCTATCGGCAAGGTCATCTTCAAACAGTAGAGACAATGACTACCTTTCTCTGAGATTCAAAGCACCTACACAAAGGCCTTTCAGCTGGAACATGCTCAATACAAATGACTGCATTATCACATTTCATCTCTCCCCTCCAGAGGAAGGCAAAGGGACAGGACAGAAGGACCACCTCTAAAAAAAAAAAAAGTTAGGTGATTAAGCTTGGACAAGTTGACTTTTAAAATCAGATATGGCATTGGAAAGATACACCAGTTTCTATATACTTTTCATTTTAAGAAATATTTCATGAGTAAGGCACTCTGTGAAGGGCTGCTGAAGGTAGAAAAAGAAAACAAACAAAAAAAAAAGCCTACTCTACTCAAATCAAGCTGCCTACTCACTGGTATTTATTTTCTCTTCATGAAGTCATTTGGACTGGGTGGGTTCCAGTTGAAAGTACTTTGTACAGTTAGTGCTTGCTGCTTGCATGAGATGTGTGCCATGCACAATATTTTTGATGATGATGTTAATTGGTCTTGAAAATAACTTCTTTATAATTCTAAAGAATTATACATGTGTTAGGGATGCCTGAGGCTTCAAGGGCCTCCGTTACATATAAAAGATTTAAAAGGACAGATTTCTCAACTGGACAGTCCAATAGACTGACACCGATTACTTGAGAGGATGGTAGTAGCCACAGTATCTGAAAGGAAGCAATAGTATAAGAAAAACTTTTTAACGATAGCTCATTCATGAGAAAAACCACATAATATAGAGCTCCTCAAACATATTCCAAGAAGGCATTTCTCAGGGTCACATATGGCCCCTGGGAAAGACCCGACCCAGGAAGGGCTCACCCAGAGCTCTTCAGTCCTGACTGGCGTAGCAGTCCCACAACATCTACAGCTGTGTCCCCAGGCCCCACTCCCATCAAGCCCTCTAGCAACTTGTGCTTGTGATGTCCTCTGCTGACAGAAAAGTCTCTTGTTAATGAAACCCCTAGTTCTGGGCATGGTTGCTCATGTTTGCTTTTTCTGCAATGCCCTGTCTGGGCCTCTTGCTCCCAGTCTTTGTGCTCGTTTCTTAGCACCTTGAACTTCTTAGCAGCACTTATGACACTCACTATAGGTTTCATGTTTGTTTCTCTCATTAGACAGTAAACACTGGAGTCTGTGAATTAGCATCTGATTGTTTGCTACTGTATATAATACAGTATTTAGCCCAGTATTTAGCACAGTCCCTGGCATATAGTAGATGCCTAATAAATGCACCTAGACTATCCTGATCCTCATAGGCTCTGAGACCTATTTTTGATCAGAGGGGAAACTGGATTCTGGCTTAAAACTCATGGAACTCATAAACAAGTCAAATTTGCTACCAAGACCAGCTTTTATCTTCTGCTAGCTTATACTATTTCAGCGTAAGTATAAAAACCACAATAAAACCCTGACCCTAAATCCCAGTTTTGGTTCTCTAGAGCTATGGCCATGACTTGCTTTTGCTAGTTCTCTCATGGTGTAGGAGGAAACACTACTTATTGACAGTGAGGTGGTTCAGATTGCTTTGTCTCCATCCCTAGATTCTGCCTATCAGTTAGACTTCCCAGAGGTTTTCTCTTGAACTTCCCTGATGCTGTTTATGTGGACATTTTTCCTGTTGCTAATAATTAAACTCTAATTCAAGTTACTTTAGCCTTGGGCAGCCATACTATTGTGTCAAATATGTTAAAATGCTTCTTATGCCCTTGTTAGATATAATTAACATAAGATTTTGCTATAAAGTTTTTAAAGAGCTTTATAATTTTGTTTTAGAAAGAATATGGTACACAAATTCTCCATAATCATCCCTCATCTTGAGAATTTTGGCAAGGTAAAAAAATTCAGTCTCCAAGTTGTTTCCAAATAAAATGAACATTTAATTATTAATAAATTTAACAAGTAATAGAATAAATGATGTTATACTTTGAATTGAATTAAACATTTGTTAATTTAATTTTTGTATTACCTTTTCATATTTGTAGGGAATACTTATTCAGCCCTCGGACATTTTTATGGGCACCTGAAAAGCTCATGGTCCCTTGGTAATACTTCTACAGAGTTAAAGGCACAGTGGTGCCTTTTTGTAAGAAAGCTTCTATTCCTTCTCATGAACTAGTGCAGAGGGCTGGCCTTTACCAATCTGCTAAGACCTACACAGTTGAACCGTTTAATGGGCAGCTGTGTTATGGGCAATAAACTCCAATTAACTCCTGGGTTAGTGAAATCTCCAATATTTCCCTATCACTATTAAACGTTGCCTAGTTTTTATGAAGACTTGGGAACCTAAATGATTCTTTTCTCTGAAAACTTGTCTCTTTCTGTAAAAGCCCCACTTATACAGCATGTTGTCAAACAAGTGATTCTTGAGGCTATATCACATATGTCGAGAACTCGGCCTCCAGATACCTGGTTAAATCCAGATATAAGTGACTTTTGCCTCACACAGGACACATTCCATTCTTCTAACCAGCCTGAGTGCCGGGTTTGATCAAGTCATTTTCAAAAATACTCTCAGAAGGGGTTCTAGTTCTTCACCCAAGAATTGCTGCTCGCTCCCAAACTCCTGAGAGTGGGGTTGACTGACTGACTCTCTTTCATTAATTCAGTAGTTATTTGACATTTACTATGCACAAACAAGTACGTGGACAATAAAGATATGAGCTGGAGAGTTTGAGAGGTGCTGTAGTCAGTCAGTAATGCAAGCTGATTAGGGATCCCTCGGTCAGTCGGTAACATAAGCCTCCAAAAGGCCCAAAGTACATTCTCTTCTGCATAACACTGAGCCCAGAACAGACTTTTTCCTGGTAACCAGGCAGGCACACAAGGACGAGCATGCCATGACAACTGCAATTGAATTTGAGTCCCAAAATAGACTCTGCTGGTTATATTAATTTACTTCAAATTACATATGCATCTCTCTGAAGTATTACTAAATAATATGTTTCACAGATATTACTGATAGGAAAACCTCATTAGATCATGCCATTCTCTTTTTTCCCTTGGCAAATAAATGAGTTCTCCAGTACCCTATGATTAGTGGGATTTGGTTATGACCAAACTGTCAACCGTTTGGAAGCATTTACTTAATCATGGGAGCAAGGGACAGGTAAATATGTGCATTTAACTGAGTCCATAATGTTTGCTATTCTTTGGCTTTATTTCTACCTATTAGGTTATGTCTGACAAATAGAGTTTACTTCATTCTGTTTCAGTAAGTAATATACTGTTAAAGAGTCTTTCTAATCCAGTTAAGTCTTCTAAAGATCTGATTATGGTGGATTAATTAAAAGCTTGCTTTATGTCTCTGAAACGTTGCTCCTCCATTCCTCCAAGGAGCCATCTGTTCATTTGCAGATTTATTAGGGAAACACAACAGAACTAAATTGGCCCACCAAAGGTTCTCAATAACTTTGGAAAAAAACTGCTGGATTTCTGTGTGATTGGCTGCCAGCATCTTTGGGCAGGTGACTGATCAATAGGAGTATTTGCTGAGTTTGAGAAACACAGAGATTGAGAGCCTGGCATCTGCAGACTAGCTGGATTCAAATCCTGGATCTACTATTTTATTATTTGTGAGACATTGGAATATTATTTAATACCTGTCTGCCTTTCATCCTCTCTATAAAATGGACCTGAAATAGAACCAAGTATAATGTTGTTTATAAAGATTAGATGAATTAGAGCAGAAAGATGGCACCTAATAAAGGTTCTTTAAGTGAAAATTACATTTATAAAAAGGTAATGAGAATTTATCAAGTTTGCTTTTTTTGAAAATCCTTACTAAAATCCTAAGAGCGAAAGTTAGTATTTTCAATTCATACAGGAAATCATGCTTCACAATCATTAATCAATCATTTCTTCCAATATCACAAAACTACTAAGAACTAGAACCAGAATTTGAACTAAAATCTCCTTGAAGGTAAAGTCTGAATTCTTGACATGATAGCCATAATAACAATATAAACTGAATACAAAAAATTCAATGCTGCTTTGTATTCACATACCTATTCAGCATTTCTTAGTACATTACATGTGTCAAAATAAAAAGACATGTTCTGTCCTTAAGGCTGAAACAAGTTAAAACAATTATTTCTAATGAAAGATGGAAGACTTTGTGAAGAAAATGTCATTAACCTGAGCCTAGAAAATTAGTAATACTTCTCTAAGTCAAACAATCCAAAGTTAGTTTGGATGAAAGTTGACAGTTCATTTAATTCAGGTCACATCCAAGACTTAAATTCTCTTCGTTTTTAGTCCCTCTTACTTGAAACATGGCTTCTGTTTGGATATCTCTAGAGAGGAAAAAGATATTTCACTGGTGACCTCTGAAGCGGGCCTTTTAATTTTGAGATTCTATAGCTTTATCATTTAATACCGTTGTTGAATTTCCTTCCAAAAGAGGATTCTACTATTAATATTAATAAAAAGCAATATAAAGCTAGACTAGGTAAGAAAAATTCCAATTCTAAAGAAGTCAACTATGGGAAGTGATCAAAGCAGAATATTAATGTGGTCAGATTTACATTTTCAAAGTTCTCTCCAGCACAAATGTGAAAGATGGAGGGAGTTGGGGGAGAAATGGAGATGAGAAAATTATTAAGTGAGGCTAGAGCTATAGGAATAGTGGCAAAGAAATCCTAAATATTATTGGGACATAAAACTGGCAAGCTCAGAGTTCTGTTGTTGTTATTCATTTGTTAAACCATGTCTGACTCTTTGCGACTCCATGCACTGCAGCATGCCAGGCTTCCTTGTCCCTTACTATCTCCCAGAGTTTGCTCAAATTCATGTCCTTTGAGTGGATGATGCTATCTAAGGATCTTATCCTTTACCAACCCCTTCTCCTTTTGCCCTCAATCTTTCCTAGCATCAGGGTCTTTTCAATGAGTCAGCTCCTTGCATCAGGTGGCCAGTTGGAGCTTCAGCTTCAGCATCAATCCTTCCAATGAATATCCAGGGTTGATTTCCTTTAGATTTGATCTCCTTGCTGTCCAAGGGACCCTCAAGAGTCTCCTCCAGCACCACAATTTGAAAACATCAATTCTTCCAGGCTCAGCCTTCTTTATGGTTCAACTCTCACATCAATACATGACTACTGGAAAAACCACAGCTTTGAATACAGGGACAATATGCTGTCTAAGTGGGCTTCCCAGATGGCTCATATGGTAAAGTATCCAATTGCAATGAGAGAGACCTGGGTTTGATCCCTGGGTTGGGAAGATCCCCTGAAGAAGGAAACAGCTACCTATACTAGTAGTTTTGCCTGGAGAATTCCACAGACAGAGGAGCCTGGCAGACTATAGCCCATGGCATCGCAAAAAGTTGGACATGACTGAGTGACATTCACTTTCATTTCACTTCTATGTTTGTCATAGCTTTCCTTCCAAGGAGCAGGAATCTTTTAATTAAATGGCTACAGTCATCATCCACAGTGATTTTGAGGCCCAAGAAAAGAAAAATTGTCACTGTTTCTACTTTCCTCCCTTCTATTTGACATGAAATGATGGAACTGGAGCTATGATCTCAGCTTTTTGAAGGAACCAGCTTTTTCAATCTCCTCTTTCACTCTCATCAAAAGGCTGTTTATTTCCTCTTCAATTTAGACAATTAGAATGGTACCATCTGCATATCTGAAGTCACTGATATTTGTCTTGGCAACCTTGATTCCAGCTTCTGATTCATCTAGGCTGGCATTTCACATGATGTACTCTGCATATAAGTTAAATAAGCAGGGTGATAATATACAGCCTTGTCATACTCCTTTCCAAATTTGGAAGCAATTCATTTTTCCATGGTCCAGTTCTAACTGTTGCTTCTTGACCTACATACAGGTTTCTCAGGAGACAGGTACAGTGGTCTGGTATTCCCATCTCAAAGAATTTTCCACAGATTTTTGTGATCCACACATTCAAAAGTTGCAGCATAGTCAATGAAGCAGAAGTAGATGTTTTTCTGGGATTTCATTGCTTTCTCTATTATCCAACGAATGTTGGCAATTTTATCTCTAGTTCCTCCGCCTTTTCTACATCCAGCCTGTACATTTGGAAGTTCTCGGTGCATGTACTGCTGAAGCATAGCTTGAAGGATTTTGAACATAACCTTGCTAGCATGTGAAATGAGCACAATTATGCGGTAGTTTGAACAATCTTTGGCATTGCCCATATTTGGGATTGGAATGAAAACTGACTGTTTCCAGTCCGGTGGCCATTTGCTGAGTTTTCCAAATTTATCGATATATCAAGTGCAACACTTTAAGAGCATCATCTTTCAGGATTTTTAAATAGCTCACCTGGAATTCCATCACCTCTACTAGTTTTGTTTGTACTAATGCACCCTAAGATCCCTTGACTTCACACTTCAAGATGTCTGGCTCTGAGTGAGTGACCATACCATCATGGCTATCTGGGTCATTAAGACTTTTTTGTATAGTTCTTCTGTGTATTCTTGCCACATCATCTTAATTTCTTCTGCTTTTGTTAGGTCCTTATTGATTCTGTCCTTTATTGTGCCCATCCATGCATAAAACGCCCCCTTTTTTTGATATCTCTAATTTTCTTGAAGGTATTTCTAATTTTTCCCATTTTATTGTTTTCCTTTATCTCCTGTTCACATAAGAAGGCTTTCTTACCTCTCCTTGCTATTCTCTAGAACTCTGCATTCAGTTGGGTATATCTTTCCTTTTCTCCTTTGCCTTCTGCTTCTCTTTTTTTCTCAGCTATTTTTAAAGCCTCCTCAGATAATCACTTTGCCTTCTTCCATTTCTTTTTCTTTAGGATGGTTTTTTGGGGGGCCTCCTGTACAATGCTGCAAACCTCCATTCATAATTTGTGAGGCATTCTGTCTATCAGATCTAATCCCTTGAATCTATTTGTCACCTCCACTGTAAAATCACAAGAACCTTTGTTTAGGTCATACCTGAACAGCCTACTGATTTTCCCTACTTTCTCCAATTTAAGCCTGAATTTTGCAATTAGGAGTTCATGATCTGAGCCACAGTCAGCTCCAGGTCTTGTTTTTGCTGATTGTATAGAGCTTCTCCATCTTCGGCTGCAAAGAATACGATCAATCTGATTTTGGTATTGAATATCTGGTGATATCCATGTGTAACGTCATCTCTTGTGTTGTTGGAGGAGAGTATTTGCTATTACCAGTATGTTCTCTAAACAAAACTCTGTTAGTCTTCGCCCTGCTTAATTTTGTACTTCAAGGCCAAACTTACCTGTTATTCCAGGTATCTCTTGACTTCCTACTTTCACATTCCAATCCCCTCTGATGAAAAAGACATCATTTTTGATGTTAGTTCTAGAAGATGTTGTAGGTCTTTATAGAAACAGTCAGCTTCAACTTCTTTGGAATTATGTGTTGGGCATAAACTTGGATTACTGTGATATTGAATGGTTTGCCTTGGAAACAAACTGAGATTGTTCTGTTGTTTTTGAGATTGCACCCCAAGTACTACATTTCAGGAAATCTTTCTGGTAGCTCAGATAGTAAAGAATATACCTGCAATGTAGGAGACCTAGGTTGGATCCCTGGGTCGGAAAGAGCCCTTGGAGAAAGGAATGGTTACACACTCTAGTATTCTTACCTGGAGAATTCCCTGGACAGATGAGTCTGGCAGCCTACAGTCCATGGAGTCATGAAAATTCAGACACAGCTGAGTGACTAACATACACCTCATTTTGGACTCTTTGTTGACTATAAAGTCTACTCCATTTCTTCTAAGGTATTCTTGCCCATAGTAGGAGATGTAATGGTCATCTGAATTAAATTAACCCATCCTATCCATTTTTAGTTCACTGATTCCTAACATGATATTTACTCTTGCCATCTCCTGCTCGACCATGTCCACATACCTTGATTCATGGCCTAACAGTCCAGGTCTTATGCAATATTGTTCTTTAGAGAATCAGACTTTACTTTCACCACCAGACACATTCAAAACTAGCATCCTTTCCACTTTGGCCCAGCCGCTTCATTCTTTCTGGAGCTATTAGTAATTGCCCTCTGCTCTTCCGCAGCAGAAGAGCAGAGGATGCCTTCTGATCTGTGGGGCTCATCTTCTTGTGTCAAATCTTTTTACCTTTTATAGTCTCATGGGGTTCTTGCAGCAAGAATACTGGAGTGGATGGCCAGTCCCTCCTCCAGTGGGCCATGTTTTGTCAGAACTCTCCACTGTGACCCATCCATCTGGGTGGCCCTGCCTGGCATGGCTCAAGCTTCACTGATGTACACAAGTCCCTTTGTCATGAAAGGCTGTGATCCATTAAGGGGCTTGATTAATGATAAAAAGGGATTAGTCAAAGATAACCTGAGTATCTGGCTTGGGAGATGGGACAAATAGTGAAATGGAGACTAAAAAGGATGAGCAAATTTGTAAAGCCAACAGTGGTTAGTTTATTTCTGTAACTAAAGCATTTGAGGTGCCCATATCATGTACAAGTGAAATATTACTAGTTGTAGTGATAAGAGAAATGAAATGAAGTGTGGAGAGAGAGACTGGGATGTAATCACCATTTAGGTGACAACTAAAGCCCTATTACTGGGCAAGCTAATCCAAGGAAAGGAACTAGAGGTAGCAGAGTAGTGAACAAAAGAAAGAACCCTAAGCAATTCCAACATCAAGATCAGGGAAAGGAAGGAACTTGGGAAAGGAAAGAGAAATTGTAGGCGAAGTAGGTAGAACACTAGGGAAATTTCATGTATCTTTTCCTCCCCAACTATGGCATATATAAACAAACACAAGTTAAGAAAAAATAATTGTCATTATATCCCTTACTTTATCATCCCCACCTAACTGAAAGATTTTTACCCCAGTTTTTGAAACAGTGTACCACTCAATGGATTAGGAAGAGCAGATAAAATTGGTCACTACTTATTTTCCTGTCTTCTGAGTCACAAGCACCAATTCCCTCTCCAGTTTTCCACAGTAAAGGAATTTCCAAGCTGTTGACTTCTCCTGTGAATGTCCAATACATGGATATGTGAGCTGATGCCCTGGTAGCTATAGATCCCTTCTGCATATTGCCTTTTCTCTTACACACAGCCTTGATAAAACACCTTTTTGCCTTCTAGTAAGAAACTCAGTTCTTAAAAATGAAATGCAAACTCTAGATTTAAATTAACTTAACTAATGATTGCCATGCCAGTATGTGAACCACACCTTTATGATAAATGACATTCTGGAAGAAAAATAAAGGTAATGAGGATGGCAGCAAGAGTCAACTATCCTTCCTGATATAACCCTTTGCCACAATTTTACACTGTTATTATCAGGAGGAAGAAAACAAAACTTTGGAAAGATTACAGTTGGTAATCCATCTTCATTAGCAAAAATTAAATCAAAAGGGCATATACTTTGTACTGATTGCCAAATGTGCATTTTGCTCTAAATTCATAAATGTACTCACCAATGGCATGACTTCTTGTGAGCTCTATTGTAATAGATTAAATTATACTTAAAAATTCAAAAAAAGGGAATCAGCTTCACCGATTCAGTTCCAGTATATTTAGTTTCCTCATCTCCAAATCTTTGGTTTCACCACTCCAATCCTGATCTCTGCCTGCTCCCCCACCCACACATACACAAAACTTACAACTCCCTACATTTTCTGTCCTCCTTTCCTGATTGAATTTTCAGCACCATCACAAGCCACTATATATTTCACTTATACATAAGTTTAGAATCTATCTTCCACCACAGGAATGTAAAGTTCATGAAGGTTTGGGACTTTTTCTATTTACAGCTTAGTTCCCAGTATTCATAACAATTAACACATAGGTTATACTTAATAGGTCCAATAAATCAATTAATGTCATCATATCACTATCAGATTTATTTCTGCTGCTATTATATGATGCCTCAATAAAAATAATTGAGGATATAAAGTGTCATAAATAATAATGGTGGTATTAACAAATGTGAGAGGTATATGTAATATAAATATTTCTGGTAATGTTCCTATATAGCTATGTAACCTTGAACATATCATTATATATTCTTCTATCTTCACCTATAAAAGAAGAGGGTGAGGTTAGATTCTTTATTGCTCCAGAATTTAATGGTTCTAGATTTAGGTTAAGTCAATGAAATGAAAGAAGAAAAGGGAAAGGCCAATATCTATGAGAGTTTTTACAGTGGAATTGTGACCTAAAAAGTGTGATGACTAAGGGCTAATAGTGAGGACAGAGTGGGGGTAAGCAGAGAAAGTTGGCCGTCAACACTGGTAAGAGGAAGTCTAAGCAGGACAGAAATATGAGTTCAAGAAGAGACAGTACATGTGGTACTGCACTTAATGCAATCATTGTGGGTTTCAGGCTGAAGGAGACAACACATGGGATGCATGGGATGTAATCTGTCATCTACTGAGAAGTTGCAGAGCTTACATATCGATACACACATATATATATATATATGATATATTATGTATGCAATTAGAAAGAACTATGCAGGAACAAAGTTTCTGTTGGAATCGATATGGCCACCAATCACTGAGGACCCTCAGTTTCATGGCTGTGTCCATGATGCTGATGGTTTATTTGGTTCCCAATTATGGAGATAAAACATAAGCTGAAAAAGTGACCCAGATATATTCTTATACTTAACTGAAAAATCCAAACAGAATTCTAAGTGGGCCTTTCTGGAAAATCTTAGGAAATGGTTCATTTATTTCAGGCCTTTGCCGTCTGTTTTGCCTCAGCTCACCACCACAAATAATGTTTTTCTAAATATTTACATTGTTTACTTAGAGTGTCACAAGCCCCTAATCTCAACCTGATATGGAGTCAAAACATAGAAATTGGAGTGTTATTTCCTAGAGAAATTCAACTTTCTCAATAAGCACATATTTGTGCAATATTCAAAATGTCTTTAAATAAATACTGAGTTTCATTTTTACCATTCTTAAAAAAAGAAAAAGACAAAACCCGCAACTAACACCATAACATCCCTGAAATCTTATTACAGAAAAAGTCACCAACATCCAGTATAATCAAATAAAGCATATCCATTCCCCTAGCTTGCATAGCTATCTATAATTCCAGTAGGTTTCCTAATTAAAACCAAAAAGGAAATAAATTCACTAAATGCCACTGGAATCCACAGAACACAGCTATAAATTTTAAAAATACAACACAATGCTATGAGCATCTTTTTTGAATAATTGTCTACAGACTTTCACTTATTTATTTAAAACATAATTGCTGTGTTGAAATATTACTAAGAAAATAAACATACACTTAATTGAAAAGAGTAAATACAATCATTTTGAGTGACCTAATTAGCTTTAACAATCCATTCGACTACTGCTTTTTAGTCAATCAGCTGGAAACTATGACTTCTGGGATTTTAAATGACACACAACCATTAATGAGCTTATACAATAATGCTTTCTGTTTCTTTCTTTCAAATGAAACAATTTCTCTTTATTCATTTTGTCTAAAACAAAATTTTTCCTATCATCTCATTTTTTTTCACCATTTCTAGTAATATTTGAAAGTGTATTCCAGGCATGCTTTAGGGAACTGGAGTAGACCTACTGTTTTTATTTCCAAGAGAACTCATGGACCTTATGGTAAGAAACACAGCTGGGTCTCCTAGGACTGAGGAGTGGCCCCAGAGTAGTCTGAGAACAATAGCTTCTTCTTAGATTCCCAGGCAGAGTACTATATTCAAAAGCAGCTTATTTGAAAGGAAGGAGAGTAAAGGCACTTCCTTGGTCCATTACCTAGGGTTTTGTGAAGATGAATAGTTTTGAGTATAGTATATAATACAGTATCACTGAAACTCTAGTTTGTTCAAGCTATACAAAGAATGGGCCACAGGAGGGAGAAGAGGGAACTGTAATTAAGATTTATCAAACGAAAAAACATGTTACTAGAAGTGTCATGGACTATAGACTTAGAACACACTGTTATTCCAATAAAGAATTTTACTTCGAGACAAAGAGAACAATTTTTGCCCCACTGCTTCCCTTCATCTACCATCACCACCAGTAGAGAACAGTCATGGTTTCTAAGCATTTCACAATTGAGCCAATTCTTTCAAGTGACATGTTATGCAGATATAAAACAGATCAAAGGAAACTTATGGTATTAGCTTCCTAGTGCCGCCACAACAAAATAACACAAACTGAGCAGCTTAAGACAGAAATTTGTGCTTTCAAAGTTCTGGAACTAGAATTCCAAAGCTGTGAGTGTGAATCTATTACATGCTTTTCTCCTAGCTTCTGGTGGTTGCCATTAGACTTTGGCATCCTTGGCTTCAATCTCTGCCTCCATTTTCACATGGCATTCTCCCTGTGTGTCTCCTGTGTCTATGTCCAAGTTGCCCTATTCTCATAAGGATCAGTCATTAGATTAGGGCCACCCGAAATCAGCTTGACCTCATTTTAGCTTGATCACATCTGCACAGATCCTATCTCCAAATAAAGTCACACTCACAGGTACCAGGGGTTTGAAATTCAACATATCATTTTTTTCTAGGGGTGAGGGACCCATAATTGAACAACAGCTGCTCTGAGTAAAAAGTTGTCTCAAGAAGGAGCAGGACCCCACCTGTTAGGTACCTTAGCTGCATACTAAAGCATTTTCAAGGAATCCTGAAGTTTTGTAAAGAAGTTTGAAAGGAGAGACGCATTCAAGCAATTAAAACTCTATCAATATCAGGAACATCTCTGGGAAATCTCTAGAGTAGCCACGGTTATAAAGAATAATAGCATTATGTCCAGAAAATCATGATTACAGACTCAGGAGTTAATAAGGGCATTTAGTAGGTCTGGGGTGAAGTATGAGATCTTCCATTTCTAATAAGTTCCTACATGATGCTGATATTACCAGACTTTACTAGGATCAGGTTCTGAATAACATACATCTAGAGGAAGATGGCTGAGAAGGAGGCTGGCACATACCCTGATATTATCCAAGGCTTGTTGGAGCTATAAGGATTCACATGCATGCACACACACACAAACACACACACACACACACACACACACACACACACACATCTACTTGATATCACAGTTGCTGAGCTAAAAATGTGGATGTGTAGAGTTGTTGAAATGCTCTCCCATCACCACCACCTTCCTTTCATAGAAAGGTGGGAAATGCTAAAAAGGTGTTCTATGTTTGATGCTGTAGTTTTTTTTTCTTTTATGACAGGGGATTGAGAGGGAAAGATATTAAGCAAACATTGCTAGCACTGGGGAAAATCCACTGAATTAAGGAAAAAGTATGAAAGTTAATTAGCAAATTCTGGCCTAAGGAACCCAGAAGGGGGCAGAAATGGCTATGTGGCCACACAGAGGGGAGTATTTGCTGAATTCCCTAGAGTGTCACCTGCAGGAGCCCTAAGATGAGTGAGAGAGAAAGTCAGATAAGACACGGTGCAAGAGTTGTGCTTCCGAACAAAGTGAAGGCCCAGAGAAGAGAGAAGAGGAGTCAGCTGCAGTGAGTCAGTCTCTGAATGCCCTTTCCAAGGCAGATTTGAAGTGAACCCATAATGTCCAGAACACCAGTAGTCCTTCATGAACCTGACAGCAAACTGGCGCAGGTTGGGTTTCTCCTGCTTCCATGCAATCACTAATGAGTCATGCAAAGTTGTAACCTTTAGTATTATTGGTTCCCTAGAAAATTGTAAATCTGAAGCAGTTACATTCCTGGAAATCCCTTGAACAGTTCATTAAGAATGAATTGCTGGCTCTGGGTCCATTCAATCTAACTAAGATGTCCCAGAATCTGACCATCTGTTTGAATTTTGGCAAAAGCAAATGCCACATTTGGTAATTTCATTGGTTACTCTCTACCAAGTTACCCAGAATAAAAGTGGCTGTGTATTATCTGTGAGTAATTATTCACAACACAAAATGGTGGTAATTCTCGACAATAATTTGAGTCTATGTTTTAAGTTTTTCTATAATTGTTTCACATTAAATTTTGTTTTTGTTTTATGTAAGTATAAAAAAATCTGAAGAAAAGACAAAACTGATAAGAAGGTACTTGTATAATAATTTGTGAACTACCAAACCACCAAGTTTGAGGAACACAGCCTGTGACTGCAGAAGAGAAGGAGAGAGCGATGAACACAAAGGGGTAGAGAGCTTCAGAACATGGGATGACTGATTGGCTGTGGAAAAAGATTTTGGAATTTCCTCTGAAAGAGTTAGAGGGTTTAACCAAAAGATTGACAAGCTCTAGTCATATTTGGTTTCTCTCTCCTCAGCATTCACTTTTTAAAAATTATTAATTAGTTTATTTTTGGTTGCACTGGGTCTTCATTGCTTTGAACAGGTTTTCTCTAGTTGCAGAGAGTGGGGGCTACTCCTTGTTTGGTATATGGGCTTCTCATTGCAGTGGCGTCTCTTGTTGCAGAGCACGGGCTCTAAGCACACAGGCTTCAGTAGCTGCAGGACTGCAGCTCAGTAGTTGTGGGGTGCAGGCTCTAGGGCTCATGGAATTCAGTAGTTGCATCACACAGGCTCAGTAGTTGCAGCTCTCAGGCCCTAGAGCACGTGGGCTTCAGTAGTTGCAGTACATGGGCTCTAGCGTTTTGTTGCTCCCCAGCATGTGGAGTCTTCCCAGATCAGGGACTGAACCTATCTCTCCTGCATTAGCAGGAGCATTCTCATCCCCTGCCCCACCAGGAAAGTACTTGGCTCGTGTTTTAGAAGGATACCTCTGACTGCTGTGTTGAGTAGCAGGGAAACCAGTCATGAGACTATCAGAACAGCTTAAGGCTAAGGTGGAAGTGGAAAGTCTAGGGGAGTAGACAGGCTATTTAGGATATATTTTGAAAGTAGAGTTGAAAGAATTTGCTGATAAATTGATATGAGATGAGAGAGGAGTTCATTAGATCTTCATGAGGTAAAATATATATAACTATATACAGTTTTATATATATATAATTATATACAGTTTTTAGGTTGAATCATTGAAACATTTAAAGTTATCATGTTTATACGTCAAAAAGTGGTCCAGTTTCAGAAATTTTAAATGGTTCACCAATTGAAAATATTCAGGAGTAATTACCATACACATGTCACAGGGGCTTAGTGATATGGTACTGGAAATAGAGAAAATAGAAAAGAATTAGAAGAACTGAGCTCTGGGATACTTCAATATTCATAAGTCAGGAAGATGAGGAGGAAGCAGCAAAAAGAGACTTAGAAAGAGCATCTAAGAATGTAAGATGAAATGAGAAGAAAATTATGTTTTGGAAATTCCAAGGAGGGATTATCCAACTTTTTCAAATGTTTTAGCTAGGCTAAGTGGCATGAAGACTCAGAAATGACCATACTAGTGAAACCAGTTATGTCTATAAAAGGCTGTTCACCCATAATATTGCAATATATTTCAAACTGAATGACAAAGAAAGCACTAAAGGTCAAAATTTGAGACAGAGGTTAAGTTGCACTTAGAAGAGTATTTAGAACTTTAAGTAAATCTATTTAAAAATGAGAAAGAGGGAGGGGTGTTCAGGATGGGGAACTCATGTACATCCATGGTTGATGCATGTCAATGTACGGCAAAAACCACTATAATATTGTAAAGTAATTTGCCTGCAATTAAAATAAAATAAAAAATAAGTAAAAATAAGAAAGATATAAAATAACTGAAGTAAGCATCTAACAACAATGTGGCAATTAATGGCAAATTAATAATTAAATTAGACAAATTTTTAAATAATTTAATTTGAAGAAAAATGACAATAAGCTAGAGGGATATGAAGGAGAAAAACAAAGATAAGGCCAGAAATCAATTACATATAATTTATTTATAAATTATAAAGATGGTTAACAAAGATAAATTATAATTCCTTGAATAGATTACTAAAACAGAAAAGATCCTGGAAATGCTGCTTTTAAAGATAAAAAAAAAAAACCCTAGTAACTAGCTATAGATATAACATAGATCGTTCTGTTAAATAAGAGAATGTTAACTACATGCCAAGACATTTGAAAACCTAGCTAAAATGTATACATTTCAGGAAAAATGTACGATATTAAGATAAACCCAAGAAGAATTATAACACTTGAACAGATGAATCACCACTGAAGAACTGGATATGGGAATCAAGAACTCTCCCCTTCAAAAATGACCAAACTTTGGTCCTACCTGATTTTTGAAGTTGAGTGCTACCAAGCATTGAAGAACAGATAATCCCTTCCTGATACAAGTTGTTTCAGAAAAATGGAAGAAAGGAGAAAGCTGTCCAATTCATTTTATGAAGCTAGTGTAACGTCGGGTTCAACAAGAAGAGGGAAAAAGTATAGATGTGTTTAATTTATGACCATTTTAAATATGCAAAAACTGATAAATAATCAGATTATTGAAAATATCAGTTTATTTAAAATTAATATATCATGATTAAATGTGGTACATTAAAACAATTTGAGATAGTTCAATATCAGAAAATTTATCAATGAAATTTAGAACATTAACAAACTAAAAGCAAAAAATCACACAGTCTTCATAGTAAGTGAAGAAAAATTATATTTGATAAAAAAATCAATACATATTTATGATGAAACTCCCAGAAAACTAGGAGTAAAAGAACTTCCTTGATGTAATAAAGATTATCTACTGAAAACCCACTGTTAAGTACATTCCATTTAAGAAATGGAACAAAATAAAACCTTGCATTTTCTCTGTTATTATTCAGCATAGTAATACTGAACATCCTAACTAATGTGGTAAGAATGATAAGAAAAGCTTATGACAATTGCAGGGGAAGGTGTAAGACATTATTTCTTAATCACATAGTCATCAGAACAAAAGAAAACAAACTAATGGAACTAATAAAATAATTCATCAAGCTTGTAAATATACTATCATGTTACAGATATCAAAAGCTATAAAGTGATGGTGATTTAATGAAGATCAGTTCAGTTCATCATTCAGTTGTGTACAACTCTTTGTCACCCCACGGACTGCAGCACACCAGGCCTCCCTGTCCATCACCAATTCCTGGAGTTTACTCAAACTTGTGCTCATAGAGTCAGTGATGTTATCCAACCATCTTATCCTCTGTCATCCCCATCTCCACCTGCCTTCAATCTTCCCAGCATCAGGGTCTTTTCAAATAAGTCAGTTCTTCACATCAGGTAGCCAAAGTATTGGAGTTTCAGCTTCAGCATCAGTGCTTCCATTGAATATTCAGGACTGATTTCCTTTAGGATGGACTGGTTGGATTTCCTTGCAGTCCAAGGGACTCTCGAGAGTCTTCTCCAACACCACAGTTCAAAAGCATCAATTCTTTGGCACTGAGCTTTCTTTATAGCCCAACTCTCACATCCATGCATGACTAGACAGACCTTTGTTGGCAAAGTAATGTCTCTGCTTTTTAATATGCTGACTAGGTTGGCCATAGCTTTTCTTCCAAGGAGTAAAACTTTTTTAATTCCATGGCTGCAGTCACCATCTGCAGTGATTTTGGAGCACCCAAAAATAAAGTTTCTCACTGTTTCCATCGTTTCCCCAACTACTTGCCATGAAGCAATGGAAACAGATGCCTTGTCTATTCTTAATGAATTCTATGAAGGAAATGTTCAAGCACTTCTAACTAACATAAAAGAAAACCTGAATATATAGGCCATGTTTAAATTCAATATAACAAAACGATAATAGCAACAAAAGTCTAGAGAATTCTTTAAGGAAACTTCATAAACACTTTAATATTTACATGGAACAACAAAATTTCCAAATAGCATGGCTCATTCTACCAGGTACTGAGACATACTAGAAAGCCATAGCAATAAGAGCAACAGAACTGGTCTAAAACAGACAGCAAGAAAAACTAAAGGGGCAGAATAAATGGTCCAGAATCAAGCCTATGAATTATCTTTATGTAGGACACATAAAGTACAAATCCAACTTTTTCCTTACCATACAGAGTGCTGGATTTCTCAAAAAATCTGATCAAATGGACGAAAGCCTTGTCTAACTCAATAAAACTATGAGCCATGCCATGTAGGGCCACCCAAGATGGACAGGTCATGGTGGAGAGTTGTGACACAACGTGGTCCACTGGAGAAGGGAATGGCAAACCACTTCAGTATTCTTGCCTTGAGAACCCCATGAACATTATGAAAAGGCAAAAAGATAGGACATTGAAAGATAACTCCACAGGTTGGTAGGTGCCCAATATGTGACTGCAGATCAGTGGAGAATTAATTCCAGAACAAATGAAAAGACAGAGCCAAAGCAAAAACAACACACAGTTGTGGGTGTGACTGGTAATGGAAATAAACTCTGATGCTGTAAAGAGCAATATTGCACAGGAACCTGGAATGTTAGGTTCACGAACCAAGGCAGACTCGAAGTGGTCAAACAAGAGATGCCAAGAGTGAACATTAACATTTAGGAATCAGCAAAGTAAAATGGACTGGAATGGGTGAATATAATTCAGATGACCATTATTTCTACTACTGTGGGCAAGAATCTCTTAGAAGAAATGGAGTAGTCATCATAGTCAACAAAAGAGTCCAAAATGCAGTACTTGGATGCAATCTCAAAAACGACAGACAGATCTCTGTTCCTTTCCAAAGTGAACCATTCAGTATCATGGTAATCCAAGTCTATGCCCTGACCAGTAACGCTGAAGAAGCTGAAGTTGAACGGTTCTGTGAAGACCTACAAGACCTTCTAGAACTAACACCCAAAAAAGATGTCCTTTTCATTATAGGGGACTGGAATGCAAAAGTAGGAAGTCAAGAAACACCTGGAATAACAGGCAGATTTGGCCTTGGAGTACAGAATGAAGCTAACAGGGCAAAGGCTAACAGAGTTTTGACAAGAGAACACACTGGTCATAGCAAACACCTGACTTTGCCGACAAAGGACCATCAAGTCAAAAGCAATGGATTTTCCAGTTTCATGTATGGATGTGAGAGTTGGACTATAAAGAAAGCTCAGTGTTGAAGAATTGATGGTTTTGAACTGTGGTGTTGGAGAAGACTCTTGAGAATCCCTTGGACTGCAAGGAAATCCAAACAGTCCATCCTAAAGGAAATCCGTTCTGAATATTCATTGGAAGGAGTGATGCTGAAGCTGAAACTCCAATACTTTGGCCACATGATATGAAGAACTGACTCATTTGAGACGACCTTGATGCTGGGAAAGATTCAAGGCAAGAGGAGAAGGGGACAACAGAGAAAGAATTGGTTGGATGGCATCACCGACTCAATGCACATGAATTTGAGTAAACTCTGGGAGTTGGTGATGGACAGGGAGGCCTAGCGTGCTGCAGTCCATGGGGTCACAAAGAGTTGTACACAACTGATCGACTGAACTGAACTGAATGTATATACATGCATACACACACACACACACACACACACACACACACATATGATGATGGCTTAGAAGGACTCACAGTAAATACATAAGAATTGATGTCTATAGTTGGGAACATGGATTTGGAATTGGGCAATAGAGAATAATAAAATTAGATGAAAAAATAATTAAAGAGGCAAGGTGAACATAGATCCATGATGGCACTTGACTATATGCTGAGGAGCATGGCAAACTGATTCTATGCATGTAAGATGAAAAATCTTGAGAGGGGAAAAAATGAGAAAGGAAGGAAAGAATAAATGAAAAAAGAAAGAATAACTATATTGAAGGCTTTGATCAATGCCAAGAAGCTTGAAAAAAAAAAGAAAGCAAGAAAAGAAAAGATGCGCTTTAGCTCTCAATCTGAGAGTGGGTTATATTAAGTAAACTTAAAGGATATAACAAAACTGTCCAAAGAAGATTTAAAAAACTGTTGGAAACAGGTACATACATTCCTCATCCCCAACTACAGCTATCAAGCAAACTCTGAAAACATGGAGCTATCTTCTGCCTAAGAAAACCTTTTGAGACTCTTTCAACTGACTTTTTAAATGGATAAACAATACATTTAGTGTGGTACTTCAGACAATAATTCAGGTCTGCTGAGTCACAGTAATTTTCTAATTCCATCATCAGTAGCACTGCTTAGTGGACTATGTTCTACTGTGAGTGTTACTTTCCCAGAAGGATGTTATCCAACACTATGGAAGCTCCTCTGGACCCTTTTTACCCTTGAAAAGAAAATCTGGTTAACTATCTTATTTTCCTACAGTCAGCTTTAGGTTCATAATAGGTAAAATATTTATGCAACTGTGACTAAGCTTTTTGAAAACACACATTGTACACAGAAAGAGGAATGGGTGAAAGTACCCTTGGCTAGATGGTAGGAAGAAGTTGAGCTGGTTTTGTTAGGAGTCATGAAGAAACTAAATGCAGAGACTGATAATGGCTTGATGCAGTCTGGAGAAATTAAAAGTTTTCAAGCCAGTAAGAAGGGCAATCTCCCAAATAAGGAACATTAACAGGATTTCATTTGGCCTTTATGAGACCTGCAGTGATTATCTCTAAATAAGCAAGACCAATAAAAGGCATAACATTTTCTTGCCTGTCCTGACCCATGTCATAGCCATACAGTCAAGACGAAGAACCTGTATTGTCTTTTTTGATATGACACAATGCAAAGGAAACCTTTCAGTCACCAACATATACTTCAAAGTCCAATTCCAAAGCCAGGGCCTTGACTTAGACCCTCTTTGCCTTCACTCCACATGTACATAGGCATGTACACAAACACCTGAATGGAAAAAATTAAGGATATATATGGCCCATCCAGGTCCAGTGTGCCCTGGATCTCAAGTGTCAGGTGTCCTATGGCTTTAAAATGAACTGATCAGGACTGAGAAAGAAAGAGCCTAAAAATTTTTAAATGAACTGCCCAACTTTGCCATTTCCCAAGCTCTGTATTATTTCACTGAGTCCTTACAACCACAGCAATCCTGTATAGTGTGTGTCATCATAATTACCCCATCACAGCATATGAGGAACCAAAGCTCAGAGAGGAAATGCCATGCTCATAATCAGAGAGCAAGTAGCCAGTGCCAGCACTTTCACCTTCTTTCTGGTTTCACACTCTGCTCTTTCCTCTGCTAAAAAAAGCTAAAAAAAAAAAAAAAAAATTCAATGGGGCAGTAGACACAAAAATAAAAGCCCTTCTCTAGAAGAAGTAAATTGAAATCACAGATTTCATGCTAACAGTCTCTGGCTCTTCCTTTTCTGATGGACCACCAAATGACACAAGTGTTCCTTGGGCAGCAGTGATCCTGAATTGGTATTTTGCTCACAAAATGAGAAGGTTTTGCAGAAAATGTTTAAAAATTTTCTAGATCTAAGGCAATTTGTGGTGTTTCCTTCCTAAAGGACACCCTTCCCTTCCAGGCTCAGTCAAGATTTCTCATGCATTGTGACTGCTGAATAATAGCCTTTACAGCTTGGCTTATTATACAACACAGACTTTGCCTTGTTTCAGGACCAAATGAAGCAGCTACCCACTGCCTTTGCTCTTCAGAAAAATCTTTCCCAAATTGCCCATTTTTATTTACTTCATAGTTCCTGAAATGCCTCCAATTATTGATTTTGGGGGGTAATTAGGCTCTTCTCAGAATGCAAGCATTCTAGGAATAAGAAGTTAATCAAGTATTCATACTCAAGTGTGAATTAGTTCAACCAGCAGGCTGTTCCCTCAAAATCCACTTGAAATTTCTCTGTGAGGAGAGTAGGGGAGGCATGATTAGCAGGGGAAGTGATACTATTTAGGACTAGTAGAAGGCAGAAGTCATAATAACTAGAGTTTTATGTATCTAGAGAGCAACACGAGGTATTATCTTCTAGAACTATAGTGGAAATTATGCCAATAGGTAGCAAAATAGAGTATAGCTGGAGAGATACAAAAGACAGAAGGTAGTTTTTACCTCCATGCCAACTCTACCTATTGAACCATCCAGGTCTTTAGACTTTCCACAACGATCAGAAAACCCATTCCCTGATTGTGAGGAGTTACCCCTTTGCAGGTTCACAGACTACAAACCAAGACATGATTCCTTGCCTGTTCCTGGCCAGTTGACCAAAGAGGGAATCTCCGCTCAAGTTGCAAAGTAATTGTTCCAAAGCACTGTGCTCCTATTCTCCCTACCTATGGTTTTTCCAGTAGTCATGTATGGATGTGAGAGTTGGACAGTGAAAAAGGCTGAGGGCCGAAGCACTGATGCTTTTGAACTGTGGTGTTAGAGAGGACTCTTGAGAGTCCCTTGGACTGCAAGGAGATCCAACCAGTCCATCCTAAAGGAGATCATTCCTGGGTGTTCATTGGAAGGACTGATGTTGAAACTGAAACTCCAATACTTTGGCCATCTCATGCAAAGAGTTGACTCATTGGAGAAGAACCTGATGCTGGGAAGGATTGGGGGCAGGAGGAGAAGGGGAAGACAGAGGATGAGATGGTTGGATGGCATCACCGACTCAATGGACATGGGTTTTGGTGGACTCCAGGAGTTGGTGATGGACAGGGAGGCCTGGCGTACTGTGGTTTATGGGGTTTTGAAGAGTCAAACAGGACTGAGCGACTGAACTGAACTGAAGGGTAAAGTAAAAGAAGCTGGAATCAAACTGTAGCATATCTGAAATTGGTTAACATAGGAATAGATTATTGATGACTAGACATTCACCTTTATAGCTCCATATCTCTAGTTTGAAAGGAAAGGTTTCGGCTTTGTGTCTTACAGGAAGAATATTACAGGAGAGGATCTTTGTTATAATTGTGGATTTAGATTTGAGTTTTTATAGCTGTTAATTGCAATAGAGAGGAGAAGGGAATGGAGATCAAAATGTTTTTGATATGTCCTTGGCAATATTTATGTTCTAACAGAGGAAAATGGGGGAAAGCGGTGGATATTTCCCACCCTACTGAAGTCTTTGCAAGTCCTTTCAGAATCTTAGCAAGTGAGTAACAGCTAAATTCTTTCCTTTTGCCCTCCCGTTCGTTACCAAGAAGTAATAGGCAATGGAAACCTATTAGAATGTTTGTGGAAATACTATGCAGGGTGTGTTCATTAGCATTCTCCTCTAAGTTTTTAATAAATGTGTGTGGTTACAGAGAGATGATATAATCAGTTTGTGGGGAGTGCTGCTCTGAATGCATCACAGCTGGATCACTCCCAGCAGTGTGTTATGCTACCTCTATAAGTATGAGACTCCAAATAGCCTGAGGATTTTTAACCCTAGTGAGTTTGGTGGCACAAAGGAAAAATGCAAAATTTTGTCTCAGTACAAGATTTTTTTTAGCGCTTACTCCCTAGACAGAGATCAAATAAGTGCCTTGAATATAGATGATGTTGATAGATATTATACCCTACAGAGTCAGCTCAGAATTAAATAAATGAGATTATTTTAGAGGGACAGGAAGTATGCTTCCAATATTTAAGAAGAAAATCCTACAAAATTCAGGTCTTGACTCTTTTCAAAGCAAATCTGACTATAACTTTTCTTTCATAATCAAAGCAAGCTCAACAGTCTACCTTATACTTGCATAGACCAAACAACAGCAGGGATTTTTAGAGAAGATAAGGTCCAAAACAGCTGGTCACATGTATGTAACAGGAATTCTGGAAATATTCTTACTCTAGGTCCTCTTTGGAATTTGATGTTTCATGTGTTTGTGGAAATATAAAAGCTTTATCATTGGTCCTATTCTGTTTTCTTCTTCTGCCTAAATTTTCAGTCATCACACAGTGTTTCTTTGCAGGATTTGAACGTGAGGAAACTAGTAGGGAGCAGATAATTTATGGTATGGTAATAGGAACAACCCATGGGAAGAGATCCAAATGGAATCTTCCAGCCCATGCTTCCTTTAATGATACATTTATGTAGGGGCATTATACTTTGTGCAGGGCCAAACCCTTAGGAGGGACTCTTCCAGGAAATCTGGGTTTCATACACAAGAATAAAACCTCAGGATACTCTATCTTCATTGCTAAAAATCTTCTTTTGGGTAAACTTTTCTTTTTTTCACCAGGGTGGTCTTCTTGGCCTCATTCATGGCTCTTTCTATACCATCTTAAGAAGGCAGTTCTCATCATCCAATTATTACATTCACTGAATTGTAGATTTCTATGAGATGAAAACTCTTTCAACCTACACTGAGTTCCAATGAGTTAAACAATAGTTTGTGATTCTCATAAGAGAACACAGGAGAGAGACAATTAAGTAATCACAGAAATAGTACTCAATGAATCTCTCATGGTCCTCCAATTGATACTGAAAATCTGTCTAATAAACACAAACTAAGCCCTCTACCGTTTCAAAGTAAATAAAGTAAAGTAGCATTTATGCTACTCATTCCAAGTTGAAAATAATACCCCAAAAACAACTGAAGATGCAAAATCCCAGATATCAGTGGAGCCTTGAGCCATGCTTATGGAAACACGGCTAAACTTGAAAAAAAAAATGTTACTTTTTTATATTCAAAGTATCACATCTATAAATTCACAGAAATACTAGCTTTGGTTCACAAAACAATTAACAAAGCATCTGCAGAATCATAGACTTCACATATTTTAATTACTGAAGTATAATGAATAAACAAATAAATACTGAGATGCTATAATATATTCAGCACTGTGGGGACAGGATAAAAGAGAATTACGTTCATTTAGTTGAAGTGACAAGAATTTCTATGAAACTACTATGAAAGATATTAATATCTTCACCGTTGTGTTGAAGAAGCCATGAATACTCTAAAGAAGATTTCCAACACTGTGGCAAAATTTTCAATAAAGGAAATAGGAACTTAACTGAACCTTGAGGAACACAGATAAGAAGTGTCTTTGTTTTTGGTGAGAGGAAAAAGGGCATGTGCAGGCAAAACCAAATTGAATTCAGCTGTTCACAAAGTATATATTGAGCACAACTGTTACTGAGAATTGTGGGAACCTAAAGAATCAACCTGTCTTTCCTTTGTCCTAGGTGTTTGTCAGAAAAAGCCAATGCTCAATCCTTTCTTAATGACTTTCATACTTTAACATGGAACTCTTGTCTTAACTTCTCTTTCTACCCCACTATCTTGGTGTTCATAACAAAAATATAACTGAAATGCTTGTTGCTAGATTCAACAACACAAATAAAAGTTAATTAAAAAGATCAAAAGATTCAAACTTAATTCAAAGACATTGTTATTTCAAGTCATCCATCTGAAGGAACAATAGTTTCAGTGAAGTAAGAGAAATATTCTGATTCCAGAGTAGGCAGTAAAATGGATTAATACTAAATTTTGTATATGAATCTTTACTAAAAGGACAATTTTCAACATAATTCAGTGTTTTAAAACTGAGTTCTTAAGAAACCTGAGAGTCCATGTCATATTTACCAGTTTCTGTAAATGTCTGAATGGAATTAAATATAGTGTAAATAACTTTTAAAATTATAGTAAAAATCCATTTATTTTTGCACCAAATTATGAAACATGGAAGACTGCCAATCCTAAACTTGCTGGACTAAATTATATATCATAGATCTATTTCACATCGCATTTTTGATGCAAAGAACTTTCATTGAGTTACTTGATTTGCTCTATAGAATCTCAATGTCACTGTAATAGCTAACATTTAAGGAATGTTTACTAAATGCTTATGTTAATAGTATGCTAAGCATTTTATATGAGATAATTTAATGTTCACCAAAGCCCTATGAAACAGACACAACTGATCCCATTTTGTGATGGGATAAATAAAGCTTCAGCTCAGTTCAGTTCAGTCACTCAGTCATATCTGACTCTGCGACTCCATGAATTGCAGCATGCCAGGCCTCCTTGTCCATTACCAACTTCAGGAGTCCACCCAAACCTATGTCCATTGAGTCAGTGATGCCATCCAACCATCTCATCCTCTGTCATCTCCTTCTCCTCATGCCCTCAATCTTAGCCAGTATCAGGGTCTTTTCCAATGAGTGAGCTTTTTGGATCAAGTGGCCAAAGTACTGGAGTTTCAGCTTAAGCATCAGTCCTTCCAATGAACACCCAGGACTGATCTCCTTTAGGAAGGACTGATGGATCTCCTTGTGGTCCCAGGGACTCTTCAAGAGTCTTCTCCAACACCACAGTTCAAAAGCATCAAGTCTTTGGCACTGACCTTTCTTTATAGTCCAACTCTCACATCCATACGTGATCACTGGAAAAACCATAGCCTTGACTAGATGGACCTTTGTTGGCAAAGTAATGTCTCTACTTTTTAATATGCTGTCTAGGTTGGTTATAACTTTCCGTCCAAGGAGTGTCTTTTAGTTTCATGGCTGCAATCACCATCTACAGTGATTTGGGAGCCCAGAAAAATAAAGTCAGCCACCGTTTCCACTGTTTCCCCATCTATTTCCCATGAAGTGATGGGACCGGATGCCATGATCTTAGTTTTCTGAATGTTGAGCTTTAAGCCAACTTTTTCACTCTCCTCTTTCACTTTCATCAAGAGGCTCTCTAGTTCTTCTTCAATTTCTGCCATAAGGATGGTATTATCTGCATATCTGAGGTTACTGATATTTTTCCTGGCAATCTGGACTCCAGCTTGTGCTTCCTCCAGCCCAGCGTTTCTCATGATGTACTCTGCATATAAGTTAAATAAGCAGGATGACAATACACAGCCTTGACATACTCCTTTTCCTATTTGGAACCACTGTGTTGTTCCATGTCCAATTCTAACTGTTGCTTCCTGACCTGCATACAGGTTTCTCAAGAGGCAGGTCAGGTGGTCTGGTATTCCCATCTCTTTCAGAATTTTCCACAGTTTATTGTGATCCACACAGTCAAAGGCTTTGGCATAGTCAATAAAGCAGAAATAGATGTTTTTCTGGAACTCTCTTGCTTTCTCAATGATCCAGTGGATGTTGGCAATTTGATCTCTGGTTCCTCTGCCTTTTCTAAAACCAACTTGAACATCTGGAAGTTCACAGTTCACGTATTGCTGAAGCCTGGCTTGAAGAATTTTAAGCATTACTTTACTAGCCTATGAGATTAGTGCAATTGCGCAGTAGTTTGGGCATTCTTTGGCATTGCCTTTCTTTGGGATTGGAATTGCGCGGGTGGCTATGATGGCTCACAAATGCGGCCAAGAGGAGCTACCCCATGTCTGAGGACAGGAGTGGCGGCTGGGAAGATGTACCCTACACCTGAGGCAAGGAGCAGCAGCTGCGTTTTTCTGCAGCAGCTGTGAAGAGATACCCTACATCCAAGGTAAGAGAAAGCCAAGTAAGACAGTAGACACTGAGAGAGGGCATCAGAGAGCAGACTGAAACCACAATCACAGACAACTAGCCAATCTGATTACATGGACCACAGATTTGTCTAACTCAATGAAACTAAGTCATGCTGTGTGGGGCCACCCAAGATGGCAGGGTCATGGTGGAGAGGTCTGACAGAATCTGGTCCACTGGAGAAGGGAATGGCAAACCACTTCAGTATTCTTGCCTTGAGAACCCCATGAACAGTATGAAATAAAGCTTAGGAGAGAGCAAACAAATGGCCTAAAATTAGAAAGCTAGTAAACAGTGAAGCTAGGATTGGCACCTACAGAGTCTGATAGCAGAGTCCAAGCTCTTAGTAGGTAACACAATATTTCCCTTCAAGATATCTCTATGGCAAAATTTAGCCAACTTGGCACAAGCTAAATAAATACTATAAATTATTACAGTTAGTGGTAATAGAATAATGTTTTGCCCCAGCCCCCACTGCACCAACTACCTATCTGTAACTAGACTGGCTACAGGTAGTTTTATTATTTTTCATATAACAAACTACTTTTTCATCCTCAAAGATGTTCAGATCACTTTGCCTCTCACATACACTACTTATGCACACTGGTTATGAAGAAAGAATAGGAATTAAGATGCACCTTGCTTATAATTCTTCATTTTTTACCTAAACATTATTTTCATGTTATTTATGTCCAGGCTGTTTTTTTCCTCACTGCTGAAAAGATGAGATATTTTGAGTATATACCAAATTACAAGTTCTCTAGTAATAAAAAAATTGATGTAACAATGATGTGAAAGCTATATTTTAAAAGATGAGATAAAAGAACACATAGCTTCTAGAATGCTTAGACTAATGGCAATGCCTTGATTTTAGTCCAGCTAGGATATATCACTGGCAGCTTCAGAATTCATTTACCTTTTGCCTCAGAAGCTTTAACCTATCTTATCACCTTCCAAAATCTACTGTCTGGAGAGTCAGGAATGCAAGCTGCCTTTCATATCCCTTACACCTCAAGTTTATCTCCTCCATTTGAATGATGTGGTATTCTGCCAAAATTTTGAGATTTACTAAATGCATTTGGCAGCCCACGTTCAAGTAGCTAATTTTCTCTAAGAGGTTTTTTTTGTTGTTTTTTTCTTACATCAGACATCAGTAGGACATCATTGTATTAATATAAACATAAACTGTTACAGAGAATTTTCAGATTTCAATGACATCATTTTTATGTACTACTTGGAAAGCTTTGTTTATTTTTGAAAACCATTTTATTTTTAGTCTGATAACCAGTCACATGGTTTTAAGTATCCAGCTCAGAGTAAAAATTGGACAATATTTATTAAACATTTTACTCTCAAAAAACTAGATCTTTAAAGGATTTATATATATATATATATATATATATATATATATATATATATATGTCCCTGAATAGGATTCCTTTGTGCCCTTACCTTGGAAAGGCAATAAATATGGCTGAAAATCCTTGCTTTCATTGCTGTCGAGTTCCATAGACCTCCCAGGAAAATCAAAATGTGTTTTTTTAATTATTAACCCACTGTGGGAATAAATGGTTTTGAGTAGACATAAAGGCCTATAAAAGGGAAGCCAATGCAAAACTTGTAGTTTATAACCTCAAAAGACCTAACAGAACTCAAAAACACATGAACCTATTTTTTTTCAGGACTGGTGATATAGTTTCAACCTCAACATTAGACCAGTATGGGAGAGCCAGTACCTATTAGATATACAATCTACTTCTCTGTTGTACACTTCTCTTTGCACTTCCTGTTGTCTAAACCTCATCTTACAGTTAATTTCAGATTTCTTATCCTATAAGAAATTTCCTCAGTACAAGGTACTTACCTAAGACTATTGTACCCACAGTTTGCTTCCTTTGCTTGTTGCCGTATAGAGTACAGGTTTTGATTCAAAACAAAAGTGTAGGCTTTTAGCAAAATGACTTTTTAAAAATACATTAAAAAAATTAAAGCTTGGTAATGCTAGAGAGAAAATGTATTTTAGAATCAAGGAGTAAGGAAAGTTTGACTTGGAGAGACCCAATACTCTGTTCTCTATAGCTTCTATAACCAATGGGTCCCAGATGCAAGTATAGTCATGAGAAGTAAGAAGGGCAGCACAAGTTAAATAACATCCTAACTTTCTAGCCAGAAAACCAACAATGGAAACATCAGGAAATAGGAAAGTTCTGGGGACAGGAAAGAATTTGGGAAAGTTACACAATAAAAAACATTTTTTTAAATTCTTGGGCTCACATCCTAAATTGCACATGAATGAATTGTATCTTAAACAGCATAACAAAGACTAGAACTTAAATAAGATATAAATCTCAGACTGGACATTGAATAGTGTGTACACAGAACACATCAGAATAATACACAAAGGTTCTGAAAATGGAACTGACATTGAAACTACAAACCACAGAAGACTGGACAGAACTTGTGAGATATACTGATTGGGTCAGTTGCCTGCTAACACAAAAATATCGATAGGATTTAAACAAGACTAAGAGTCTTATAACATTTAAAATATTCAGGACATAATCTAAAATAATTGGAATATTAAGAACTAGTAAAATCTCAACTTGCAAATAAAAAGACAATCAATAGTCATGAACACTGAAATGACACAGATGTTGTAATTAAATAACAAAAACTTTATATCAGCTATTATAAAAATGCTCCAATAAGAAAAGGATACCATATTAGAAATGAAGAGATTTAAAATAAAGAAAATATATTCAAAATCTCAGCAAAAAAAGAAAGTATAAAGAAGAACTAAAAAGAAATTTTAGAACTGCCAAAACCAATAACCAAAATTGAAAACTAACTATAAAGGCCCAATAGTAAATTGGAGATAACAAAGAAAAGACTAAGTGTACTTGAAAACAGATTCATAGATATTTTTCTAACTGAAAATCAAATTGGAAAAAAGTAACAAAGTTTCAAAGATTTATGGTAATGTTTCAAAAGATTTAATATTTTTGTTATTGGAATCCCAGAAAAAGAGAAAGAGCCCGGTATTCACTATCTTTGAAGATATAATGGCTGAAAACTTCCAGACTTTTGAAAAAAACATATACCTATAGATTCAAATACCCAGTGAACTCCAAACAGAAGAAATTCAAAGAAATCCATCATTATCAAACTGCTGAAAATTAAAACAAATATTTGAAAGCAATTAGAGTAAATGACAAATTATTTATAGAAAAACAACAATTCAGATTCATCAGAAAACATGAAAGCCAGAAGCAAACTGAACAGCGTTTTTAAAGAGTTGAAAGAAAAAAAAAAAAAAAAACTGTCAACCCAGTATACTACACACAGTGAATAAACCCTTAAGAAGACAAAAGTAAAATCAAGACTTAGAGTAAGAAAAACTAAGAGATCTGCTCTGAAATAAAAGATATGAATTTTTTTTCACAGAAGGAAAATGATAGCAGAAGGAAATTTGGGCATCAATAATATAGGAAGAGCGATATAAACAGTGAATATCTGTGTAAATATAATGCTCTTCTCTGAAAATATGTTGCTCATTTCTTCACTATTTTAGGCAGTCTTTCAATGACTCCAAATGTGATCCCTCCTCCCTAATACTCATATCCCTGTAGAATTCTTTCCCCTTGTGAGTGTGAGCTAGCCTTAGTAACTTGATTCTAACAGAATATGGCAAAATGATAAATGTCACTTCCATGATTAGATTATCAAAGAATGTGAGCTCCCTCATCTTTTTTTCATTTAGCTGTACCATTTTGCATTCCCACCAGCAGTGTAGGAGAGTTCTAGTTTCTCTACATCTTTGTCAGCACTTAAAATTGCCAGAATTTTAAATTTTACTCATTCTAATACATGTGTATCTAATTTTGGTTTTAAAACCAAGATACAAAATGGAACAGCTAGAAAGCAATTTGGCAGTGTCTCATAAAGTGAAATACATATTATAATATGGCCCAGTAATCCTATTCCTGGCTAACTACTTTAGGGAAAGTAAAATTAGGTTCACACAAAAACCTATACACAAATATTTATAGCAGCATTGGTTGTAATTGCCAACAATTAGAAGCAGTTCTTGCCACTGAACAGGTAAATGGATAAACACATTGTGGTGTATTTATATAATGAAATTTTACTCAGAAAAAAAAGGCATGAATTATTGACATTTGGAACAACATGGATGAATTTCAATGGTACTATTCTCAGTTAAAAAACACGAGCATCAAGCAGTTACACACTCCATTTATATGGAAGCATGAAAAAAATAAAACTAAAGATACAGAGAACAGATAAGTGGCTTTTATGGATTGAGAAGGGAAATTTATGAGTAGCATAGAGGAGATTTTTGGGGTGATTTTGTATTCTGACAGCAGTGATAGTTACTGAATCTACACATGTGTTAAAATTTGTATAACTGTATAGAAATGAAAATCAATAATTACTGAATGCTAGTTTTAAAAATATTTTAATCAAAAAAAGTATAGTCTCAAAATTCTTATAAGAATATCTATCAATAATTACTTTGAATTTCAGTAGACAAAATGTTACAATAAAAAAATACAATGACTGATTGCACTTAAATATATAAATACTAACAGACATAAAGGGAGAAACTGATAATCATACAATGATAGTCAGAGACTTTAACATCCCACTGGTGGCTCTAACAGTTAAGAACCTGCCTGCAATGCAGGAGATGTAAGAGATGGGTTTAATCTCTGGGTCAGGAAGATCCTCTGGAGAAGGGCATGGCAACTCACTCCAATATTCTTTCCTGGAGAATCTCATGGACACAAGAACTTGGCAGGCTATAGTCCATAGGGACTCAAAGAGTCACACATGACTGAAGCAACTTAGCATACACAACATCAATGGACAGATCTTCCAGACAGAAAATCAATAAGGCAACAGAGGTCCAAAATGACACAATAGACTAATTGGACTTAATTGACATCTACAGGCCATTATATCCAAAGAAAGGAGAATACACATTGATTTCAACTGTGCATACAAACTTCTCAAGAATAGACCACAGACTAGGCCACAAAACAAGCCTCAACAAATAACAAGAGTATAAAAATTATATTAAGCATCTTTTCTGACCACAATCTTATGAAACTAGAAATCAGCTAAAGAAAGAAAATCAAACAAACAAGGAACACATGGAGAACAAACAATATGCTCCTAAAAAAAGGGGGGGGTAAATGATGAAATCAAAGAAGAAATCAAAAAAATACCTCAGGAAAAACAGAAATGAAAAATTCAGGTTTACAAAACATATCAGTTCAGTTCAGTCACTCAGTCATGTCCGACTCTTTGCAACCCCATGAACCACAGCATAACAGGCCTCCCTGTCCATCACCAACTCCCAGAGTTCACCAAAACCCATGTCCATCAAGTCGGTGATGCCATCCAGTCATCTCATCCTCTGTCATCCCCTTCTCCTCCTGCCCCCAATCCTTCCCAGTATCAGGGTCTTTTCCAATGAGTCAACTCTTTGCATGAGGTGGCCAAAGTATTGGCGTTTCAGCTTCAACATCAGTCCTTCCAATGAACACCCAGGACTGATCCCCTTTAGGATGGACTGGTGGATCTCCTTTAGGGTTGACTGGTTTGATCTCCTTGCAGTCCAAGGGACTCTCAAGAGTCTTCTCTAACACCACAGTTCAAAAGCATCAATTCTTCAGTGCTCAGCCTTTTTCACTGTCCAACTCTCACATCCATACATGACTACTGGAAAACCATAGCCTTGACTAGACAGACCTTTGTTAGCAAAGTAATGTCTCTGTTTTTCAATATGCTCTCCAGGTTGGCCATAACTTTCCTTCCAAGGAGTAGGAGTCTTTTGATTTCATGGCTGCAATCATCATCTGCAGTGATTTTGAAGCCCCCAAAAATAAAGTCTGACACTTTATCCACTGTTTCCCCATCTATTTCCCAAGAAGTGATGGGACCAGATGCCATGATCTTAGTTTTCTGAATGTTGAACCTTAAGCCCACTTTTTCACTCTCCTCTTTCACTTTTAGCAAGAGGCTTTTTAGTTCCTATTCACTTTCTGCCATAAGGGTGGTGTCTTCTGCATATCTGAGGTTATTGATATTTCTCCCAGCAATCTTGATTCCAGCTTGTGCTTCTTCCAGCCCAGCATTTCACATGATGTACTCTGCATATAAGTTAAGTAAGCAGAAAAATGTATGAGATGCAGCACAAACAGTTCTAAATGGGAAGTTCACAGCGATATAGGCTTTCCTCCAGAAACAAGAAATCTCAGATAAATAACTTAATCTACCACCTAAAAGAATTAGAAAAAGAAGAACAAACAAAATCCAAAGTCAGGAAAAGGAAAGAAAAAATAAATATTAGAGAGTAAATAGAGATCAAAAGCAATAGAAAAAATTAATAAGTGAAAAAACTGGTTTTCTTAAAAGATAAGCAAAATTGACAAACCTCTAGCCAGTCTCACCAAGAAAAGAAGAAGAAATCAAACAAAATGGTGGCTCAGATGGTAAAGAATCTGCCTACAATGCAGGAGACCCAAATTCAATCCCTGGCTCAGGAAGATCCCCTGGAGAAGGGAATGACAACCCAGTCCAGTATTGTTGTCTGGGAAATCCCATGGACAGAGGAGCCTAGTGGCCTATAGGCCATGGGGTCGCAAGAGTCAGACACAGCTGAGGGAAAATAACAACCAACACCACAGAAATTCAAGGAAAAAAATCATGAAAGAATACTATAAACAGTCATATGCCAATAAATTGGACAACCTAGAAGAAATGGAAAATTTTCTATAAACATACAGTTTATGAAGATTGAGTTAAAAAGAAATGGACAATTTGAACAGACTGATCACTAGATGTGAAACAGAATTTTCAATTAAAAAAAAAAAACCCTATGAAATACAGGACCAAATGGCTTCACTGGGGAACTTTACCAAAACTATAAAGAATTTAGACCTATCCTTCTCAAGTTATTCCAAAGAAACTGAGGAGAAGGGAAACTCACAAATTCATTCCATGAGGCCATCATTACCCTGATACAAAAACCAGACTACAAAACAAGAAAATTACAGGCCAGTATCTTTAATGACTGGAGATGCAAAAATCTCCCCCCTCCCAAATATTACCATACCAAATCCAACAATACATAAAAGGATACATATACCATGATCACAATGGATTCATTCCAGGGTTGCAAAGATGGTTCATCATAAGGAAATCAATCAATGTGATACACCACATTAACAAAAGGAAAGATGAAAGATAAAAACCACATAATCATCTCAATAGAAACAGAAAAGCATTTGACAAAATTTAATATCCATTTATGATTTAAAAAAAAAGCTCTCATCAAAATGAGCATGGAGGGAAAACATATCATCAATGTTTTACAGTTTTTACAGTAAATGTATTTTACCTCCTTGGTTAAGTTTACTCCTAGGCATTTTTTGAGGCAATTTAAATGAGATTTTTTTTCTTTTTTACTTTCTCTTTCTACTATTTCCCTTTGACTTTAAATTGGTTCTCTTTTTTATCTTCCTTTTGTTTTTTTCTTTTTGGTTGGGGTATAAAAGAAATTTACCATATAAATGGCACCACTTCGCTTTTATTAGTCAGAAAAAAGCCCAATTTTCAGTTTCTAAAAATCTAATCCAATTTGTCAAGAGGTGTTATTTTTTCTATACCCTATACATTATAACAATTTCATACCTGCTGCTCACTCTTCAAGCCCTGTAATTTAGTTTCTACCCTCATCACTTCACTATAAGAAATCTTGTTGTCACTAAATCATTCCATGCTACAAAAACTATGGATATGGTTCAGTCTTCATCTACAATTATATATATTAATCTCTCCTTTTTAAATCCTTCCTTACCACAACTACTTGAGTTTTGACCCTCTATCTCTGGTCACTCAGATGTATTTCTTTTGCTTATCTACATCCACCCACCCAACAAATGCTGGACTTCCAAAATTCTGGGTGCTCTTGTTCAGTTGCTAAGGCATGTTCAACTCTTTGAGACCCCATGGATTGCAATACACCAGGATCCTCTGTCATCTAGTATCTCCAGGAGTTTGCTTAAATACATGTTCATTGAGTTGGTGATGCTATCTAAACATCTCATCCTCTGCCATTCCCTTTTCCTTCTGCCTTCAATCTTTCCTAGCATCAGGGTCTTCTCCAGTGAGTTGGCTCTTCACATCAGGTGGCCAAAGTATTGGAGTTTCAGCTTCAGCATCAGTCCTTCCAATGAATATTCAGAGTTGATTTCCCTTAGGATTCACTAGTTTGCCCTTCTTGCAGTGCAAGGGACTTTCAAGAATCTTCTTCAGTACCACAATTTGAAAGCATCAGTTCTTTGGTGCTCAACTTTCTTTATGGTCCAATTCTCACATCTAAACGTAACTATTGGAAAAACCATAGCTTTGACTATATGGAGATTTGTCAGCAAAGTGATGTCTTTGCTTTAATATGCTGTCTAGGTTTATCATAGCTTTCATTCCAAGAAGCAAGCATTAATTTCACGGCTGTGGTGATTTTGGAGCCCAAGAAAAGAAAACCTGTCACTGCTTCTACTTTTCCCCCTTCTATTTGCCATGATGTGATGGGACTGGTTGCCATGTTCTCATTTTTTTGAATGCTGAGTTTCAAGCCAGCCTTTTCACTCTCCTCTTTCATCCTCATGAAGAGACTCTAGTTCCTTTTCACTTTCTGCCTATAGAGTGGTCATCTGCATAACTGAGGTTGGCGATATTTCTGCCTGCAACCTTGATTCCAATTTGTGAGTCACCCAGCCTGGCATTTCCCATGATGTTCTCTGGAAAGAAGTTAAGCAGGGTGATAATATACAGCCTTGTCATTCTCCATTCACAATTTTCAACCAATCAATTGTTCCATGCCAAATTCTAACTGTTGCTTCTCAATCCACATACAAGTTTCTCAGCAGACAGGTAAGGTGGTATTCCCATCTCTTTAAGAATTTTCCAGTTTGTTGTGATCCACACAGTCAAAAGTTTAGCATAATCAATGAAGAAGTAGATTGCTTTCTGGAATTCTCTTGCTTTCTCCATGATGCAACGGATCTTGGCAATTTAATCTCTGGTTCCTCTGCCTTTTCTAAATCCAGCTTGTATATCTGGAAGTTCTTGGTTCATGTAGTTTTGAAGTCTAGCTTAAAGGATTTTGAGTATAACCTCACTAGCATGTAAAATGAGTACAACCGTACAATGCTGAAATGTAGTTTGAACATTCTTTGACATTGACCTTCTTTGAGATTACAATGAAAACCAACATTTTCCAGGCCTGTGGGCACTGCTGAGTTTTCCAAATTTGCTGGCATATTGAGTGCAGCACTTTAACAGCACCATCCTTTAGGATTTTAAATAACTCGGCTGGAATTCCATCATCTTCACTAGCCTTCTTCGTAGTAATGCTTCCTTGACTTGACTTCACACTCCAGGATGTCTGGCTCTAGATGAGTGAACACACCATAGTGGTTATCCAGGTCATTATGACTTTTTGTATAGTTCTTATGTGTCTTCTTGCCACTTCTTCTTAATCTCTTCTACTTCTGTTAGGTCCTTACAAATTCTTTCCTTTATCAAGCCCATCATTGCATGAAATGTTCCCTTGATATCTCCAATTTTCTTGAAGAGATCTCTAGTCTTTCCCATTCTATTGTTTTCCTCTACTTCTTTGCTCTGTTCACTTAAGAAGGCCTTCTAATCTCTCCTTGCTATTCTCTTGAACTCTGCATTCAGCTGGGTAAATCTTTCCCTTTCTCCCTTGCCTTTTGCTTCTTTTCTTTCCTCAGCTATTTGTAAAGCCTTCTCAGAAAACCACTTTGCCTTCTTGCATTTCTATTTCCCTGGGATGATTCTGGTTACTGTCTCCTATACCAACCTCTGTCCATAGTTCTTCAGGTGCTCTGTCATTTTTGAGTTTGCATCCAAGTACTGCATTTTGGATTCTTTTGTTGACTATGAGGGCTACTCCATTTCTTCTAAAGGCTTCTTGCCCACAGTAGTAGATTTGATAGTCATCTGAATTAAATTCATTCATTCCTATCTATTTTAGTTCACTGATTCCTAAGATGTCGATGCTCACTCTTGCCATCTCTTGCTTGACCACATTCAGTTTACCTTCATTCATGGGCCTAACATTCCAGGTTCCTGTGTAATGTTCTTTATAGCATCGGACTTTATTTTTTCCACCAAACACATCCACAACTGAGGATAATGTCTGCTTTGGCCCAGCCTCTTCTTTTTTCTAGAGCTATTAGTAATTGCCCTCTGCTCTTCCAAGTAGCATATTGTACATTTTCTGACATGGTGGGCTCATCTTCCAGTGTCATATCTTTTTTGCATTTTCATACTCTTCACGGGGTTCTTGTAGCAAGAACCCTGGAGTGGGTTGCCATATCCTCCTCCAGTGGACCATGTCAGAACTCTTCACTATGACTCATCTGTCTCAGATAGATCTGCACTGCATGGCTCATAGCTTCATTGAGTTACACAAGCCCCTTTGCCATGACAAGGCTGTGACCCATGAAGGGGAAATTCTGGGTAGTAGAAAACTTTTGTCTCATTTTCTGTATTTTTCTGAGAAAACTCACACAGCTTTAATCATCATATATACTATGCTTACTTCTTTCCCTATATTTACATCTCTCATCCTGGACTTTATACCTAAGCTTTATATCTTTGCTTTCAATTTCCTATGCTACATTTCCATTTGAAAGTCTCAAACTCGGCATATTCAAATCTAGCATATACAAAAAATGCCATATTGATATTTCCCCTAGAATTTGATTCTACTTCTATTTCCCTGTTTTAGTGAACCTTACAGAAATAAGAGCTCTCCTTGAGCATTTCTCACTTCAACACTCATGTCTACTACATCACAAAGTCCCATTAATTTAATTCTTAACTCAAAGTCATTGACTTTTCACCCTGTTGATTATTACTAATCCTACTCTAAAAATCACCATCTTTCACCTGTACTACTGCAAGTGATCCTAACTAATCTCCCTACAATCATCTGACCTTTTTCTTATCTGTTCTCCATACTGTAACCCATGTGATATTTTCAAAATGCAAATATAGTTATTTCCCACCTACCATTCCCAGCCACCTTTATTGCATCTGGGTCCAAGATTATCAACAGACAAAAACTAAATCAAGCAAGTATGACTTCATGTGTCTATGAGTAGAAATAAAAAGATCTATACAAGTAACTCTGAGACCATGTCTGATTGTGTATGCCTAATCACATTTCAAAGCCTCCCAAAAAGCTTCTAGGCTTGTCCATCATTTGAAATTTATGCCCTTTCACAGGGAATGTCATTTTCTGTATGATAAACATTTCATCACTTTCCATTTTTATCTTTCTCTCTTCATGGCATACCAAAGTCATATAACATGGCTGAATTTCAGGGGCCTTTGCCTTTTGAGAGGCAGCATGGTGGAGCAGTAAGAAGTTCGACTAGAAAGTTGAACAGGTGTGGATTTAAATCATAGATCTGCAACTTATTATTATTATTTGAGCGTACTTCCTTATTTAAAAATGAGAATTTCTCATAGGTTTTTTGGAGGGTTTTTAGGGGGGGTTGAGGATTTGATGAGCCCATCAATACAAACATTCTGACATATTATCTGATGTTCCTTCCTACCAGGATGGGTGGGACCAAAATATTCTAGAGCAAAGAAAATCCCCAGATCATTTGCAAATTTCTCCATAGCCTAAGTTTGCATCACAGACACTTGGAAGTGAGTGTTGAGCTGAAAGTTTATTTTTGTTAATTCATTTTAAATAACATATTAAGCTTTCCTACATGCTAAGTTTCATGTTATGCAATTTACAGTAATTATTTAATCACCACAAATTCCCTACGATGTTTCATCCGATCCAATTTTACAGCTAAAAAGTACCAGAGCTCAAATTTGAACTGAGGCCAACTGACTCCAGAACTTGTGATTTTAATCTATAGGATTCTGACATCTCTCACTCAGAGATCCAATCCACAAAACTCAGAGGAGAACTAACACCTTTATCTAAGTTTTATCAGGGACCTATAGAACATTTCATTTTGCTAAAATCCAGAGCCAGAAACTCAACTCTATGACCTTCTTTACATGAAGAAATTTCACTTCATCACATGGAAATTCTAAGATTAGAGACCTAAAATGTACTTTATTTTTCCATGTTTGATAGTACACAAATAATCTTCCTGGAGTAATCACATTTAATGCTTCTGTCTGGCTGAACTCAATACCAATACCCTAAAGGATTATCCATGAAGCCTTAAAGATATGAATTTGGCAAGAAGAGAGAATTTTAATTGTGATCTTTATAGAATCAACAATAGTTCACGAGCCTGATTTTGACAGCAGTATGATAGTATATGAGCCTCTATCTTTAACAAAATTCATAGGTTTTCTAACAAACTATCTCTGAAAGTTTAAATGCCAGAAGATATTTCAAATGTACAGGGATGTGTATTCAGAATAGTTATGCAACATTATATGTATTAAGTTCATGTATAAGGAAACATTTATTTTTCCCCAAGGATGAATAAGGGTTGAAATCTATCTCATAAGGGAGTTTTATGGCACTACCCAAAGAAAAACACATGTCCATCCAACATGTGTTTGGAAAAAAGGAAATCCAAAGGAAAAAATATGAGAGATATGTCTGGAACATTAGTTCACAAATCTGACAGCACTTCATAGAATTTGTGTAAGTATGGATTCAAGAATCAACATGAAAATCACAGAGTATCTATAGTACCTAAAGTATAGCATCAATGCTTTACTTTGTTGTTTCCTGCTAACCCTGAACTGCAGTTCTATAAAATCTAATAAATATGATGGAATCTACTAATGTTTGTGTAAGTATATCCTATATAAAGCAGTCTAAAGGCAAAGACTTCTGCTGGCTGACAAGTCTCAACTTGCCTTCAGCCATGTCATTTTATCATTTGAATACTGAAGATGTACTAAGGTAAAGTTAATAATCTTGTACAGTCCTTCGCATATGATAGGTGCTCAATGGAATATTGATCAACTGACCAATATCTCTTGGAGCACTAATGATGTTTTTAAGAGGGCAGTGTTTAGCTAATAAACTTCTCTGTTTCTCTTTTTTATACTTTCAAATGATCGACTAACTTTCATCTTCAGAACAACTTGTAGCTAGAGTATCAACAAATCCATTTTAAAAAAAAATGAGCACAGAAAATGTTGAGTGGTAGAGTTTAAAGAGCTATCATTAAAAATAATTAGTCACAATGAAACTGTTTATTAAAATATCTGTGCAGATAATTTTAAAATAGTCAGAAATGGTAAAGAGAGTTAGATAGGGTTGCTTAATTCATTTCCTACATAATAGAAGGCCTATTCTAACAAAATAAGATAAGATAACCTTGCATTGATGTGGCAGATACATCCTAAGGTGATCCCAGTGTGTCACCTTGCACCTTTTTCCTTCAGTGTGGGAGGAATTTGTGACTTGCTTCTAACCAAAAGAAATAGCAAAGGTGAGAAAATGTCATTCACTCCCTTGATTTGGTTACATTATATTGCAATGGTAATGGGATATTGTTATTCCTATGATTCCATTATGTTATTGTATTAGTTTTCTAGGGCTGCCATAATAAAGTCCCACAAATTTGAAGTTCAAAAATAATAGAAATGTGTTCTCTTACAGTTTTGGATGCTAAAAGTCTGCAATCGAGGTATTTATAGGTCATGACCTCTCTGAAGGCTCTAGGGGAGTAAACTTTTTTCTAGCATCTGGTGTTTCCCAGAATTCCTTAGTGTTCCTTGGCTTACAGAAGTTTAACCCAGTCTTTGTCTCTGCTGTCACGTGGCTGTCTTCCTTCTGAGTGTCTGTATGCCTCTGTTTTCTTACAAGGACAACAGTCACTAGAATATGGCCTATTCTACTCCAGTATGACCTCACATTAACTTGACTAACTATATCTTTAAACACCCATTTCTAAATATTGTCATATTCTAAGGTTTCAAGTAGACATGAATTTGGGGGGATACTATTCAACCCAGTATAGTTACATAAGACTTTATCTTAGCAGACAGAGGAGAGACTATTTCTCATCAGCTTGAAGAAGTAAGATTCTAAGTTTTGAAAGGGTTTCTGAAGGATGAGATGGTTAGATAGCATCACTGACTCAGTGGACATGAGTTTGAGCCAACTCCAGGAGATGGTGAAGGACAGGAAGCCTGGTGTGCTGCAGTCCATGGGGTCACAAAGAGTTGGACATGAGTGAGCAACTGAACAACAACATGAAGGAGTCACAGAGCAAGAAATTGCCAGCAACCTCTAGGGACTGAGAACTGCTTGCACCTGGCTGATAGCCAAAGAGAAAATGGAAACCTCCATTCTACAACCACAAGAAAAGGAATTCTGCCAACAATCAGAGTTTGGAAAACGACCAAGGCCCAGAAATGAATTAACCCATTGACACCTTAACTGTATCCTTGCGAGGTCCTAAGCAGAAGACCCAGCTAAGCCATGCTGAGACTACTAACCCATGGAAACTGTGAGATGAAATATGTATTAAGCCACAAAATCTGTTGTAATTTGTTACACAGCAATAGATGACTAATAAAATTGATATAGTACTTTAAAGGTTTCATTCACTGTACCTCATTTATAGTTCCCAAAGATAAATATAAAACCATTTATTTCAGCCCTGATCTCATGGATCATTGGCACTGACCTATAAAACAGTGTGCTTAGAATTTTAGTCTTCAGAAGAAACTCAGAGATCATTATACAAATAAAGAAAGAGAATCAGGATATAGAAATTGACTCATGAACACCAAGGTACCAAGTAGAAAAGACAAACATGGATCCACAGTTCTCTTGGGATTAAGTCTAAAATTTTTTCAAATTTCTAGATAATCATCAACCTATTGTTAAACAATGTAAGACCTAAAAATAAATCAGACTTTTAGAAGATGCAAATAAGTTACACAACTTAATCTCAGTATTCATAACTAGCACAATTAACTCCTAGAAAAGTACCAGTCACATTGCAGCACTAAATAAATATTTGATAAATAAAAACATATCATGGTTTCATACAAATCTCCATTCTGAAACATAAAAGACACAAGCCCATCCCCACATCTTAATCTAGAGGAAGCATACCTTTGTGGTCAAAAACCATAACCGCAATATTATATCAGACCCACCTGAATTTGAAGGTGAGCTTTAAGTATTCAGTTCAGTCACTCAGTCGTGTCTGACTCTTTGTGACTCTGTGGCAGGCCTTCCAGTCCATCACCAATTCCCAGAGTTTACTCAAACTTATGTGCACTGAGTCGGTGATATCATTCAACCAACTCATCCTCTGTCATCCCCTTCTCCTCCCAACTTCAATCTTTCCCAGCATCAGGGTCTTTTCAAATGAGTCAGTTCTTTGCATCAGGTGGCCAGTTCTTCGCATCACGTGGCCAAAGTATGGGACTTTAAGCTTCAGCATAACTCCTTCCAAAGGATATTCGAGGTTGATTTCCTTTAGGATGGACTGGTTGGATCTCCTTGCAGTCCAAGGGACTCTTAAGAGTCTTCTCCAACACCACAGTTCAAAGCATCAATTCTTCAGCACTCAGCTTTCTTTATAGTCCAACTCTCACATCCATACATGAATACTAGAAAAACCATAGCTTTAACTAGATGGACATTTCTTGGCAAAGTAATATCTCTGCTTTTTAATATGCTATCTAGGTTCATCATAAATTTTCTTCCAAGGAGCAAGCATCTTTTCATTTCATGGCTGTAGTCACCATTTGCAGTGATTTTGAAGTCCAAAAAAATAAAGTCTACCACTGTTCCCAGTATTTCCCCATCTATTTGCCATGAAGTGATGGGACCAGATGCCATGAACTTAGTTTTTTGAATGTTGAGTTTAAAGCCAACTTTTTCACTCTCCTCTTTCACTTTCATCAAGAGGCTCTTTAGTTCTTTGCTTGCTGCCATAAAGGCTGTGTCATCTGCATATCTGAGGTTATTGATATTTCTCCTGACAATCTTGATTTCAGCTTGGGCTTCATCCAGTCCAGTGTTTCTCATGATGTATTCTGCGTATAAGTTAAATAAACAGGATGACAATATACAGCCCTGACATACTCTTTTCCCGATTTGGACCAGTCTGTTGTTCCCTGTTCAGTTCTAACTGTTACTTCTTGACCTGCATACAGATTTCTCAGGAGGCAGGTCAAGTGGTCTGGTATTCCCATCTCTTGAAGAATTTTCCAGAGTTTGTTGTGATCCACAGAGTCAAAGGCTTTGGCATAGTCAATAAAGCAGAAGTAGATGTTTTTTTGGAACTCTCTTGCTTTTTCGATGATCCAGTGGATGTTGGCAATTTGATCTCTGGTTCCTCTGCCTTTTCTTAATCCAGCTTGAACTTCTGGAAGTTCATAGTTTTTTGTACTGTTGAAGCCTGTCTTGGAGAATTTTGAGCATCGCTTTGCTAGCATGTGAGATGAGTGCAATTGTGCAGTAGTTTGAACTTTTTCTGGCATTGCCTTTCTTTGGGATTGGAATGAAAACTGACCTTTTCTGGTCCTGTGGCCACTGCTGAGTTTTCCAAATTTGCTGTCATATTGAGTGCAGAACTTTCAAAGCATCATCTTTTAGGATTTGAAATAACTCAACTGGAATTCCCTCACCTCCACTAGCTTTGTTCGTAGTGATCCTTCCTAAGGCCCACTTGACTTTTCATTCCAGGATGTCTGGCTCATGATCATACCATTGTGATTATCTGGGTCATGAAGATTGTTTTTGTATAGTTTTTCTGTGTATTCTTGCCATCTCTTAATATCTTCTGCTTCTCTTAGGTCCATACCATTTCTGTTTTATTGTGCTCATCTTTCCATGAAATATTCCCTTGGTATCTTAAATTTTCTTGAAGAGGTCTCTTGTCTTTCTCATCCTATTGTTTTCCTCTATTTCTTTGCATTGATCACTGAGGAAGGCTTTCTTATCTCTCCTTGCTATTCTTTGGAACTCTGCATTCAAAGGGGTATATCTTTCCTTTTCTCCTTTGCCTTTCACATCTCTTCTTTTCACAGCTGTTTGTAAGGCTTCCTCAGACAACCATTTTGCCTTTTAGCATTTCTTTTTCTTGGATATGGTCTTGAACACTGCCTCCTGTACAATGTCATGAACTTCTGTCCATAGATCTTCAGGCATTCTGTCTATTAGATCTAATCCCTTGAATCCATTTCTCCCTTCCACTGTATAATAATAAGGGATTTGATTTAGGTCATACCTGAATGGTCTAGTACTTTTCCCTACTTTCTTCAATTTAGTCTGAATTTGGCAATAAGGAGTTCATGATCTGAGCCACAGTCAGCTTCCAGTTTTGTTTTTGCTGACTGTATAGAGCTTCTCCATCTTTGTCTGCAAAGTATATAATCAGTCTGATTTCAGTATTGACCATCTGGTGATGTCCATGTGTAGTCTTCTCTTGTGTTGTTGGAAAAGGGTATTTGCTATGACTAGTGTGTTCTCTTGTCAAAACTCTGTTAGCCTTTGCCCTGTTAGCTTCATTCTGTACTCCAAGGCCAAATCTGCCTGTTACTCCAGGTGTTTCTTGACTTCCTACTTTTGCATTCCAGTCCCCCATAATGAAAGGGACATCTTTTTTGGGTGTTAGTTCTAGAAAGTCTTATAGGTCTTCATATAACCATTCAACTTCAGCTTCTTCAGCATTACTGGTCAGGGCATAGACTTGGATTACTGTGATACTGAATGGCTTGTCTTGGAAATGAACAGAGATCATTCTTTCATTTTGAGATTGCATCCAAGTACTGCATTTTGGACTCTTTTGTTGACTATGATGTCTATACGTATTATTCACTTGTAAACTTAGGAGATTTCCTCACACTCTCAGCTTCCAGTTTGGTCATTGCAAAGTGACAGTAATAATAATGACCTCCCAATGTTGTGTTCAGGTTCAAACAAAATAATAAATTAGAATGTCTGGCATTTACAGAGTGCTAGGTAAATGTCATTCTCTTTCCATTCATTGATAAATTTGGTTTCAAATGAAGAACAGTTTTTATATCTAACTTTATATAAGTCTCTGAACTGTAATCTGTGTCAGAGGCTTAATTAAATACAAATGTACTTTTATTTCATGCTAATAGGTATTTTCTTTGAAGACAATTTTCTATTGTATGAATTTATTCTTCTTTGATTCTAAAAGCTTTTCTTTTGTCTCCTCAACAAACTCAGTACAAAATAAAGGTCTAAAATTTCTAGGAAAGAAAGAAGCTTCATTTGACTAGGCCTGAATTTATTGACGCTTAACCCACCTGCCAATGCAGGAGATATAAAAGATAAGGGTTTTGATCCTGGGCTGGGAAGACATGGCATTCCACTCTAGTATTCTTGTCTGGAGAATCTCATGGACAGAGGAAGGATCCTGGCAGTCCATAGGGTCACAAAGAGTCAGACATGACTGAAGTGACTTAGCACATATAGGAACCACCTAATAAAAGAAAAAAGGCAGCAGCCTGAACATTCATAAATTAATCATTGATTAGGAGTTTACATAATTTAGAGGTTGTAATCCAAAACCTGTTTCAAATTAGATGACAGCAGAAAAGTGATGTGGAAGTAGTTACTGTTAAACTGGAATTCTTCTGATTACACTATTTATCAGGTAGTATTTCAGATAATTAAATACAACTATGAGTAACATGAAAGATTATAGCTGTGCTCCATTTTTGTACAGGTCTGTTGAGACTTGGAAATGACATGCAAGTAGAGTTGGAATAATTCCAAAATGGACCATACTGAATTAGGCAACAGCTAGTGAAGAAAGTTTAGTGTAAGGACTGTCCTGACAGTTGGTAAAAAAAAAAAGAAAAGTGATATGTGTTCTATAATAAATGTCATACTAAAAATTAGCAGTAAATAATCAGAAGCTTATTAGAAATATACTGTCTTGATTTCAAAGCTTAAACACTCTTCCTTGGGCCACTTTAAATTTCTTTAATCTCTGCTCAAGAAAATTTATTTTCTAGCAGGTGTGCCTTAAAACTAAAACTGAAGACTTAAAATCACTTCCATGAGCTTCAAGCACTTCCACATGTTCAAAACATAGTCATTTCAATGTTGCTTGAAAACCAGGAAAGGTCATGGGGAGAGGAAGCTGTGAAAACCTTAATCCTGTAAATTTCATGACACATGGCATGATGCAATGGGATTTTGAGCCAGAAGGCTTGGGTTCAAGCCCCTGCTATGCTAATTACTAAGTAAGAGGTTTGGGTTAAATTCATGTTCTTTTCTGACTTTAGTTTTCCTATCCAACTTGGGAACAATAGCATCTACCTTCCAAACTATAGTGAGAAGTAAATGATCTATATTTAATACCTAGGACAGCAGACCCATGGTTCCCACACTGTGTACTGAGTCACTCCAGGGGACTGCAGCACATTTTTTAGGGGCCGCATGAGATATTTTAAATTTTCAAGGAACTGCAACAATATTTGAAATCTTTCAGCTACTGCATGAACTACTAGCTCAAGGTAGCTGCAATATTAGATCATACTACATTCCTTTCAGTGACATTGTATCTTTGTGAAGCTGAGTTTTGTTAGTTGTTGGACAAAAAGTAAATAAGCATTAAAATCAATGTAGAGCAGGAAATGAAACTAATGGTATCCAATCTGATTACAATGTCTGAGATATGCAGAGTACCCAAGAGGCCCACATATCTTGTTAACAAGTAAATGTGGTTAAGACTAAAATAACTTTTTTCTTTCAACAATTTGTATTATTTTTTCTCAAAAAAATTACCAAGTTCTTAGTATATAAATACATTTTAAGCTGTCTGTACCTAACTACTCTAAATTTAGGTAAATTTATTTTTGTTCTCATTAGTAATGACTACTACTATTCTCTGCCTTTTTAGTTTTGGGGGCCATATAATTACCTCTGGCCAATGGGATTTGAAGAAGTTATGAAATCTCCAGTCACTCTTCCCTTGTTGAGGAATTCTATGGAAATTAGGAGAAAAAAGAGCATCAACATTTAAGTAGGTTCAACTCTCAAGTTCCTGTAAGGAAAATAAGCTTTCCTGGAAAGTCATATGGGCCTATTCAGTCAAGCCAGTGAAATTTGGTGGTTTTGGTAGTTTGTGTGCTATGAAGCATAGGTTTGTACTAGCTTGACTAATACTCAAGCTTGTTTCTGTCTATTGCCCTCCCCACCATCCTAATACATATGGTTTTAACTCTTTTTATGGCCAGTTCTAAAAGAGAATTAGGTAATAACCAGTACAATAGAAAATGTGACCTGAATAATAGAAGACTGGATGGTAGAAAACTCAGCGAACAGTTAGTAACAGTATCAGTTAAACATCCTGATCATAATGTGATGCCTCAGATCACAAATAAAAGTCAAGACATCTAGTTAATGCCAAGCTGTGGTTTTATAACATCTGAAGGTTAAAAAGAAAAATGCAAACATTTTAACAAGACAGTTTCATTTAGGAACAAAGAAATATACAGTAAGATAAAGCCATTTTTATATAAAATATTGGAACCAAGAATGTCCAGTAACAAGGTATTTTCTGTATTCTTGGGAATTTGACCTTCTATCACAACCAGAGAAACAGTTCAAACAAGCCTACATTTCTATGGTGGAGAAATTTCTAATTGGGCTAGGGGGTATAGAAGAAATCATCTTTTCCAGTGGTTATAAAATGACAGTAGCAGGATTTGCTTTGAGAGGAAAATGTAAATAAGTTCCTCAATACCTCAGATATGAAAAGAAAATGAGGCTGACTAGGATGAAATCAAGAAAAGGAAATTATATTCATTGATTCATCAGTATTTATTGCATATCTTAATGTGTATTCCATAAATGCTACCAAGTAACTGGGACTTAATGTCTGACTCTAAATAGTATGTCAATTACTATAAATGGCAATGCTCTGGAAAATCACAGATCTGCAAAAATGCTTTCCTGGAAGAATCAGTAAAATTTTCTTGAAAGAGGAAATGTTTAAGCCAGAACTTGAAAGATGAGTTTTGTCAAGAACTGTGAAGTGTAGAGATTTTACGCTATTATCAAACCAGCAAATTATCTTGCACAAGTTTCACAGAGGCTGACAAAAACATGAAAATCTTTAATCAAACAAAAAGATCTTTACTACTCAGTTATCATCGTAGCCAGGCTGTTAGCACTTTCTTATCCCACTTCCCAGATCTAGTTACTACAGGGGACACAACAAGGGCCAGATAACACTGCACATACAGTGGGCTGCATTACAGAGCAGAAACTCTGAGCTTAGGGAGCCGATCTTTTTTTTTTTTTGTAAAGCAATAAACATGCTGGCCCTTTGCTCCTGAGGAAGACACTAACCAGTATCCCAAGACTGCATACCATACAAACATTGTGGAGAAGATAATCCAGAATAAAGGCAGTGAGTACCTCTGCTCATAAGAAATGCAGAAATGTAAGTGATTCATGGAGAATTGTCACCAAAGAAGCAGACGACACCAGGAAGTTACAGCATGTACCTTAGCAGGATGTGGAATATATCTGAATAGCTGGAGTATAGAATACTTTCAGGGAATGAGCCAGTGGGAGAATGAATAGGCTGGGAAGGAGAGTGTATTAGGAAGAAAAAAAAAATAGTTCATAGAATGTCACTGGAATTGGATTATTGAATAGAGAAAAATACAGAGGATATTATACTTGGTTCACCAATATTTATTCAGTGTCAGCCTCATGGCCTAAGTTCACCATGTTAATTGAATGAATAAATGAATGAAAAACCTGTTCTATCTCATAAGCATAGGAAGCCATCATAATTTTAAATGAAGAAGGAAATAATCATATCTGGCAGCAAAGTGACAAAAGCATCTTTATTGAAAGAGAACAACTAAGGCACTTGGCCTATGTTTAGTATGTGTTTACAGTAAGATAGTTTAGAGGAGGTGAACATTTAAACTAAAAGATTAGAACTGAGGATTGAGAGAAGCTGTTGAATTAATTTTAGGATAACCCCAATAACATCTGATCAACTGGATGTGGAAGTGACAGTTCCAAGGATAAATATGAGTTATCTGGAAGAAGGTTGTTGAATAAATGGTGAGATAGAAAATACAAGACTCAAGTAGGAGATAATGAGCTTGATGTTGGGCTTGTTTCATTTACATCATAAGCGTCCAGAAGGACACTCAAGAGAGATGATGAACTGGCATGGAGTAGTAGGCATTGAGATCATAGCTAGAGTGAAGGAAATAAAAAGGAGAAATTCTATGATTAATAGAATAGAAGCTCGCTTATATATGCATTCATGCTAAGTTGCTTCAGTTGGGTCCAACTCTTTGTGACCCCATGGACTGTAGCAGGCTCCTACAGGACAGACTCCTCTGTCCATGGAATTCTCCAGGAAAGAATACTGGAGTGGGTTGCCATGCCTTCCTCCAGGGGATCTTCCCAACCCAGGGATAGAACCTGCGTCTCCTACTGCTCCTGCATTGGCTTTACCACTAGCACCATCTGGGAAGCCTGCTTATATATATGAGAAGTATCAATATTACTGTGTGAGAAGAGGAGAAAAGCTCATGAAAATGGAAAAAAAAATTGAGAGAGGTGGAAAGAGAAAGAAGAGAATAGTATGCTGAAACCAAGGAAAGACAGTTTCAAATGGGAAAGTCATTAATAAGTTGTCAACTTGGATGGTTGCTAAATAGTACTGATTGGATTTGGCTTTTGGATCATCACAGATTTCAAGAAAATAATAAAGGCAGAAGGCAGATTATAGCAAGAAGCCTTAATTCAGAGAGGGGAGAGATAGGTTCAATTAACTTGGCATCAGCTTATCTAGTGTGATAAGCTGTGAAAAGAAAGTACTTTTTTCAAATACACATCTTAAAAAGAACTTTCCAAATGGCACTCATAGGTCATCACCTAAAATCCCCTCCATTATACATTGCTACTTTGAGTTATAAAGGTTTTTTCCTTTTTAAAGATTCCCCTAATAAAATGCAATTACTCCTGAAAACTGTAATGCCTTAAACTCTTCCTCTGAAGTGTTAGTTGACAAGGATTTAACAGAGAAAAATGTCCTTGGCTAATACTAGTGGTCTTAGTATTCTGGAAGTAGAATAACAGAGGAAAGGGCCTATTAAAAGGGGACCTGTGAGGTCCTAAAGAAACACAGTTCCTATTTGATGATTTGGTTAGAATCTGGCGAGGCTATTCTTTTTGCTGGCATGCTCTGCCAGATTCTTTTTAAAAACTGGAAAACACAGAACAGTTGAGAAAATGTAAGTAGTAGTACAAGCAGATTTCTTAAAGTACATAGTAACTCCTGAAAAATACTAAGGCGTTAATAGTTGCTGTTGAGACCCAGAATATCAGTTAAGATTTTAAGCTATGCAGTTTCTTTGATTACATTAAATGTGATTTTTCCAGTACCAACAAAGAGTATTTTGCTACTAATTTTCACAGAAAGGAAGATCCCAAAATGAGAATCTTCAACCTAGTAATAGCTACTTCCCCAGTTAATTAATTTATCAAGCATTTACTAAGTATCTACTGTATACTTAGCATTTATCAGGAGAGTGTTTGAAGTAAGAAAAAAATATATTGCAGTTGGGCATTATTTAATTAAACGTTAATGCAAATATGCAACAAGGAATTGCATCAAACACAAACAAGAGTTTCAAGTTGACTATCATGTTCCTTTCATTAGAAATACAAATGCCACTGTAGGAATGAAAATTCTCCGGTAGCCATTCTCTGGTATGTTTAAGATCTCCACTAAGTAAATTCTCAAAAATTCTCATGAATATTTAATTCCAATGAAATAAGAGAAGGAGAGAGGAGACAGAATGGGAGGAAAGAAAGAAATAATAGAATAAATACATCTTCTTCTGCTCTGTCACCTAGTTTTGTTTAGCTTTACCATGACTTCTTTAGGTTTCAAAAGCAAATGAGAATATGCTTATGTTTGAGGCTGCTGTGAAACGAACAATCCTTGTTGGAAGCAGTTTCAAATGTTAACCAATTATAATATTGCCTTCTAAAAGATTAAAAGGAAAAATAATAATTCATTCACTTCAAAAAGATATATCTACTTATGTCCTAATTTTCCTTTTCCTTTTCTTCTTTCCGTTTCAATGTAAAATGCTTAAATTTTTCTGTAAACCTAAAATTACCCCCAAAACAAAGTCTATTAAAATTTTTTTAACTGCTTAAGGGCCAGGAATTATAATCTTAATGGTTAATACATACTTTTATCTGTTCTATCACACTATGAATAAATTGGAAAACCAATAAATTAAGATTTATCAGTGGTTTTTAAAATGAATTCTTAACTCATATTTCATAAGTTCTTTCCAATTCTAATTTTTTTTATTGTAACAAATTCAATAAAGTCTTTTTACTTTACAATATTGTGTTGGTTTTGCCATATGTTGACATGAATCCACCATGGGTGTACATATATTCCCCTTCCAGAATCCCCCTCCCATCCCTCTGGGTCTTCCCAGTGCACCAGCCCTGAGCACCCTGTATCATGCATTGAACCTGGGCTGGTGATTTGTTTTGCATATGATAATTTACATGCTTCAGTGCCATTCTCCCATATCATCTCGCTCTCGCCTTCTCCCATAGAGTCCAAAAGACTGTTCTATACATCTGTGTCTCTTTTGCTATCTCTCATACAGGGTTATCGTTACCATCTTTCTAAATTCCATATATATGCATTAGTATACAGTATTATTGTTTTTCCTTCTGGCTTACTTCGCTCTGTATAATAGGCTCCAATTTCATCCACCTCATTATAACTGATTCAAATGTATTCTTTTTAATGGATGAGTAATATTTCATTGTGTATATGTACCACAGCTTCCTTACCCATTCCTCTGCTGATGGATATCTAGGTTGCTTCCATGTCCTGGGTATTGTAAACAGTGCGGCGGTGAACATTGGGGTACACATGTCTCTTTAAATTCTGGTTTCTTCAATGTGTATGCCCAGCAGTGGGATTGCTGGGTCATATGGCAGTTCTATTTCCAGTTTTTTAAGGAATCACTACACTGTTCTCCATAGTGGCTGGACTAGTTTGCATTCCTACCAACAGTGTAAGAGGGTTCCCTTTTCTCCACATCCTCTCCAGCATTTATTGCTTGTAGACTTTTGGATGGCAGCCATTCTGACTGGTGTGAAATGGTACCTCACTGTGGTTTTGATTTGCATTTCTCTGATAATGAGTGATGTTGAGCATCTTTTCATGTGAGTTTGTTAGCCATTTGTATGTCTTCTTTGGAGAAATGCCTGCTTAGTTCTTTGGCCCACTTATTTATTGGGTTATTTATTTTTCTGGAATTGAGCTTCAGGAGTTGCTTGTATATTTTTGAGATTAATTCTTTGCCCATTGTTTCATTTGCTATTATTTTCTCCCATTCTGAAGGCTGCCTTTTCACCTTGTTTTTAGTTTCCTTTGTTGTGCAGAAGCTTTTAATTTTAATTAGGTCTCATTTGTTTATTTTTGCTTTTATTTCCAATATTCTGGGAGGTGGGTCATAGAGGATCCTGCTTTGGTTTATGTCAGAGAATGTTTTGCCTATGTTTTCTTCTAGGAGTTTTATAGTTTCTGGTCTTATGTTTAGATCTTTAATCCATTTTGAGTTTATTTTTGTGTATGGTGTTAGAAAGTGTTCTAGTTTCATTCTTTTACAAGTGGTTGGCGAGTTTTCCTAGCACCAAAAGAGATTGTCTTTTCTCCATTGTATATTCTTGCCTCCTTTGTCAAAGATAAGGTGTCCATAGGTGCATGGATTTATCTCTGGGCTTTCCATTTTGTTCCATTGATCTATATTTCTGTCTTTGTGCCAGTACCATACTGTCTTGATGACTCTGGCTTTGTAGTATAGCCTAAAGTCAGGTAGGTTGATTCCTCCAGTTCCATTCTTATTTTTCAAGATTGCTTTGGCTATTCGAGGTTTTTGGTATTTCCATACAAATTGTGGATTTATTTGTTCTAGTTCTCTGAAAAAGACCGCTGGTAGCTTGATAGGAATTGCATTGAATCTATAGATTGCTTTGGGTAGTATACTCATTTTTACTATATTGATTCTTCTGTAAGGGAAAAACAACAAATAACACACAAGGAGATTCCCATAAGGATAACAGCTGATCTTTCAATAGGAACTCTTCAGGCCAGAAGGGAATGACAGGACATACTTAAAGTGATGAAAGAATATAATCTACAACCCAGATTACTGTACTCAGCAAGTATATCATTCAAAGTTGAAGGAGAAATCAAAAGCTTTACAGATAAGCAAAAGCTGAGAGAATTCAGCACCACCAAACCAGCTCTCCAACAAATGCTAAAGGATCTTCTCTAGACAGGAAACACAGATAGGGTGTATAATATCAAACCCAAACAATAAAATAAATGGCAATGGGGTCATACTTATCAATAATTACCTTAAATATAAACAGATTGAATGCCCCAACCAAAAGACAAAGAGTGGCTGAATGGATACAAAACCAAGACCCCTATATATGTTGTCTATTAGAGACCCACCAGGAAACAAGGGACATATACAGACTGAAAGTGAAAGGCTGGAAAAAGATATTTCATGCAAATAGAGACCAAAATAAAGCAGGAGTAGCAATACTCATTTCAGATAAAATAGACTTTAAAACAAAGGCTGTGAAAAGAGACAAAGATGGACACTACATAATGATCAAAGGATCAACCCAAGAAGAAGATATAACAATTATAAATATACATGCACCCAACATATGAGCGCTGCAATATGTAAGGCAAACGCTAACAAATATGAAAGGAGAAATTAACAATAACACAATAATAGTGGGTGACTTTAACACCCCACTCACACTGATGGATAGATCAACTAAACAGAAAATTAACAAGGAAATACAAACTTTAAATGATACAATAGACCAGTTAGACCTAATTGATATCTATAGGACATTTCACCCCAAAACAATGAATTTCACCTTTTTCTCAAGCACACACGGAACCTTCTCCAGAATAGATCACATCCTGGGCCATAAATCTAGTCTTGGTAAATTCAAAAAAATTGAAATCATTCCAAGTATCTTTTCTGACCACAATGCAGTAAGATTAGATGTCAATTATAGGAGAAAAACTATTAAAAATTCCAACATATGGAAGCTGAACAACTGAATAACCACTGCTGAATAACCAACAAATCACAGAAGAAATCAAAAAAGAAATCAAAATATGCATAGAAATGAATGAAAATGAAAACACAACAACCCAAAACCTATGGGACACTGTAAAAGCAGTGCTAAGGGGCACGTTCATAGCAATACAGACTTACCTCAAGAAACAAGAAAAAAGTCAAATAAATAACCTAACTCTACACCTAAAGCAACTAGAAAAGGAAGAAATGAAGAACCCCAGGGTTAGTAGAAGGAAAGAAATCTTAAAAATCAGGACAGAAATAAATGCAAAAGAAACAAAATAGACCATAGCAAAAGTCAGCAAAGCCAAAAGCTGGTTCTTTGAGAAGATAAATAAAATTGACAAACCATTAGCCAGACTCATCAAGAAACAAAGGGAGAAAAACCAAATCAACAAAATTAGAAATGAAAATGGAGAAATCACAACAGACAACACAGAAATACAAAGGATCATAAAAGACTATTAGCAGCAAATATATGAAAATTAAATGGACAACTTGGAAGAAATGGACAAATTCTTAGAAAAGTACAACTTTCCAAAACTAAACCAGGAAGATATAGAAACTCTTAACAGGCCCATCACAAGCACAGAAATTGAAACTTCCAACAAACAAAAGCCCAGGACTAGATGGCTTCACAGCTGAATTCTACCAAAAATTTAGAGAAGAGCTAACACCTATCCTACTCAAACTCTTCCTAAAAATTGCAGAGGAAGTTAAACTTCCAAACTCATTCTATGAGGCCACTGTCACCCTAACACCAAAACCTGACAAAGATGTCACAAAGAAAGAAAACTACAGGCCAATATCACTGATGAACATAGATGCAAAAATCCTTAACAAAATTCTAGCAAACAGAATCCAATTCTAAATTTTAAATTTTAAGTCTAGTGTCCGGAGTAAGAAAGGTTACTGTTACATTGATTATTTACAAGGTACTTTACACCATAAGGAAGAATCACAACTAACAAACTCGGGCAGAGGAGCACCACAGTGTGGAGATCTCACATACAACTCACATGCAGCTTCCTGGGTATCAGCTATACTGCAAAAGTACTGTGAGTTATGGCCATGTACAATTTAGCAATACCCCGTAAAATCTAAGGCTTTTGAATACTCTATGTACCAAAGAGTTTCTAGGAAGTTAGCCTAATGAAATAGCCATGGATGTGAGCAAAGATATATTTACATAGATAGCTACAACAGCCATGTCTATTGAAAAACTGAAAAACTAAATATCCATCAACAGGGGATGATTCAGTAAATTACTAAAATATTGGCCTGTGAGGGAATATTATGTGGCCATTAAAATTTAAGTGAATGGTAAAAAATATTCACAATAAATTGTGAAGGTAAAAAAAAAATCAGAGTTTCAACAGTGTATGTGGTATAACCAATTTTCTAAATATATATATACACCTATAAATTATTATATTATATAATATATATATTTATATGGATATAATTTATGGGTAGATACAGCTATAAATGGGCTTCCCTGGTAGCTCAGTTGTAAAGAATCTCCCTACAATGCAGGAGACCCAAGTTAGATCCCTGGGTTGGGAAGATCCCCTGGAGAAGGAAATGGTAATCCACTCCAGTATTCTTGCCTGGAAAATCCCATGGACAAAGGAGCCTGGCAGGTTACAGTCCATGGGGTCACAAAACAGTCAGATACAACTTATTGACTAAAAAGAACTGTACCCTAAAATTCAGTTCAACCACACACATATGAGGTATTCTTATCCTCCTGGAACTAAGCATTATTTTCATCCTCCCTAATTTTATAGTACAAGAAGCTTCAAATACCCATTTCTAAGTAGGAATTCATATTTCCTATCATCCTAAAAAACAGGCAAAAGGGTTTTCAATCAGCCTTGAAGCAAGGTCTTGGCTAGAGAATAAACAAAAATGAACAAAGGCAGCTGGACCCTTTCTGAATGGTTTCTCTGGCAAATGTTCAGTTTACCAGAACAAGAGCAGGGCTGCCATCATTTGTGTATAGAAAGTGGAGGATCTACTTTTTGTCTCTGCATCTGAATCATGGTCATAGAAGAATGTTGATATGATAGCAACACTTAAATCCTTCCTAATAACATCTACCACTCACACCAACTGCATGTCTTTAGGGAAATCTTTTAACCTCTCAGTACCTCAGTTTCCTATATCACAGAATGGGAGCTAAACTAAGTTACACATCTATTTTTTACAATTTTGTCCTAAAATAGCTGTAATATTTGTTGCCTTGGCAAAATTGATACAAAATTAGGCATTAGGAACAAACATTGCTTTTTCTAGTCCTATGAGGACCTGGGAATAAGTTTGACCAATAGACGCCATAAAGAAAAAATTGATAGAGATACCATGTGGCATTGGAAGACAAGGCAAAACTTTTAGCTAAATATATTCAAACACAAAGATTAAACCTGGGCAGCCCAAATGTTTCGTGAATTTCAGCAGCTCATGAACCTCTGAACTTATACAGTGTGTGTGTGTGTGTGTGTGTGTGTGTGTGTGTGTGTGCGCATGTGTGACTTTCTTGCAAAGGAAACCCCTTCAAACTGCAAATAATACTGCATGTGTCTGAGGTCTAGATTGTTCATGGCTACATTGAGATAAATTCAACAGCAGGTTGTGTAATGGGGCACCTCAGGAGGCTGATAGGCTAATAGACCTTAATCCTCATAATACTATACATTAAAATTCCTTTGAAAACAGAACTCATAAAAGGGAAATAGCACATCCTGCAAGGAGAAACCAAGGTAGACAGTGAGCTCTTTCCCTCATAATTTTTCTTACTAGTCTTTCTGATTTTACAGCATGATATGTTCTGAACCTTTTAGTAAAATGGAGGTTTCTCATTTCAGCCTAACTGCTGTTAATCTGTTCCAAATGTTAAAGTTTTAAGTAAGGTCTGGTAACCATCGCTGCATTGAACTGATAATAGGAATAGAGCTGATCACCATCTGGTTTGGTTCAGAGTACAACTTGATGCCTAATATTGCAGAATTTGCGTTGGAAGTCCCTTGTATTTCATGAATGCCACACACACAAAAAAAGAATTTAAACAAACAGCACTCCCCAATAGTCATATGTCCTTATTTATTGCTCTATAGGTTTGATAAATATGGAATATCACATTACTAATTTTGGCAAATTCCAGGGTACATAAACAGGCCAAAACCTCTTAACATAAATTATGCCAGAGTTGCCTAATGATAATTTGAAAAAGTCATGGTATTGGTTTTCCAGAGTTATGACAGAAAACCATTTCAGAAATAAGAAACAAAATTGAAATTGGTTTCTTGTTTCATGCCTCTCTTACCAATCCTGCTGCTGCAGATCTATGAAAATATACTTGATTCTACCACATTATGAATAAATTGGAAAATCTGATTTATCTAGAACTACCAGTGATTTCTAAAATGGATTCTTGACTCAAAGGAAACATTTTACAAGTCTTTTCCAATTCTAAAATGTTCTGTTGTATGTATTTCAATAATTCTGGCAAAAATCTAGCTTTATAAAAAAAGGAAATTTTCTTCTATTTATATAAAATTATGACTGAGTATGATAATTCTCTGAAGAGTTTGAGAGCTCTGTCCTTTCAAGTGTAACATCTACACTGGCAGGAAACCCCAGTCTCCTAAAGGCTCATTGCCATTTATTTAGGAATCTTGCCCCAAAATACAAAAGCAAGGCAGAGACATAGTAAGATGTTTTTATTTATATGGTTGTACAAGTTTAAAATATCTCAGGACACTCCCTCTACTGCAAGGAAACAAGATTTATTTAGCTATTTAAGTATGCCTTTCTCAATTAGAGGTTCCCAGGTAGTGCTAGTGGTAAAGAACCTGCCTGCCAATGCAGGGGATGCAAGAGACGGGTTTGATCCCTTGGTTGGGAAGATCACCTGGAGGAGGGCATGGTAACCCACTCCAGTATCTTTGCCTGGAGAGTACCATGAACAGAGGAACCTAGTGCTTGAATATCCACATCTCTAAAACCGAGCTAACAGTACTAAGCACACCTGGTTATTGGGACATAGTAGATCATCAATAAATATTTGCTGATTGATGTTTCCTTAATGATTTGGAAAGCATTTTTTTTAAGTATTTCAGGATTATCATTATAAAAATCAGTTTCCATTGGCTAGCATTTTAGACCTAATGATAGGATAGTCAGGTGATTTAGCTGATGTTGCTTTAAATATAGACGTTTGGGGAAGAAAAAAACCCTTCTTAATATCTATACTTGCTTTACCTGTGCATCTATCAATTTCTTTTTTAAAGTGGGATAAAGAGGAATCTATTTGGGCTTTGATGAATGTTTCTACTCAAAATAAAGTGGAATTTACCAAATCCTCATCTTATGCATTGAATATCTCTGCTGTAAATCCATAAGAGGCAAAGAAGACATGTTAAGAGAATCTGCTATAGGCAAGGGATATTGTAGATACCTCAAACTTTTGAAACACCACTCAAAGGAATAAGCAGTAAGACTGTAAATATCACCAAGTGAATATCATTAGGGCAAGCCAAAAAAAAATCACTCATCTTAGCTGTCCTTTCCCCTGGTACAGTACAGAATAGTCTCTTGGGGATAATGATTTAGCTCACTAATATATAAAATACAGAAGGAAGGCAATCATCTTCCTTTTTTAAGGGAGTCACTCAGACTTGCATAAGTTGTTTTCATATATCAGTGGTCAAAATGTAGTCACACGGACACACTTATTTGTGAGGGAAGATGGAAATATAGTCTCTAACTAGGCAGTTTTGTGACCTCCTAAAAGTCCTGGGGTTCTCTTACCAAAAGAATGAAGAGACATATTTGGAGTAATTAGCTGGCTCTAACATACTTCCTTAAAGACTGAGTACTACATTATGACTTTTGTCATGCCTTTGACCATCTTGGAGACTGAGACTGTACATAACCACTGCAATGCAACTGGTAGAGATGACTATGAAAGATAAATGGTACTGCATCAAAAATAATCTTGCATTATTTTGTTTATTCAATTTGGAGTAATATTGCCATTAAGTTCAGTTCAGTCTCTCAGTCGTGTCTGACTCTTTGTGACCCCATGGACTGTAGCACATCAGGTTTCCTTATCCATCACCAACTCCCAGAGCTTGCTCAAACTCATGTCCATCGAGTTGGTGATGCCATCCAACCATCTCATCCTCTTGTTGTCCCCTTCTCCTGCCTTCAGTCTTTCCCAGTATCAGAGTCTTTTTCAATGAGTCAGTATATATAATTATAAATTCTTCAGAACATTAACAGAGGATACTGAAAAGTAACTCAGTCTCCCTCTTAGTAAAAGCATATCAATAAGAACAAAATGTTTGGGGAAGCACGAGCTATGTGCCATCCTGATTTTGTGGTTGTCACAGTCCAGGAGCCTCTGACAAACAAAGCATCCTGGTACAGCCATTTAGCATCAAAAAACTATTAGCAGGGAGCAGAGAGAGGCATTTTGATAATTGTTCATACCTCCAGGGAGCTTGCCCACCTCATTCATGTCCTTAGCTATTTTCAAAATACTGCCATTATCTGGATAAAAATTTGGGTAATCCCTTCATTTTTATTCTGATATATTTTGGGAAGAGATGCTTACTTAGGTCACAAAAGTGCAAACTTGATTTAAAAATTAAAAGACCCAGTCCAAAATATTCACCACCTCATGTCTTCATTCAAAAGTAAGAATCTTTGCCCTTCTTCCCAATGAAGAATTGACTGCAGAAAGGATGTGGAGAAGAGGGTGTGGCTTGCATCTTCTCCCATTCTTGCTCACTCTGTAGGCAACTCACAAACTGCTCTTCCTGAGTCAACATCTCACTTCACTGATATTCTCTTTGAGTCATAAAATAGATTTCCAGTATTATACAGCAGCTTCCCAGTAGCTATCTATTTTACATATGGTAGTGTATATATGTCAATGCTACTTTTCCAATTCATCCCACTGTCTCACAGCTCAGCACTCTGTGATGACCTACAGGAGTAGCATTGGAGGCAGGTCAATAGATAGGGGATATGTATATATGTATATATATAGTTATGACTGGTTTGTGTTGTTGTATGGCAGAAACCAACACATCATTGCAAGGTAATTATCGTCTGATTAAAAATTTTTAAAAAAAGAAAAAACACCCAAAATCACTGCAGACAGTGACTGCAGCCAAGAAATTAAAAGATGCTTGCTCCTTGGAAGAAAAGCTATAACAAACCTAGGCAGCATATTAGAAAGCAGAGACATCATTTTACTAATAAATGCCCATATAGTCAAAGCTATGATTTTTCCACTAGTTATGTATGGATGTGAGAGTCGGACCATAAAGAAGGCTGAATGCCGAAGACTTGATGCTTTTGACCTGTAGTGCTGAGGAGACTGAGACGCCACTGGACAGCAAGGAGATCAAACCAGTCAACCCTAAAGGAAAGCAGTCCTGAATACTCATTGGAAGGACTGATGCTGAAGCGCCGACGCTTTGGCCACCTAATGTGAAGAGCTCATTCAGTGGAAAAGATCCTAATGCTGGGAAAGATATAGGGCAAGAGGAGAAGGGGGTGATAGAGGATAAGATGGTTGAATGACATCACTGACTCGATGGACATGAATCTGAGCAAATTCAGGGAGATAGTGAAGGACAGGGAAGCCTGGCGTGCTGCAGTTCCTGGGGTCGCAGAGAGTCAGACACTACTTGGCTACTGAATAACAATGGCAGAAAACCAACATAACACTGTAAAGAAATTACCTCCCAATTAAAAAAATTTTTATTCCCACCAACAGTGTAAGAGGGTTCCCTTTTCTCCACATCCTCTCCAGCATTTATTGCTTGTAGACTTTTGGATGGCAGCCATTCTGACTGGTGTAAAGTGGTACCTCATTGTGGTTTTGATTTGCATTTCTCTGATAATGAGTGATGTTGAGCATCTTTTCATGTGTTTGTTAGCCATTTTTATGTCTTCTTTGGAGAAATGTCTGTTAAGTTCTTTGGCCCACTTTTTGATTAGGTCTTTTATTTTTCTAGAATGGAGCTGCAGGAGTTGCTTGTATATTTTTGAGATTAATTGTTTGTCCGTTGCTTCATTGGCTATTATTTTCTCCCATTCTGAAGGCTGTCTTTTC
>ML661885.1:33070681-33232779 GCA_007570785.1 Antilocapra americana
AAAATCTTTGATGGCACTTTCAAAACTATGTGTTTTGCCTTTATACTGTCTCCTAACAATTAAAGATTAAATAGATTATCACATTTTTTCTTGCACCTAGTCTCTACCCTACACTAATTTTTGTTGATTTTTCTCTTTAGACCATCAAAGCTTATATTTTGTTTGTTTTTATTTTGTAGGGAATCTAGGAAAAATACTCTTTTCTTAATAACTTGTGTGACTGACTACCTGAATGATACGGTATTTGATAGGAAATAAACATGGTATATAGTACATGCATTTATTACAAATTTTTGAAATTGAGCTTGAAAAGCTGCTTTTAAATATAATTTTAAATGCATTTTTTATTAAAGACTTAAAAATTTTTTTCTTAGAGCAGTTTTAGGTTTACAATAAAATTGAGAGGAAGGTAAAGAGACTTCTCATATGCCCCTTGGCCTCCCTCATCCTTCCCTCATTCCTCACCAGCATGGTATATATGGTATATGTATATGTATGTGTATGTGTGTGTGTGTGTATATATATATATATATTTTTACCAATAACAAATCTACATTGACATAAGCACCCAAAGTCCATAATTTATCTTAAGGTTCATTCTTGGTATTGTACAGTCTGTGGGTTTGGATAAAAGTATTATGACATATATCATCATTATAATATCATATAAAATGTTTCTCAGCTGTAAAAATCCTCTGTTCGTCATCCCCTTCCTCTAGTCCCTGGCACCCATTGTCAATATTAAGGAGTTAATTCTTGGTTCTTTTATTAAGAATCAATAATAAGAAGGTGTTTCTATGTTCTTAATATTAAAAAGGAACTTCTTGGGACATCGGAAGATAATCTTTATGAACTTCAAATATTACAGGCTTATGTGCTGGATATAGATGGGTTTATAACATTGGCTTGGGAAAAATATATACTGACTTTAAAAGGCAGTAGTTGTTTTTAAAAAGAAACCTTAGATTTAACTTTTATTTTCTACTGTTTCCCTCATAAAAGTTGAGGGAAAACATTTTTTAACACACTGATTTAGTTTTTCACTTGTGTTAAAAAAAAAAGAAAGCTTACAAAGTGATACTGATGATAATTTTCTTTGACCAGGAGAAAATAAGCATCATTCTAATAGCTAATTTCTCATATTAAAATTCTAATTGGAAAGTACATGTCAACTGATAAGTCATAATATTTTAGTTTTTAACTTTTTTTGTTTTAACATTATTATTCAAGTTTATTACAATGCAAATACAGTCAATTATAGGTAGAGTAACTATGGCACATAACTGTTTTTAAATTTGGTGTTCTTGGAATATATGGGTCCAAGTAACAAGAAGCTACTACTTCATTGCCAAGAAGTCAAGATTAATTTGCTTTCTTTTTCCCTCCCTCTTCAACTGGCTGAAATACAAGTTCCACTGCAAATGCAACAACCAGCAAACATAGATGCCATCATAAATACATAATGCTGCCAAGTAGGAAACCCTACATTGACGAATAACAGAACTCCCCATAGCAACTGGAAGATATTCTGGGTAGCATATTTAAAGTCTTGAAGCTATATTATAAATAAGATACATGCATCTCTTGTAACTAAAACTAAGTTAGTTTAAAAAAAAAACTGACATTTACTATAGCTCAATGAGTAATTTTTCTGTCTGGTTCATTTTTTAGTGGGTTAAGAAATTTTATTTATATAAATCTTTCATTCTGAACTTCAGTAACCATAACTGCTATCAAGGAGACTCTCTGATTCCTTAAATAAAATTTGCCATACTCAATTAAAAAAAATAACAACCCATGAAGAGTTTTCAAACTTGGCTAATCAAATGCTTAGTCTGATAACCTAATCAGACTGTTAAAGTTTAGCAACTGAATAACTCTCCTCACTGATTTCAGTTAGCTTGGAGACCAAATGTGATAGCAAAAAGTGTTTATAAGAATCCACTGTGGCAATAATATGTGTCAGAAATATGTAGGGAAATAAAACTGAAGGTAAGACCTCTATTCTGCAAGAATTTTTCCTCTGCATAAGGGTAGAAATCACCTATACAAGGACACTAATAAATCAAAGCAATATTTCACTAGAAAATCAGATACCTTGTGAGAAGTTACAAGAAACATCATTTGCCTACAACTGCTTCAAATTCTAAACTCCCTAAAGCAAAAATTTCAAGCACTAACCCCCATTGCTACATGCATGCTTGGGGTTAGCTTCTCCAACTGTGCACTTGCACCTTCTAGCCTGATTCCTGTCACCAACATGCATGCACCCATGGCAAGACCCCACAGTCACAGGAGTACATGCTGACAGCCAGGGTCCCACAACTGCCAGTTTGCCCAGTTGGCCCTGCACTCGCTGCTAGCCCTGGCCCCCACCACTACATGTGTGCCTGCAAGCAGACCCTGTCATTACACAGGAACCTGCAGCTGGTCCCCAGAGTGACACATCCCTGACTTCAGCCACCATCACTGTATGCCTTGGTCCCTAGTCACTTGACTTGGAAGCAAGGCTGAAGAACCAATAACCCTTCCAGCTGTAGAACATCCCCCACATTGCTCACCAAAGACCACATAATGACTGATATTATAATCCAGCTGTCCAAGTCATTGAGACAGTGTTCCCTTCCCCAGAACCCAGAGCCACCACATGCATGCATACTTGGTTTCCTGAACCACTAAACCTAGGGTCACAGCCTGTGCCAGCATGCCCCATCACACAAGTAAAGGTCTTTTCTTACTGAAGTCAGTCCAAAAAGTCTGGAAGAGGTGACTTCTTCCTCAAATGTACAGACACCTATGCAAGGCTAGCAGCCTCATTAAGAATCAGCTAAACAGGATACCACCAAAGAACACAATAATTTTCATTAAATGATGCCAAAGAAATAGAGATCCAAGAATGACCTGATAAAGAATTTAAACTAATTGTTATAAAGATTTTCAGGCAGCTATTAGAGAACACAGATTAACAATTATTGAAGTCAGGGGGAAATAATATAGGAACAAAATAAGAAGTTCAAAAAAGAGATAGAAAACATGAACAAAAAAAGCAAAAGGGAAATTTTGGAACTAGAGAGTACAATGACCACAATGAAAAAGCCAATAAAAGCTTCACAAACAGACTGTACAAAAGAATAAGAAAGAAACAGTGAGTCCAAAGACAGATCACTTGAAATGATCTAGTGAAAAAAGAAAAAAAAATGAAAAGGAATGAAGTAACCCTATGGGACTAATGACATATAATTAAGAGAAACAATCTATGTATAATTGAAGCCCCAGAAAGAGAAAAGAGGGACAAAAGGGTAGAAAGTTTATTTAAAGAAACAATGCCTGAGAATTTTCTAAACCTGAAGAGAGATTTAGACATCCAAATTCATTAAGAGGTCACCCCAAAATTTTAATCCAAAACAACTTTCTCCAAAACACACTATAATAAAACTGTCTAAAATTAAAGAGAGAATTTTTAAAGCAACCAGAAGAAAAAAATTACTCTTATAAAAGGGAACCCTGATAAGGTTATCTTTGGACTTCTCAAAAGAAACCTTGGAGGATAGAAGAGAGTAAGATGACAAATGTAAAGTGCTGAAAAAAAAATGCCAACCATAAATACTTTACCTGGCAAAATTGTCCAGAAATGGAGAAATGAAGGCAACATAATAAAGGTGAGATAAACACTTCCCCAAAAAACAAAAGCTGAGGGAGTTGATCACCACTAGACATGTCTTACAAGAAATGCTGAAAGGAGTTCTTCAACCTGAAATGAAAAGATCCTAATTAGTAATACAAAAACATGAAAATATATAACATATTGGTGATGTATATAGTATAGATTCAGAATACTGTAATACTGTAATATGGTGTTGTGCCAACCATTTAACTCTACAATGAAAGTTAAAGGAAAAAACAGTAAACATAGTTATTCCGATTTGTTAACAGATACACAATATAAAAAGATATAAATTGTGACTGAAAAAGAAAATGTGAGGCAAGCAGAAAAAGGGTAAACTTTTGGATACACTCCAAGTTAAATCGTTATCTACTTAAAATAGACTGCTATATCCATTACGATGTTTTATGTAAGCCTCAGGATAAATGCAAAACAGAAAACAATGTGGGATACACACAACATAAAAAGAAAGGAATCAAAGTATTGCTATTGGTTAGTCACTCAGTCATGTCCAACTCTTTGGAACCCCACTGACTGCAGCATGCCAGGCTTCCATGTCCTTCACCATCTCTCAGAGCTTGTCCATTGAGTTGGTGATGCCATCCAACCATCTCGTGCTCTGTCATCACCTTCTCTTCCTGCCTTAAGTCTTTCGCAGCATCAGGGTCTTCCCAAATGAGTCAGCTCTTTGCATCAGGTGACCAAAGTTTAGAGTTTCAGTTTCAGCATCAGTCCTTCCAATGAATATTCAGGACTGATTTCATTTAAGATTGGTTGGATTTTTTCGCAGTCCAAGGGACTCTCAAGAGTCTTCTCCAACACCACAGTTCAAAAGCATCAATTCTTCGGTGCTCAGATTTCTTTATAGTCCAACTCTCACATCCATATATGACTACTGGAAAAACCATAGCTTTGTCTAGATGGACCTTTGGCAGCAAAGTAATGCCTTTGTTTTTTAATATGCTGTCTAGGTTGGTCATAGCTTTTCTTCTAAGGAGCAAGGGTCTTTTAATTTCGTGGTTGCAGTCACCATCTACATTGATTTTGGAGTCCCCCAAAATAAAGTCTCTCACTGTTTACATTGTTTCTCCATCTATTTGCCATGAAATGATGGGACCAGATACCATATTCTTCAATTTTTGAATGTTGATTTTTAAGCCAACATTTCACTCTCCTCTTTTACTTTCATCAAGAGGCTCTATTTAGTTCTTCTTCACTTTATGCCATTAGAGTGGTGTCATCTGCATATCTGAGGGTTATTGATATTTCTTCAAGCAATCGTGATTCCAATTTGTGCTTCATCCAGCCTGGAATTTCACATGATGTACTCTGCATATAAGTTAAATAAGCAGGATGACAATATACAGCCTTGACATACTCCTTTCCCGATTTGGAACCTGTCTGTTGTTCCAAGTACATTCTAACTGTTGCTTCTTGACCTGCATACAGATTTCTCAGGAGACTGGTACTTCAATCTCTAAGAATTTTCCACACTTTGTTGCGATCCACATAGGCAAAGTCTTTGGCATTGTCAATAAAGCAAATGTTTTTCTGGGACTCTTTTGCTTTTTTGATGATCCAATGGATGTTGGCAATTTGATCTCTGGTTCCTCTGCCTTTTTTAAAATCCAGCTTGAACATCTGGAAGTTCACAATCCATGAACTGTTGAAGCCTGGCTTGGAGAATTTTGAGCATTACTTTATTAGCGTGTGAGATGAGTACAATTGTGCAGTAGTTTGAGCATTCTTTGGCATTGCCTTTCTTTGGGATTGGAATGAAAACTGACATTTTCCAGTCCTGTGGGCACTGCTGAGTTTTCCAAATTTGCTGGCACATTGAGTGCAGCACTTTCACAGTTTCATCTTTTAGGATTTGAAATAATACAACTGGAATTCCATTACCTCCACTAGCTTTGTTCATAGTGATGCTTCCTAAGGCCCACTTGACTTTGCATTCCAGGATGTCTGGCTCTAGGTGAGCAATCACACCATGGTGATTATCTGGGACATGAAGATCTTTTTTGTGTAGTTCTTTTGTGTATTCTTGCCATTTCAACATCTGCTTCTGTTAGGTCCATACCTTTCCTGTCCTTTATTGTGCACATTTTTGCCTGAGATGTTCCCTTGGTATCTCTAATGTTCTTGAAGTGATCTATTCTTTCCCATTCTATTGATTTCTTTGCATTGATCATAGAGGAAGGCTGTCTTATCTCTCCTTGTTATTCTTTGGAACTCTGCATTCAGATAGGTATATCTTTCCTTTTCTCTATTGCATACTTGTATGATGCTGTGAGAGTAAATCTTAAATGTTCTCACCATAAGAACAAAATATTAATTATAAGAGGTTCAGTTCAGTTCAGTTGCTCAGTTGTGTCCAAGTCTTTGCAACTCCATGAGTCACAGCACACCAGGCCTCCCTGTCCATTTCAACTCCCAGAGTTCACCCAAACTCATGTCCATCGAGTCAGTGATGCCATCCAGCCATCTCATCCTCTGTTGTCCCCTTCTCCTCCTGCCCCCAATCCCTCCCAGCATCAGAGTCTTTTCCAATGAGTCAACACTTCACATCAGGTGGCCAAAGTATTGGAGTTTCAGCTTCAATGTCCGTCCCTCCAATGAACACCCAGGACTGATCTCCTTTAGGATGGACTGGTTGGATCTTCTTGCAGTCCAAGGGACTCTCAAGACTCTATTCCAACCCCACAGGTCAAAAGCATCAATTCTTCAGCACTCAGCCATCTTTACAGTCCAACTCTCACATCCATACATGACCAATGGAAAGACCATGCCCTTGACTAGATGGACCTTTGTTGACCAATGTCTCTGCTTTTTAATATGCTATCTAGGTTGGTCATAACTTTCCTTCCAAGTAGTAAGTGTCTTTTAATTTCCTGGCTGCACTCACCATCTGCAGTGATTTTGGAGCCCCCCAAAATTAACTGTTTCCACTGTTTCACCATGTATTTCCCATGAAGTGATGGGACTGGATGCCATGATCTTAGTTTTATGAATGTTGAGCTCTAAACCAACTTTTTCACTCTCCTCTTTCACTTTCATCAAGAGGCTTTTTAGTTCCTCTCCACTTTTTGCCATCAGGGTGGTGTCATAAGAGGTTATTTAACCTTATTATGTTAAACAATTTGCAATATATAACTGTATCCAATTATTTCATTGTATATCTTAAACTTACACAATGTTATATGTCAGTTATATTTCATAAAGTCGGGGGGGTGGGAGGCAAAAAAGAAATGTCAATGCTTTTTAACATTGCCTAGTTAAAAGAACTTATAGGCCTCAATATCTTATATAGTGTCTCCCCTTTAAAAAAGATATTTAGATCTATGGATAAATCTTAAAAAATGCTCTTTCATATTTTTTTCACCAAGAAAAAAAGCATGTTTCATGTCCACCGGAAAAAACACAAAAGGCCAAATAAAATACTCTTTTCATTCACATTTTATCAGCATTTGAAAATTTTTACCTACTGGTATGTTTAGATCTCTAGCACCAGTGCTTACTCAGTGGCTATGTCTTCCAAACTTTACTTAAAAATTCATTGAACAGAAGATTAATGCTTGTACTTATGTAGATATACAAATCTCATTATTTATATTGTCTCTCAAATACTTCCATAATTATTTCTGTTGGTAATAGCATGTTAAGATTACCTAATGTCATTGGATCAGGTTTTAAAAACTGTAACTCCTAAACTTGATTTGTTAACCATCTCAAGAGGGCACATTATGTAAATTGCTTAATATGGAACTATTGAAAATAGTCAATTTTACAGAAAGCAATATTAAAAAGTTACATGTCAAAACAGAGTATTTGAAAAATTCTACAATTATTATAATATTTTGCTTGATTTTGATAAAAACGTGCCTGCTTTTTATAGTTTAAAATAATAAAACCAATCCAGATATTTTTACACTTTAAGAATTATAAAATTTACTCTAGGTGGCGTACTTCTATAAGCTTGCAGCAAGAAAAGAATACAACTGAAAATTATTTTTTGTTATTTCTAATCAGTGACTGTTAAATTTAAAAACTAGTCTAATGACATTTGAGATTTGTTAGTAGAAAATTAAGTTTAAAGCTGCTAAGCTAAATTGGGATATAATTCATGATAGAAAATTTTGTATTATGATTCTCTTTAAACTGGTAAATATTTCCCTGTGTGAAAACTTTATTCAGAGAAACCATGTGCAGAAAAATGAAATATTTAGTAGTAAACACCTCCATAAAAAAAAAACAATAGTATATTCAACTATTTTTTATGTATTTAAAACTTGTTTTTTTAAAACTGTCTCTCATTCTAATATTCATTATGAGTGCATTTGTGCAAGCAGCAGAGTTCTGACTCTTGGGTGCCATTTGTGATGCAACCACTTGCGATGTAAACATTTAGACCATATCTATTTCCCAACTGCCATTTGCTTTTATAAATCAGTGTATCTATCCTGTTATTTAAAGCTCTTGTTAGCATGATCATTTTCTTCATTTTTATCTGGAAGCACACAACTTTGATTCCCCTTATGAGAACTGTAGTCATAATTTCACTATTTTTAATAAAATCAGACTAGAGGAGGGACACTGGGAAATTATCAACCAACGGAGCTGTGTTGTCTCCAGTCTTCTCCGTCATACTGAGTATGACACGTAGGCCAGTATAGTGAAACTGGATCCAAAATCAGGTGTCATTTGAGGCCAACTCTTGAAAATCACTCTATAGTTACCACTCTGGAGAGCTTCAAATTGATTTTAAATTGATGTGATATTTTGGTACACACAGTTATTACCTAGAGTTTTCAAAGCACATGCTTTTTGAGAAACCTCAACTTTTTAGTCATTCATCTGACAAACCATATTTTTACATAATTCTTATCCATGTCATGCAATATTTACGTTGCCTAAAAAGGAATCAAATTTGCAATTAAAGGAGATTTTTAGTAGTTTATCTCTCATTGCTAGGCATAAACTCAGATTTCTTCAGCTATTATCTCTTTTCCATTTAGAAATATTCATTACTATTTGGACATCTGCAAGTACATATTTTCTTATTAAAGACTTATCAAATTAGTCCAAGTTTGCTTTGGTGGCAGCATTTTGTTGAGGGAGAATTTTTCCAGGGCTTAAGACTTGAAAATGGTTTGCACATTCTTACAATGTTTGTATTTTTATATTAAATAGTAGAGATGCAAATGACCTTAATGGAATTCCATCATTTGTGGCTTAAATGGTTTGTTACAGTATGCTTCTAATTTAACTTGGGGCATTGAGATCTTTCTAATTAACTATTTTTATATTAAGAAACAATGAGCATAGAAGACTTGATTTATTCTTGCTTTCTACTGTGTCTACTGCAATGCAAAGCCCATAGCTTCTACATCTCATTGTGATTATTACAATTGGGTGCAAAAGGAAATACAAATATATAAATGGAGAGAGATGTATACATGAATATCTGTGTCTGTGTGTAGATTTCATGCTAAAAACAGTAATGCCAACAGAGGGCCAAAACAGATAGTCTCAGACCCTACATAATTAAAGAACTACTGGGGGAGAAAATCACCTGAAAATATGATTAAAGTGACAAGTGCTCCAAATATAAGGTATGTGATAATATAAAAGTATGACAGATCATTTTCTACAAAGGCTAAACTTGACATTTTCAAGTTGTTCAGCATAATCATCAGCACATAGAGTTATCAGTCCTATTTTAGCCATTCTAGTAGGTATTCTTTACACCTGCAATTTGCACTTCCTTATTAATTGATAATTCCATTGAACATGAACATCTTTTCACCTACCACCATTACAGTAGTCTCTTTGTTGAGGTGTCTGTTCAAGTCTTCTACCCATTTTCTAATTGGATCCTTTTCTTACTATGAACTTCTGCTTTATTTATTATGCCAAAGCCTTTGATTGTGTGGACCACAACTCAGGAAAATTCTTAAAGAGATGGGAACCCCAGACCACCTGACCTGCCTCTTGAGAAATCTGTATGCAGGTCAGGAAGCAACAGTTAGAACTGGACATGGAACAACAGACTGGTTCCAAAAAGGAAAAGGAGTACATCAAAGCTGTATATTGTCATCCTGCTTATTTAACTTATCTGAAGAGTATATCATTAGAAATGCTGGGCTGGATGAAGCACAAGCTGGAATCAAGACTGCCAGGAGAAGTATCAGTAACCTCAGATATGCAGATGACACCACATTTAAGGCAGAAAGCGAAGAACTAAAGAGCCACTCGATGAAAGTGAAAAGAGGAGAGTGAAAAGTTGGCTTAAAGCTCAACATTCAGAAAACTGAGATCATAGCATCTGGTCCCATTACTTCATGGCAAATAGATGGGGAAACAGTGGAAACAGTGACAGACTCTATTTTCATGGGCTCCAAAAATCACTGAAGATGGTGACTGCAGCCATGAAATTAAAAGACGCTTGTTCCTTGGAAGAAAAGTAATGACCTACCTAGACAGCATATTAAAAAGCAGAGACATTACTTTGCCAACAAAGGTACGTCTAGTCAAGGCTATGGTTTTTCCATTGGTCATGTATGGATGTGAGATTTGGACATAAAGAAAGCTGAGTGCCGAAGAATTGATGCTTTTGAACTGTGGTGTTGGAGAAGACTCTTGAGAGTCCCTTGGACTGCAAGGAGATCCAACAAGTCCATCCTAAAGGAGATCAGTCCTGAATATTCATTGGAAGGACTGATGCTGAAGCTGAAACTCCAATACTCTGTCCATCTGATGGAAAGAACTGACTCTTCTGAAAAGACCCTGATGCTGGGAAAGATTGAAGGCAGGAGGAGAAGGGGACAGATATCGTTGAATGACATCACTGACTCAAAGGAAGAGTTTGAGTAAACTCTGAGTTGGCTGTGGACAGGGAGGCCTGGTGTGCTGCAATCCATGGGGTTGCAAGGAGTTGGACCCGACTGAGCAATTGAACTGATTGACTTTTGAAAGTTCTCTATGTATTCTGGACACAAGTCCTTTACTGAATATATCTGCAAACATTTTCTGTCTGGAGCTTGCCTTTCCACTTAACAGGGTTCTTCTCAGAACAAAATATTTTTACTTTTTACAAGCTCAATTTATTCATATTTTTCAAAAAGGATTATATCTTGTCACTTGAAGAATTCTAGCCTAACCTTGGGAGATCTAAGTTGAGGGATTTTTTTTTTTTTTTTTTTGCTATAAACTTCCAATTGTTCTAACACTATTTCAATTGTCCCAGCATAATTCCTCCTTACTCAAAAGCTAATTTACCACACTGATGTGTTTATTCTGAACTCCATATTTTGTTTCACTGTTTTATGTGTCTATCCCTGTGGCTTTTGTACACAATCAGTATCAATACTATACTGTCCTGATGGTGTAGTAGCTACATAAAAAACCTTTATATTTTGCAGTCTTGTTCCTTCATCTTCAAAATTGTGTATGCTATTCTTGTTTCTCTGCATTTTCAAATAAATTTTATTAAAGTCTATCTATCTACAAAGAATTCTGGGATTTTGATAGTTGTATTAAACCCATAGATCATTTGAGGGACAACTGACATCTTTACCATATTGCCTCCCAATCCATGAATATGGTATATCTCTCCATTTATTTCGTTCTTCTTATAGTTTTCAGCAAACATCTCATTTTCTTAAATTTATACTTAATATTTCATGTTTTCAGCAACTGTAAATGATGCCTTCATTTATAGCATATAAAAATAAAAGTTTCGTTGGCCTTATATTATTCTGTGATCTTGCTAAATTCATTTATTAGTTCCAGGATGTTCCCAGAGAGTTCCTGGGATTTTACATGTAGACCATTAAATTATCTGTAAATCTGAGCTTTACTTCTTCCTTTCCAGGTTGTATACTTTTTATGCCCTTATCTTACTGCACCAGCTAAGTCATTAAGTACTGTATCAAACATACAAGGTAAATGCATACCTTGTTTCCAAATTAATGTGTTTAGTATTTCATTACATACCATGCTAGATGCAAATTTCATGCCTTTCTCATCATAAATGGGTGTTTAATTGTGTCGAATGCTTTTTTTGTATCAATATAATAATGTGGTTTTTATTTTCTTCTTAGTATGATAAACTACATTAACAAATTTTCAAACAGTAAAGCAAAAGCCTTGCATATCTGGAATAAACCCCACTTGGTTGTGTTAAAAACTCAAATGTCTTCTCATGGTGAATGGATTACCAGACTGTGATGCATCTAGACAATGAAATATTATTTAAAAATAAAAACTATTGAGACATACAGCACTGATGGAGCTAAAGGGCAACATTCCCAGTGAAAGAAGGCAGTCTCAACATGTTACAAATTGTATGACTCCAGGGACGAAACATTTTTACAGTAAGAAAATTACAGCAACAGAGAAAAAACTCAGTGGATAGTAGCTATTAGTGATAGATGAGAGTGTAGCATGTAACTACTAACAAGTAGAAAGGAGTTCCTTTGAAATAAATATTTTATATCCTGATTGTGGTGATGGTAATCTACATATGAAACACTACATAAAGAGGGGGGAAAAAGGCAAGCATGTAAAAATTATGAGATCTGAATAAAATCTGTACCTGAGTTAATGGCAGTGCTGTAATGTCAATTTCTGGGTTTGACAATGTACTAAGGTTACATAAGATAATAGGAAGAAGCTTACCAGTACATAGGAACTCTGTATTGCTTTTGCAACTTCTTATGAGTCTTAAAGTATTTTAAAAGTAAGACATTAATTTAAAATATAGTAAGAAAAAAAGAGGGACATGACCTCTAAAAGATGAGTTAAGGAAGGCTTTATTTCATACAGAGGGAACAAGTACCAAGTTTATGGAAGAAGGATGTGTAACAAGGCCATGGAATTTAAGCGTAACTAAATCCAGAAATAAAGGGGAAGAGGAAAGTAGTTTACAATTAAGAAAATCTGAATCTTCCTTCTTGGTTCTGATATCATATAGAACATCAAAGGTCATGTTTAAGGCATCAAATGGGAAATAACTAACAAGTTTTAAAGAGGGGAAGGGTAAAAAGTTATTATTAGTAATCTTTTTTCACATTCTAATAGTAGTGATGAACTGACTGGGGGAAGTGAGAGGACATCTAGCTACTGTTGTAGTCCAGGAGTCAGGTAATGGTAGCTTGGTCTAGGGTCAGGCAGTTCAGTCGCTCAGTCATGTCCGACTCTTAGCAACCCCATGAACTGCAGCACGCCAGGCCTCCCTGTCCATTACCAACTCCCGGAGTCCACCCAAACCAATGTCCATTGAGTAGGTGATGCCATCCAACAATCTCATCCTCTGTCACTGGTCTGTCTAGGGTGCTGGTGGCAATAGAAATGGAGCAGAATGTATACACTTGAGGTGAATCATAGAGCATAATAGTAATGGAACATGGCCATGATTTAAAAGACTGAAAATGTCCATTAGATTAGTGACATGGAACTAAACTATTTCAAAGGAACGATGTGGGGTGAAGGGGGGAGTTGGGGATGCCAGACTGGAGCAATTTAAAGAATGGGAAAACAGACATGAGTTCAGACAAGTGAGGAAATCTGGCAGTAAAAAAGAGAGAAATGGGTAGTAGCTGCAAGGGAATTGTGGAAATGAAGGAAGATGTTTTAAAAAGTGTTAGAAAATTGAGCATATTTTAGTGTTAACAAAAATATTTGTTTTTAAGGAAAAAAACTAGCTGAAATAAAAAGAAAAAAGGCATAGTGAAGAAAAGAAATAGTTTAAGGAAAAGTGTAAAGAAAAGAAATGAAGTTCTGGAGAAGTCAGGATGCTCTTGCAGCAGAAGGAAGGGTGGCAAATTCATGAAACTAAAGTATGGCTAAAGTATAAAAAATGAGGAAGACAGTGGTGGAAAACAGCTCAAAAAAGAGTAGGGCTACTTTCTTCTACTCTAGGAGGAAAAGAGGTAAAGTTGCACACAAGAATATCTGACTTAGGTTATGATCCCTTTTTCTCTGTGAAATAGTAAGAGGGCTATGAGAGCTAACTGGGGCTGCCTTAATAAAGTACACAGAGGACTGAGTGTCTTAAAACAACAGAAATTTATTTCATCAGTTCTAAAGGCCAAAAGTCCAACATCAGGGTGTCAGCAGAGCTGGTTTCTTCTGAGGAAACACTCCTTGGCTTGTAGATGCACATCTTCTCTTCGTCCTTCCATGGTGCCTCCTCTGTATGTCTGTGTCCTAATCTCTCCTTATAAAGATATCAATCATATCGGATTAGGGCTCAGCAATATGACTCAATTTTACTTCACGACCACTTTAAAGACTCAATCTCCAAACAAAGTCACATTCGGAGGCACCAGGGATTAGAGCTTCAAATATTAAATTGGGTTGGGGTGGGGTGGGGAGAGACACAATTCAGCCTATAACAAGAGATTACTTGCCAAGAATGAGAAGGGAGATAGGAGAAATTAGAAGTTCAAAGTGAGGAGATTTGAAATAATTCTAAAACAGTTTGAAATATTTCTCGCATTGAGTATAAATTAATTATCTTTATTGGATAATTTCCTTTACATTCAATTTAATTAAAAATGAAATTCTGGCTTTATTATCCCACTAAAAAATTATTTCATAAGCCAGAAAATCCGAATTCTAGTCCTTTCTCAGCCGCCAAGCAATGTCCCTTGGACACATCTGGCTCTCATCTTTATCAAGGAACAACCTATCACAGGCTAGACATATGCCTCGGGATATACTAGAAAGAGGATTGAGTTAGGAACCCCTGACATCCTAATCCTATTTCCTGCTCTGTCACAGAAAAGCTTAATTTCTCAGAACCTCACTTCTTCATCCTAAAATCAAGTACAACTAAATCTCTCTAATGTCCCTTCTAAACTCTACTATAGTTCTTTGAATATAAGTGACAAAAAGTTGCTTTGAGAATAAAGAGATTATAGCATTAAAGGAAAAAAATTCTTCGAAATATGTGATTAAAAAATTGTATGCTTGTGGCATACTGAAACATTAATTCTCCATTTCAATTTTTTCTGTATCTTCTTCTGTTCCCAAGTCAACATTATTCTCATGATTAAACATGTTCTAAATATGCCTTTTTTCTCACCTCTGTTGCTTTAAATACTAGATGTTGAGTTGGAACAAGATACTACTTCTTTTGTTATATGTAATTATCTACTTAACTTTAAATCATTAAATTCTGAAATAGTATCCCTCACACGTCTAAAATAATAGTTCTGCATTTTAAAAAGAGCTTAATGGTGGATCATTAGTCAGAAACATATGACTAAAGTAACAGAAAATACAAACAATAGCTTAATAATCAAGTTTATTTTTCTCATGTACTTAGTGCAGAAGCTGGCAATTACTCTTGTTGGTTCAGGTTTTCACCAATGCCATCAGGGACCCAGGGTCCCCACAACCTTTCTACGGAACCATTTTTAGCTTTAATATTTCATATTTAATTAATTCTCATACTTGCAATTTCATGCTTGTAAGATTTGAAGTCTATAAATTATTACACGTTAACAATGTACTTAACAAATTAAAAATTTCTGGAGAGGTGTTAAAATTAGAAAAAAAGTGAAGCTAAAGACTGACAGTTATAAGGGGCACTAAATTATTTATTGTGCAAATAATGCTGAATTATACAGTACTCTAGTGACTCATAGAAGGACATTAAACGGAAGAAACGTAGTGGAATAATATGTGGGCACTGTTTTCTTTAAAGGAAACAAATCTGAAATGGCTGATTATGTTGAAAATGGTCAATAAATTCATGGGCAAAAACAGTTTATCCTGTGATAACAAATATTAGTTAACAGGAATCATCTTCATAAGGGAAGAGTTATTTCATATCCGCCCATTATCCATGGAAGAACAAAATGAAAAAAAAAATGTAAAATCAAAGAATTAGATTAGATGTGGAGAACAATTTGCTAACAGAATAACTCAAAAAATTAAAATGCTGATACTGACAATAGTTTTCTTCCTTCAGACTTCTACTTTGTCAATTCTTCTATGATCTCTATTTGCCCTTCTGAGCACAATAGCAATTTACCAGAGTTTCTGTATTACATTGGTAAGTAATTAAAATTTAAGTGTATTTACATATGTAACATATAATTTATGCATGTGTTATAAATTAATACTAATAATATTTGCCCTGAATGAACTGCCTATTTTAAAAACTGATTTATATTAAGTGTTTAAACTTAAATATCTGAATAGTGTTTTAACTTTTAAGTTCTATTTTATTGCAAAACCCACCAAATACTACTAACAGTAGTGCAATGATTGTTCATTATGAAAAGATAAAAAAGAAAGAGATTCTAATTATTACTAAGGAGGTAATTAGATACAAGAATTACAAATTTTTTGCTTCTACAAATAGTTTAGATTTTCTTATTTTTCCCTAAAGGAAAATAATTAAGTCACTGAAATGCCTTTCATCCCTTTTATCTATGCTTTCTAAATAGACTTTTAAATAATTTAGTGTTGAAAGCTGGATAAATATATAATTTTCATAAGGGTTAAATTTGACTACCATAGCATACATGAACCTTAAACCATTTTACAGGAAAAAAATCTCAATTATGTCCCATAGCAAAACAAAATTTCATAAAATGATAATGCTGAACTTTGGAAAATGATATACTTTAACAAAGATCTATCAGAATAATATTATAGCATATAAAATAATAGCACACTGGAATGCAGAGCAAAATTCAACCTGATACTATAAACAGAATGAAATAATTTACCAGCAATAATTTGCTTCTATCAACTATATATGCTATGTATTTCCTACCACACAAAAAAAGGAGTTAACTAGAAATTAAGCTTTAAAACAATATATTCACTATTTGAATATAACAAAAAGAATCTAGAATTGTCATATGCAAGTTTAATAAATCATTAGTTTATTTAACAACATTATTTATATATCAGATTGTGGTTTAAGAGCAGTTATATGTGTGTGATATGAAAAGAATGATGTCTGATCTGTAAGAATTTTGTTAAATCTCTTTTCCATGTTCCCCTTCTACCTGCTTAGCAGTAAATGCCATTTCTAGGTTTATATAAACACATTATTTACAACTGCCTTCTTAATAGAAAATCAATATATAAATAGAACTGGGTATCTAGTAAATAAAGTCACAAACCAGTGAACTCAATTTTGCAGTTGTGAAATGTAATGTCAAAGAGTTTTTGAAACCTTAAGACTGGGTGATCTGCAGTGTTTCCAACATGTCTTCGACTGCCTTGAGAGAGTATTTGGTTTCCTTCTTACTTCGACCTGCAAACTAATTTTAAAAAATGCAATTAGACTTAATTACAGTGGCAGGTACAAAATCACAATCTTACTTTCAAATTGTTAATGAGAGTTAACATTTTTTTATCACTAGCACAAAATCAAGTATGTTCTTCTTCTTCAGTAAAAAATAAACTTTGGGTTTTAAGAAAATTTTCATTAAGGATTCATCTTCAACTGAAGTATAAAAATTTCCCTGTAAAACTGACCAGTTTAAATGTTTAAGTAGTATGATAATCTATAAAAACATATATCTGATTTTCAAACTATCCTACCTTTTCAGACCAAAAAACCTTTATGAGATAAAAATCATAATTTAGAAACAAAATTTAGCTTGTATTTGTGTAGGAATGTGGACCATTTCTACTTGTGTGACCTCTAATCAAATTTTTACAGTTTCAAATAAAGATAAAATATAAATGTAAAGTACTGTTATTTAAAATTTTAAAGTTGTAAGATTTCTCTAAAATCTTTTATAGATTTCAATTTTTAAAAAATTTTCCAGTTTTATTAGTTGACTAATCTAACATCACGTTTCTGTAGTGAAAAGCTATCAAACAAAACTCTACGCTACATGTTGAAGTAATGTAAACATGTTTTAAAGAATGCATTTCTAGTTTGTTAGGTCATAATTTATTTTATAATACCAAATTGGGAATGGATTTTACAATGAGAACAAAACATAGGGCATTATATACTATCTTTGAATATTCAAAAAAATTCACGTCTTATTAAAATTCAATATTTAATCAGTGGGAAAAATACTGTTGAATACCCCACATGCTGATTTCAAAATGAGTTTTCTTACTGACAATTTCCATCATTTATCAGTTTGACTTAAGACTAGAGATTTAGTAGATAAACATGTTTTCTTTTGAAAGGTAGGGGAAGGTTTATTATATCTATATTACCTATTTTTCCTCTGGTTAAAGTATTGATCAACATTTTCTACTAGAAATATATAATATTTTCAAGTTAACATAGAAGCACTCAGTATACTTTCAAGTGACTGATCTTTCCTTCAGATACCAATGCTGTCTTAAGTATTTAGTACTTGATTTATGATGTGTTCCTTCTCTTTTGTAATTAACTTAATTTGGCAAACTTCATGTGACCAGTTGAAAAGATTAAGTGATCAAGCACAGGTAACATCATAGAGGAAATAGGCTTCAGGAACTGGTAACCTGCCTCTGACCTCCTTGACTGCAGTTTAACATGATCATTCTTCTAGTTCCTAAACTACTAGTGTCTGTAGCTGAATACTGATTTGATAGAGTAACTATTAATAAAAGAGATTTCTAGAGGAAATGCTAGGGAAAGAAAAGAACTTCTCATAAGAATCAAGATCAAAAAAAAAAAAATTCAAGATCATTTTGCCTTTTATAAGACATTACTTATGTAAGGACTTCAAATGCTGAATATACAGGTTATAATTAGAAACTATGGCAGTACCACATTTAAAACTTGGCCCTTTCATAATTTTCCCTGGTGAGTAAAGGATGTGGAGTGTGCTTATTACTCCTATTACCCAGTTGATAGAGTCACTTTCCCAAGGACTTACCAAGAACAGAAAGCCTTTTCTTTTACCACTGCCTACCCAAAGTAAACAGGAATGGTCCTAATCAGATATTTAAAGGTCTAATTCTAAGAAAAAGAATTCTGGGGGAGGTACAAAATAAGACACTAATTTTTTTTAATAAAAATGAAAAAATTATGCAGTGCTGAAGTCATACCAAGTATTTTAACATATAGCATTTTTCTTGGTTTGTACTTAAATGTAATAAAAATAATAATAAACACAAATCTGTGATTTTTAAAATTAGCTTATTTTAGAAAACCGCCTACAAAGATTGTCTATCAATGCTACTGACAACTAGTGCAATTCAGAACAAGCCAAACTGACTTATCTGTGTCAGAACAAATAAAAAGAAAGTTGGAAATATAAATCTATCACTTCAAATTTTACCTGACATGCAATTATTTTGTCTATTCTAGAATTATATGGCAATTTAACTGATTAAGCTGGAATCCTATTTTTCCCTCAAATCATGATTTAATTTTCTATTTCCCAAAAGGATAGTAACAGGACCACCTCAGTAATCATAAATAACATATGCACAGACTTAACAGAGTACCAAAGAAGCATTTATCTGGAAAATTACTGTGAGTAGGTTAACATTAAAGTTTTTCATGAGCATTAATCAAACTTGCCTGCCTCTACTGAACATGCTAAACCAATTACCTAATTAAAGAACAAGTAGCAGCCATATTCTGTTTCATTAAGTAAAAACAAAGACAAAAAGGTTCTTAAAATCTCATTTTCTCTAATTTTTAAATGCCTAGAAAAACATTACAATAAGGAATACTTATTATATACTTCATACTTGTTTATATGCCTATACCCATCATAAAGTTCTCAATTAGATCCCAGAGATTTGTATTACTAAAACATCAACCTCTGAAAGTCATATTGTTTTCCACATTAATCACAAATTTTGCAATTTTTCATAGATTTTTAAGTAAACTCTTTTTTCATCATTTCCTGATGAGTCTTAAAACTCACCAGAAAGATCATTCAAATAAAAAAACTTATCAAACTCAAAGGTCAATGATTTCTCCATTGTGATAACTAGGATAAGCTGGGCTAACATTCATAAATTCACATAATTTGTGGAAAATAATATGGGTGAACAAAGTAGTAAGATTAACAAAATGGAGCAGTGGATAGATGAATCTCCAAAACATGGTGAGTGAAAAAAGCCAGGAATGAAATACATAACCAATGATCTCATTTATATATAAAGTTCTGTCAAATCAATGCTATTCTGCAGTGTGGAATGGGGCTGACTGCAAAGTGGCAGAGGGGTACTTTCTTGGGTAATGGAAACTGTACACTTTGAATGTGGCAGTGGTGAGAGAGGAGTATAATTTGTCAAAACTCAACTGTACACTTAAAATGTTTGCATATTATTGTATATAAATTATACCTCAATAAAGAATATAAAAAGAAAATGGCAAAATAAAACAGAAAGATGGAACTATGAGTCATACAAAAGTGTAATAAATTTCCAAATGGCCACATATTTTTCTTCTCATTGAGAGATGAAATAATTATATCCCCTGAATCTGGGTTGACCTTGTGACTTCTTTTGTTCAAAGGAATATTAGCAATATGTAACACTGGCAGAGTTCAAAATGCCCTTGTGCACTGGAGTTCACCTGTTCGCTGCTCCAGGAACCTGCAACTTATTCATGTGAATAAGTAAGTTCAAGTTAGCTTGCAAAGTGAGAAATATTTAATACAAGGCCCAGCATTCCCAGCTGACAGAGACCAACCACCAGATACTTAACTGAGGCCATCAACCAACCACTGGCATGGGGAAGGAAAAAAATAAAGCCCACTGGAGACTAGTAGAATTACTCAACTGAGCCCAAGCCTAGATGACACCTACAGATATAAGTAAATAAGTCATTATTTTAAACCAATATGATAGCAAAAGGCAATGGATACAAATATTTATGAAATCTGATTGACAGAAAGAAAAGCAAAAGCTACTGTAGACAAAGCACAGAGATGAAAGCTTGAAAAGCACTGAAATATTTTACTTAAAACTCACTACTAGTATCTAGAGGCAAAATAAATTTTACACAGTAGGTGGTTCCTAGTTGAGGGGTATTTTAGGCTGCTATACAGAAATCTGACATTATCAACTAAGAGATGTTATCTTCCTGCAGTGGTATCCAAGATGACAGAAACTGATAATAGTCTTTATACTGTCCTTTCCTTAGTCAAGAAAAGGCAATCTGGAAAGGAAAGATGTGTAAAATACCACTGGGTATTATGGAGTTTACAGCGCAAAAGTCAAAGACAGAGAGAAACCGGTGGGTGGGGGGGGGGGAACCAAAAAAAAAATAAAACTCAAACTGAGTTACTATGGAGAGCTTTGGGCTTGAAATAAAAAGAAAACCAAGTGAGGGTAGGATGTCATCTTGCTCACATGAGAAAATACATGAGAAGGGAGATGGAAACTATAACTGCAGTTTTAGAAACATTTATACCTGATACTTCTCTATAAAGGCAGTATATTGTGGCCATTATGAGCATCAAATTTGGAGTCAGACTGTCTCAGTTTGCCTTAATTTCCTCATTTGTAATATAGGAAAAGTACCTATCTTACAATAAACTTTCTGTTTACTATTATACTGTTACGGTTGTTACTGTTAATGTAATGAGATAAAAAATGGCACACATAAAAAGTGAACTTACAGCATGTAATTAGTAAGCACAATACAGTGTGTATAACTGTGATATGGTGAAACTTTAGTACTTAGAAAACATTTATTATGCCCATCTTGCAGATGAATGAAAAGGTAGGCCCAGAGATGGCATGTAATTTGTCCAAGACCACATAACTAATAAATGTCAGAGACAACCTCCAAAGCCATTAGATACAGATCTAGCATCTGTGTTCTCTCTCAACTATTATAAGGTACTAGCTTCAACAGAATGGGACTCAATGACTGAATACAGAGATAGAAATCCTGGAAAGCTGCATAGGAGGAAACTGACCCCTACTGTTACATCATACGTAAAAATCAATTCCAAAAGGACTGTGGATCTTAATGTGAAAAGTAGAAGGAAAAAAAACTCCAAAGACACACAAGATTATCTTTATGATCATTAGCAAATAATTTCTTAAACAGAACACAAAAAGCACAAACCATAAAGGAAATGATTATGTATAAGATAATCTTCAGAACTTCTTGCATCAAAATCATTTGAGATTGACTGCAACAAAGGAGTTAAGAAGATATGCTACACATATAATAAACAAAAGGCCTATAACCAAAAAGCTAAAAAACAAGACTAAAAAAATCATAAACCAATGGAAAGCATAGACTTCATAAAGAAGATATCCAAACGACCATAAAAATATGAAAAAGCATTCAACCTCACTGGCCATCAGGGAGATATGAAATAAGATAAAGATACCACTACACATATATCATAAGGACTAATTACAAAACCTAACAGAAGGAAGTGTTGGTGAAAATGTGCGACTATGAAACTCTCAAACACTGCTGGTGGGACTATAAATAAGTAACCTGGCAAACAAGCTTTATCTACTTCAGTTAGATATATGTACATCCTATGACTCAGTATTTCATTCAAAGGTATACACCCATTACAGGTACTTATACATATATTCCAAGAGATTAGCATAGCAATATCAGTGCAGTGTCCTTCATAATAGCCCCAAACAGGAAATAATCCAAATGCCTATTTAACAGCTGACTAAATAACGTATGTTCATACAATAAACTACAATGAAAATGAATGAACTACACACTTAAAATAAATTTCATAAATAGTGAAATAGACCAGACAAAAATACATACACAGTGCTTGATTTCACAAAGTTCAAACAAAAGCCAAGACTATGGGATTATAAATTCATAGTTTTGAGACGGACTGAAGTAGAATTTGAAAAAAGTTATCATAAAGGTTTGGGGTGATATAATGTTTCTTTCTATTGTCCTGAATACAATAACTTGTGTAATTCATTGGAATGTACCTTTGTGACTTGGGTTTTTTTTTTTTCCTATGTATAATTTAGTAAAAATTGATTTTAGAAATATAGTCATACCATGTAAAAAAAGAAGCACTGAGCAGCTAGTTGTTTCCCAAAAATATCTTAAAAACAATGATGTAGTTCGCATACTATTATTTTCATATTATCCAAGTCTTATTTTTAAATCACAGACTACTTCTCCCTCCCTGCCTCATACTCCCCTGCCTAAGCCTCCTCTGTGTGGAACCCCATTACAGACCTGAGCTAGCTCAACCTCCATTTGAAGAAGCACAGCCTAGCTAATATTTATAAATATTCTGACTTGAACTATGCCAACAGTTTTATCATATATAATAAAACTACACAAAGATGACTAAATAGTATGATTGCACGGCAATAAATTGTTTTAATCTCCCCAATCAAGAGTACAAAAACAAAGAGCACTAAAACTAAACCAAAATAACAAGAAACAATTCCAACAAAGACATCTTAAAAAAAAATTATATATATATATATATATATATATATATATATATATATATAGTGAGCAATCCTTCAAAACCCTATAAGGTTGTTATTACTATATTAATATTACTGACAGTAGTGGGACCTACAAAAGCTCAACAGATATGTGGGAGGCACAACAGGATGCAAAAGAGGACACCTTAGTATTCTGTAAGCCACAGAAATGAAAAGAATATGAACTGATGAATTGGCAAATGGTTTGTAAAATCAGGACAGTCTCAAAGCCTCCAAATCAAAGTATAAAAAAACCACATGCAAATGTGACACTTAACAAATGTATCGATAATGGCCTAAGACCTCAAAGTCCCTGAAATATCAAACACCCTCTTCCAAAAGGTAGAAAACTTTATACTGAAGGAAAACTTCCAAAACTGAAACCAAACTGAACAGGGCAGAAACACTGAAGTTAAGAGAGAGAGATGGTTCAGATAAGGGGAGAAGGGGAAGCTGGGAGGCAGTGATGCTCAGGAGGAGCAAATCCCAGGAGAAACAACAACAAAATGTGACATTTAAAAATGAGAACAACACAAGACCTGAAGACCCACAGGGGTAGAACAGAGAAAGGCTGAAGCCAGAAAGAGCATTATGAACCAGACCTAGTTCTAAGAAAGACTGGATATATAGAAAGGTCATACTTGAGTTCTCTGTTTCAAAGAGAAAGTATATAAAGACCAAGCTGGGAAAGTTATCCTGTCCTATCTCCAACTCCCCTTAGACCATAAAAAACAATCTCTTAATAGCCCAGAAAAACTATCTTCTTTAAATGTAGAGAACAAAAAAATATGAACTAACTCCATAAAAAAATTAGTATGAAGAAAAAAGAAGAGAATAAAACACGGGAAATGACAGAAATATTAAAAAAGAGAGAGAGAGAGAGAAATAATATACGATGTGGGAAAGGAGATCCAGTAAACTTATAATTGGAAACCTGAAAAAGAAAACTTAAGCAATCGAGGAAAAATATTCAAAATAATTATTCTAAAAAAGGCACTTTTCTCAAATTAAGAGAAGTGAATCCAAATATTAAAAAGGTTTACAGTATATTTGGGAAAACTGACCCAAGAATAACCAACCAAACGTTATTATAGTAAAACAATTGGATTTTAAAGATAAAAATTTCCTTTGGAAAACCAGACAATAAGTTCAAGTCACTTATTACAGACAGAAAATCAGGATGGCATCAAATTTGCTTTGACAGCAATATTTTACCCTAAAAAAATAAAAATAAAAACAGAACAATGTTTAATACTTAGGTAAATGTATTTAATAGCCAAAGGATGTAGAGAAGTCAAACTGTCCTTCAAATACAGACTATAGATGGATAAATTACAAATATGCAAGATGTAAGATGTGTTCTTCCATGAATCCTTCCTCAAGAAATCTCCTAGGGATGAGCTTCAGAAAACGAAGAAAAGTGTGGAGACATTTCAAATAAGATCTGACTGGAAGCAGAGTATATAAACTTTGTTACAAAGTCTGTTAGTTTACTTTTAGACTTTCCTTCCTCCTTTTTTATTTTTGAGGTATTTCTGATTAATAATAAATCCATATACCCAATCTGCCTCTTAAATGTATCATGCAATTTATTTATCCTTTCTGGATTTTTAGAATTACTTTTTATCTGACAAATGTAGAACTGCTGAGATGATAAGGCTCTTTATGGGATCATAAAAGTAACAAATTTCTTTTGAGGAAAAAAATATGTGATCCTACAAGTTAATTCTACACAGTTAAAAAACACATTTGATAAAAACCCAAAAGTAAAAAGGTTCAATGATATACATCTGGCTTTACAACTTGTGGAAAAATAAACAACTAAGAAATACATTAACTGACCTATGGGATAATATAAAATTATCAGTACTAACCTGATAAGCTCTGTTTATTTGACTGGCTGCCCAACTAGCATATTTCATGTTGTCTTTTTTTGTTTTTGCACTTGCTTTTGGATTAGAAGCAATATGACTCGCAGACTAAAAACAAACAAAAAAAGTTTTAAACAATTTTATTTCTTTTATGTAGCCAAGACAATCAACAGGTCATAGTTGCAATGGGCTGATAATTAAGAATTTTTTACAATTGTGCCATCTGTAGTGCAAAGTTGAATAAATTAGTGTTTACAAACAAAAACCTATTTTCAAACAGAATAATCCAAAGAAGTGATAGCTTACATCACATCTAAAATTATTTTATTAGTTGTCTACCACCACTCTGGAAGGTAAAATTTCATTATCACTTAAATACTACAGGATATTACTGGTGTAATTTCCTATTACTGAATTACTGCAGTTTTCCTATGTTAGAATTATAGAATTACTGAATATTAACATAAGGAACTTCAAAAACAATTTAATCCAACTTTCTACATTAACATGTGAAAAACAATGAAGTCCAAAAGGAGTTAAATTGACTTAAAGTAAGTTAAACAAAAGTGTTAGAAACAAAGAGATCATCACTTTCAATCTATTTCTGTTTTCACTATACTAACAGTTTACAAACTGTGTTCCATAACCAATTAAATTAACCCTTTCCTTTTTAAGAACTGTATTTAAACAAAGGACTGGTACTCTGGGATCCATGAAAGAATCTGGAAACCCTCATAATCATATTTTAATTTTTAATTGTGTCTATTTCTGGTAAGAGAAAGATTTAACTTTTATCTTATGCTTGCTGCTGCTGCTGCTGCTGCTGCTTAGTCACTTCAGTCATGTCCAACTCTGTGCGACCCCACAGATGGCAGCCCACCAGGCTCCCCTGTCCCTGGGATTCTCCAGGTAAGAACATTGGAGTGGGTTGCCATTTCCTTCTCCAATGCATGAAAGTGAAAAGTAAAAGTGAAGTCACTCAGTCTTGTCCGACTCCTAGCAGTCCCATAGACAGCAGCCTACCAGGCTCCTCCGTCCATGGGATCTGCCAGGCAAGGGTGCTGGAGTAAGTTGTCATTGCCTTCTCCAATCTTATGCTTAAATATATCCTTATTAAGAGGATCTGTTCATTGTGGTTTCTTTTATACCTAGCCTATGTTATAAGCTTTTTCCTTCTGTCTTCTTCTCTTTCACTAAAGAATTTATATGCCAAAATCTGACTTTTAAACTTTTATGTCTTTAATGTTACTTTTTGGTATGAATGTCAGCAAATGCAGTAGTTAAGAAAATGTCTCTGGAGTCACTCTGGAGTCAACTGCCTGAACTGGAATCCCAGCTCAATCTTTTAGTAGCTTGTGTTCAGCCTTGGGCAAATTAATCAGAATGCTCTATGTCTTAATTTCACTTTCCGTGAAATGGTAGTATTAATAATAATAGCACCTTCTCAAATAGTTAATGTGAGAATTTAATAATTTACAATAAAAAACAGAGCTCATAACAAAGCCTGACACATAAAGTGCTGTGTACTTTTACTATTTAATAAATAGCAAATATTTAATAATATTTGTTACCTAATTTTTAAAATTAGCATTTAATGTATTTGGTAAAAATAGACATTGCTACCATATTGTATCTACAAGCTACTATAATTGGCACTGGTAGAATCCAGAAGTAGTTTTTTTGAAACTCCTTTTAACTGTTTTATAACTCTATTTTGCCATTTCTTTGCTGAAAATTATTTCATTTATGTTTCTTCCTGCCTCTATTTCTACAATCTTTTTCACTAGGCTCCAATAAAACATTCATCCAAAAGTCCATGAAAAGATTAAAATTTCAAAGAACTGGCCTATCAATGAAGTTTATTTTTATCGTCATTCTGACTGCAGAGAGGAACTCATTTTATTTAATTTTGAAGTTCAGCTAATTCTTCCTCTATTTCCCATAGCTACTATTAATTGATTTTTTCTAAGCTCATCATTTGGCATATATAAACAAAAGAAATATTTAATTGCATGCCTACCATAAATAATTTTCAAACTGTTTGTGTATACCATAAAAAAAATTTTAATTTGGCACTAGAAATTTTACTTTTAATGTATCTTTTATTGGCATAGTTTAAAAATATATCAAACAATTATAATTTAAGGTAAGAAATATTAATACAATGTCGAGCATAAGCCCAAGAATAACAAATCAAGAAACACATAGCATAGCTTTGTATCTGCTACTATTTAATTTTACAAAGGCAGATTTAAATTCTGGTAAAAGACAATTTACAATGAAATGTCAAATAGCTAAGCTCTATTAACATTCAAAAATATAACTGCTTTATAACCTGTTGCTCATAATTAACTAGAGGAAAAACATCATACGCTTATCAATGAAATACAAAAAAAAAAGAAGTGATAAACCTGGACAGGTAATGGACTTTAAATGACATTTCATAAAATAACATTAAACATGTACCTCAACCCACCATGTAAAGTCCAAACAAAGCTCTCATATTTCTGTTGTTCAGTTTCAATGCCTGTGCAAAATACTTTCTTGAAAGTTCGAGATTTTCAAGTCCACCTTGGGTATATTTAACCTGTTAAAAATTACAGAGTGCTGAAACCTGTTTATTTTACTACTTTGAAATATAGCATGCTTCATCATACCATAGGCATTAGTAACTGAAACAGATATTTCTGTAAACAAATGCAAGCTGTTAAAAGAATTCATCTTAAAGTTGTAGAGCTAATCTAAATTTTAAGTATAACCTACCCCCCAAAACCATTCTACGAACATCAAGATCACTGAGTAGTTTTTAAAATTAAAAACTGTTGCCAATATAAAAAAAGCCAGCCTTGCAAATGCTTTACAACTTTATATTTTCTATTACTATACTAGCATTATAAACCTAGAATTCATACTAACTTGTCCTTTCCTAGTTCCACTGACATTCCTTAACAATGAAGTCCTTTTAATCTTACAGGAGTGAACTGTATTGCTATTCTTAACAGTTAAGTTTCCAAAATAATGACCTTAATATAAATTTCCTAAAATATGGATGTAAAAGTCATAATCATTGCAAATGCCTTAAAAACCATTAAATGGTGATAATTGTGACCTAATTCATAATTAAAAAAGAATATACTACACAATTTAAAAATACAATTAAAAAAGAATTTCACTATTTTAAATAAGGACATTTAATTGAAAAATCAGAATTTCCATTACAATATTAACGATTTAAAACTTTTATTCCACACATCAATTTTTATCGTAAGTCTTAAATATTTATATACTTGCTTGACATTAAAGACATATTCTTAGCCCCATAATAATATACAACACCAACAAAAATAAAATCATGTACACGTAGTTTTTGAAAACACTTACTTCGGCATACTGCTGACAGTATAAGTGGTTGTAAGGATTAGTCATCATAAGCTCCTCTAAACAAAAGGCTGCTTTAGCATAGCTGAAAAACACCAATTTTAAAAGTCATAAATAATACGTCAGTTACACCTTAAAATGATTTTAAAACAATTTTAGTGATATTACACATTTTATTCCCAAAATAATTTAAAGTTTTACTAATAAAGTACTTACCTTGAATTTGTAAATACAAATAATATCACTGTTTTTAATGAAGTGGATAAACAGAAGCTTAAATCCTAAAGCAGTCTATCATCAAAAGACATTATGTTTTTAAAACTGGGTCACTACAATGACATTCAAATATTATTAACAACATAGTCTTCAAGATCCTGGACCAGTATACATAAAATAAGCTCCAGAAAACCACTGATAATTTAATATTCAAGTATGATGAGGAAATAAACACTTTATTAAATATTCTCTATTCATTAAAAATCTTTCACAGACATGTATTTATCAACCTATTCTATTACAAAGACCTTAAGATTTTTCATTACTTAAGGTTACTATCATATACAAAATTATGACAAAGATACAAATTCTAAGCCCATGAAAAATAGATCAAGTTAATGATTTTGATATGCACTCTACTACTACTTAATCATGTTGCACAGAAACAAAATCTTTACTAAAAAACCTAAAGAAAGAACAGCCACAAAGGGCTCTGGAAAAACAGCTTTATCCCACATGACTATAATTTACCCCTTAATGTATTTTATATGTTTAGGCCATGTAAATATCCTTAATATTTGCAGGAAATCCTAAAAAATAAAGGTATTATAAGATTCAGTCTTAGTGAGGAAGTGATGACACTGTAACAGAAAAAAGTTACTAAAATTAATTTTGACATTTGTCAGTATAAAAAGGTACCTATTTTACACTAATGTCTGATATGCTTACTTTTCAAAATATGTAGGTTGCTGTTTCACACGTGCAAAATTAATAATAGCTAACTGTTTTTATGTGTTTATTATATATCATGTACTTCTCTGGGTGTTACAAATATTAACTCATTTAATTCCACCAATACCTCAGGAAATAAGCAGAAAACCTATACTCTTAACTACTAAGCATACTGCCTATATGCACTACATGCTACAATGAAAAATTGTGGTGGTGATGGTAGTTAAGAATATGTCAATGGTAACAAAGAAAGGGATACAGCAATCAAACCCAAAGGAACCAAAAATACCCTCCCCAAATCACAGCACTTTAGATTTATTAAAGATTTTATTCAAAGATAATTCTCATGAAAGATCACACTGCTATTTAACTCCTTCATTTTTTATGTCCCAAATCTAGTATTAGTTCTTAATGTATGGTAGCTATCTAATTACTGAACAACTGAATAAATGTCTAGAACAAAAATATTGTGACCATCAATCTGATATTTATTCATCACTGTATAGAAGAGGAAGTCATCTCTACCTTAAACACTCAAGTTCATCAAAAGGCTAATTCCCTTCTAAATGTGTTCCTTTAACTAGGGTAACACCAAAAATTCATATTAATGCTAAGAACAAATGTTCTCAAAGATTTAAATGGTTGAGCAAAATTGTGACTCTTGATTCTTACATAGCATAAAGTAAGATAAAATGGGTATACAGGAGTTTTTAATGAAAAATTAATGCCAAGATATTTTTGTCAAAAATTATTTAGTATTAACATCACATACAAAGAAGGGATACCTTCCCCCAATTTTACAAAATATAAAATCAAATAGATTTTGTGGATAAAGTATAGAATCAAATAAACTTAGAGCTGGAAGGAGCAAGAAATAGCCTAATCAGTTTTTCTCAGGCAGAGGTGCCCAAGAGTACTGAGCCATATGAAAGTGATTTAAATGACTATTTTCACAATTCTCCCAAGAATGGTATATATCATCCATATGGTATTGACCATTCCTGATACTTATATTCATTTATTATATACAACTCAATAAAATTAAGATTTAGAGAAGTAAAAATAATGAGAATCCATTTAAAATATAATAATCACTGTTATTACTACATTAGAGTTAGTAACTAAAGTGTCAGTGAAGTTCTTCTGTTCCACACAAAAGCATATGTAAAGGTTACAGTATTTGCTCCTAGATTGCTTTATCAGTATTATGATTTTTTTCTTACAAGATCTTGATAATTCCCTTTATTATAGAATCTTACAGTAAAGCTGGACCTATAATAATGACATTCATAATTAACTTTTAAAAACTGCTCCTTGCTGATAGCCAGTTTTAACAACAAATCACATTAAAAAAAAAATTCAGTATCTTTGTTTAAAATACACAATTCTGTTTATAATGTACTGTTGGGATTAAGGCAAAAATTGTAACTAATTTTTTATATTTAGAACAAGTGTCTCAATATGATCAATCGGTGTGATATATACCAGTGGAATAGATGTATCTAGAATTTATAAATCAGAAGCAAATTTAAATAAAAGCAACTTAAAGATATTAAAAATGTATGTGGCAGAAATTCATATCCCCTTTTCTCTATAAAAACACTGGTATAATAGACTGATATTAACACCCTACTGTGGAAATCTATTTTGAATAAAAAAACTTCTAGATCTAGATTAGCAATCTGCCTGTGACTTACTATAACTATTAATATGCAGAAAAGAATGTCAGAATGTTACATTTATCAAGCAATTCCTAATTTGCTGTATTTTTGCCACTGTGTCCACAAAACTGTGGTAAACTGATATCTGACAATAACTTACCAATTCTACCAAAAGCATCCTACCTACCACAATGACTTGCCGAAACAAATTAAATGAATTAAGTGAACATTCTAATTTTCAAATAGCTTCAAAAAATATGGAGATATTTATTTTCACTCACCCTAAATCTAATATTCCTTCTAAATGTTCAATTAGAAAAAATAAACAGTCATTTTGTAAGTAACTAGCTTCAAGAACAAAAGGAGCTTTGTAACACAAGACAAAAAGATATGCAGAACATAATTATCATTTCCCATAAAAAGAAATTACTTTTCAGGTGTTGTTCTGTCTTTGTATCTCTTGACTTCTGGTGATTCTTCCAAGATTCTATCCAACAGTATCTCAATATACTCTTTAGAGACCCAAAACAAAGTAAAACTGAATGTGGCTATTACAAGATGAAGCAAATAATAAATTTAGTGATAGGTTAAAAACACAGTATAACCTATTTAAGAACTATAAAAATATTTCAAACACATGCAAAAAATTAAAACTGATAAAGAAGTAGAAGAAAAAAGAGATAATATAGTTATATAGTTCTTAGAGGATAGAAAACCTGAAAGCAATATAAATTGATACATCTAGCCATCTAAAAATATAACATTTCTATAAGTTAAAAAAATCAGTATTAGCTTTTATCATTTAGAGCTCCTAACAAAAGTGTAACCAATTTTTACCTATTAAAATCTGCAAAGATTAAAAAGAACAATAGCACCCACTGTGTTAAGGGGACACTAATACCTTGTGAGAGTAAACTGATACCTTTCTAGTGAACACCTAGGAACGATTTATCAAAATCACTAAAAAATGCATATATCATTTAATCAAGTAATTCTACTTTGAGGAATTTAGCCCAAGGAAACAATTAAAAATAAAGACAATCATTACATGTATGTATAACTGAATCACTGTGCTATATAGCTGAATCTAACACTGTAAATCAACTATACTTCAATTAAAAACAAACAAAACAATGCTGTTTCCAATTCATGAATTTGGTATTATTTAGATGCTCTTTAATTTCTTTAATTAATGTTTTGTAGTTTTCAGCACACAAATAATTTACATTAAAAAAAAATGTTCCAAAGTGTTTTATGCTATTATGAAGGCTTTCTTTTAATTTAAAACTGCAACTGTTTGTTGTCAGTATTTCCAAATATGATTTTTATATAAGTGATATCCTATCTGCAGGTTTACTATACTCATTAGTTCTAGTGACTTTTTTGTAGACTCTGTAGAATTTTCTAAACTGGCAATCATGTCATCTATAAATAACATTTACTTCTTAAAAACAAATAGAATAAAATGAAGATACTACAGCATTACTATATTTTACTACGAAATTAGTTAGGAATACCAGGGTTAATTAATAACATGGAATAATATTAAAAAAACATTGTGGAATATTTTCTGTGATAAGGAATTTTTTATAAAATATAAGTGAAAATCATAAGCTACAAAAGATAATTGTTTCTTTTTTACTTCAAGGGATATTGAAGGAAAAAAATCAAATATAAACTGTAGTTAATTTAGGATGATGCAATTATACATGATTTTTGTCTTTGTCTTTATTCTTTATTGGGTTTTCCAAATTTTCTGTATTAAGTACTTCTTTAAAGAAAAAATTTCCTTGATGATTTGAAATGCCTGTAAATGGTTTTAATCACAAAATCTTCAAAAGGCACAAAAATATAAATAACTACCATCTGCTTTAGGGACAGATTAAAACCACTGTTAATTTCTTTTTTTTACTGCACTCCAAAAATTCAGCTCATGTTATTTAAATGGTTAGATAGCACCACTGACTCAATGGACAGAATTTGAGCAAACTCCGGGAAATAGTGGAGGACAGAGAAGCCTGGCTTGCTGCAGTCCATGGGGTCACAAAAGAGTCAGACACGACTTAGCAACTGAATATCAACAACAATACTTTATAAATGTTGACTTTAAAACAATGAAAAGTGGAAACATGACCATTTAACCAAATATACCATCAGTCTTACACATATAAGAGAAATCTAAGTACATTTACATGGACGATCATATAAACACCCCCATATGTATACTTAACATGATTCAGGAAATAACTTCCTATTAAAAAACAAAGAGCATCTGAGAGCCAGTATGTGTAACAGAACTGAAAAATGGTTCCCAGAATACAGTACACATTCAGTAAATGACAGCTATTACTTTTATTTTAGCTCCCACTTTTATTAGAATTATACATATAACTACCTTAACTCTTCATGTTACATACACATATAGCCCTGAACGAAGGTAAGATACAAGTGTCTTCATTTAATTTTATTTCCTGTGTCACCTATTTTGTACCATGAGAATGAGGTTAAGTATTCTAAGTATTCATGCACAATAAGAATATATGCATAAGAATCTGATTCTATTCTCTCAAAAAAGGATGAAAGTGATATACTTCAGAATTAGAACTAAGGAAAAAAAACAAAACAAAACTTGCCTCCAGATAGAGGTCAGCATTACTGCTGTGATATTAGAAAACCTGCACTAAGACTGGGCTAATCCTCTCACACTGGGATTTCCTCCTGTCACTGAAGCAATAAAAAAAAAGCTAACAAAAACATTAAATATCCAATAAGCAAGTTCCTACAACACTGAACATTCTTGATTATTCTTGGTTTTTTTACCCAGGCAACAGAATGCTTCTACTTTGGAAGAGTTGATTCTCTTCATGCTAAGGCTAATAAATGCATTCAACTGACAGAATTTTTAAACAGCAGGGAGTATAATACTCTTTGTATATAAGACAATTTAAATTCTAAAAATTCACAATTTTGATTCACTAAAAATAACCTTAGCTCAGCAAATACATCACTTTCTAATTTCAAAGAATGCCATCTGGATTTAAAAAAAAACTTATTTCCCAAACAAAAATAATCTAGCAAAACACAGCTGACCTACTTAAAACAATTCATATATTATAACCAACAAACTGTCAACATTTTTTTATTTATTTTGTTAATTTGACACAATTCACAACTTCTCACCAATCCTTCAGAAACTACTATACCTCCTGAACTTATATAGTGATGAAAATTGCATTTCCTAGCAAAATCTTATGTGTTTAATGACTTACTCATGTTCATTGATATAAAGTTCTGCAAGTTCATGCCAGGCTTCTTGGTCTCCAACAAATCTGGTGAGAGTAAAGGGAAAAAAAATAAATGTGTAGATATTCTGGAAATGAACAGCATGGAAGCAAAAAGGAAATCAAATGCAAATTCCATTTTAATTAAAAAAGATTTATCAGAATAACAAAACACAATCCTCTTGTAAGACACTCACTGTTCCAGATACTCATTCAGTTCCCGAATGGCCTCCACATTTTTCCCCTGGGCTTTTCGAATGGCAATCTTACGCTTTCTTGCAGCCTGTGGGTTGACATTAATAAAGGATTAGGCCTTCATGATTCCCTGGGTTTTTGTAAAGAAGGTAATTTGACTGTGCAAATTATTATCTCAATGCCAATGAAATTCCATTGTAGAACTACTGCTTAGTGGGAGTTTATCAACATACCCCATGACATCCCACTGGGGAGTTCAAACATTCCTCTAACAATCACATGTGCTTTACTTTTGATGTACACAATATATGCATCATTTCATTCAAATAAATAACCATCCAGATTCTGATAATTACAAGCCAGCAGGGAATCTTAATCTTTATCCAGCCTAAAGTCCTTTACTCTGTCTCATTCATAAGATCTGTATCTTAAGAGACAGAGGGATAGTGGAGATTAGAAAATAATCTTACTGTGGCCACTTCAATGTCATTATACAAATATGGCCTCTAATAACTTATTTCACAATTTTAAGAGAAAAATCGAGCTAAAAGTCTTTCAAAAGAATAAAATGGGTTCTGAAAGAAATAGCTTTATAATACAGAAAACATTTAAAACTTGCATCTTAAAGCTTTTCAAATATAAACAGAAAAATAAACATCATTTATTTACACATTAATCAAACACATAATGAACATCTGTTGTTTGCCAGGTACTGTGCTAGACAGTGAAAATAAGAATAAAAAAAGGAATAGATAATTCCATTTGGGAGTTAAGTCTGATAAGAGAAAGATACCTCAAATAAAAAAACAATGATAGAGGTATCTAGGATGTTGTGACAACATAGAAGAGATCCTAACACAGCCTGAGGGGAAGAGGTGGAAAGACAGCAAAGAGGATTCCAAATGTGATACCTGAACTGAAATAGAAAATGCAAGTAGACATAAAGAAAACAGAAGAGAAAACTATATGGAATACAACAATTTTAAAATAATATAAAATAAACAAAAAATTTGGTATTAACTTTGTAATAGTCTATTTTACAAATTAAGAATTTTCCACCTAACAAACACTTCAGTGAAGTACAAGCAAAGATTTTAAATATAAGGTTTTATTAATCAATTTGGGAAACATGCTCCCAAATCTCTACTATACAAGCAATATACTGCTAAACCACTCTAAACCTAAGATACAGTATCCTATCTGTTAGTATTCTAAGGTTAAAAGCAAACTTTTAAGTAGTAACTATTCAACTATGCAAAATCAGTCTTCTTAATGAAACTACACACGACAATTTAAAGAAAAACCTACGTGGCAATCAGCATCACATAGGCAACAAGATATCATTAATTCACATACAACAGTCCTTCTACAGAAAAATAATATAAACATTTTGGAAAAAGAAATACTTCACTTATCATGATCATTTAAAAAGATTACTAAGCAGGGATTTCATTTCCAGCCAAGATGGAGTAACAGGGAGCAGTTTTATCCTCTTGCCTGAAAACACCAACTGTAACTATATATAAATATATATATAACAACTATTTTTAAGGCAGAGGACAACAGGCAAAAGGAGAGATGATTCCTGATGGGCAGAAACAAAGTGAGCCCTATTTTTATTGCCCTGGTTCACTGCTTTGAGAGTTTCAAGGGTGCTGTGCAAGAAAAGAAAACCAGGTTGAGCCCAGATGAATCCATGAGTTCGGAAAGCACTCAAAAGTTCAAGAAGATCAAACATGCTAGAGTTCATGGGGCAGAGTACAGGAAAAGAAAGAAAAATACATAAGACTCTAAAGAGATTTCCCTTGACTCTCAAGGGTTCCCCTTAAGTACTCGGTACTTATGTACTCATCAGTGCACCTGTACGAGAATACTGATTCCCTGGAGTAGTGATTAGTGCTGATCAGTACTGATCAGTGCATGCGTACGAGGAAATTTCAAATGCCAAGAAAAGATCGAAGGGAAACATTTAGGGGGGAAAGTGCCCCAGAGCTCACACAAGGCTGGGAACAGTGTCTTTTTCTACCAGCCAGACCGGAAAATGCCATGATTCCTAGGACAGTGGATAGAGTACTAAAATGGACCTACTGGGGAATAATTAGTCTGAGGATAAACAATGTTCTGGGCCTGTCTCACAAAGACCCAAAAGGACAAAACTGTTTGTAATTTAATTATATCCTACAAGAAAGAATATTTATATACATTCATATACATATATATGAATACAAAAATCAAAAGGGGCAAAGAAACCTTTAGACGATGATGATTCTGTTCACTATCTTAATCGTGGTGATGGTTTCACAGGTGTATACAATTGTCAAAATTTATCAAATTATACACCTTAAATATGTGCAGTCTATTCTACATAAATTATATGCCAAAATAGTTTAAATAATGGCTTTAGACTAAACACTGAGTCTTAACTATTTATCAATTTCCATTTATATTTCTTTCTCACATTTTTTTCTCACATCTTATGAAATACGCCAATGTTTTGAATTCTTCTGAATTTCTTGTTTAGATCAACCTTTGTAAAGCCAATTTAAGCAAAAAATAAAAACTGCTCCACATTTTACAAGTGATTTTAATAATGGAGTCAGAATTTCTATTATAAAATATGAAATGCCAAAAAGTTCTTATGACCATAAATTTATTACATACCTCTGTAATATTACGTACTATAGCTAGCTATCAATTTTTTCCTAAAAGACATGTTACATCTTCAAAAAAAAAAAAACAGCCCACACAGGGCAAGAACCTAGAAAAGGATTAAAGGACTAAGGTCTATCAGTTAAGTACAATACAGAGCAACCATTTTCCCAGATGTTGAGACCCAGAAAGACCACTGGCAAACAGATGGAAAGCAGAATTCCAGGTTCTTCTGCTTCCAAGGCTTATGCCACGACCCTGGGAAATATGGCCTTCTAAAAGCATCTTCATGCTTGGCACAGAGGCAATTACATCTAATTCCAAAATAAGGGTCATGGCATAAGCCTTAGAGGCAGTAGTCTTTCTGGGTCTCACCATCTGGGGTAGAGGGAGTTCTAGGTTGTACTTTACCAGTGAGCCACCTTAGATCCCCATAATCTCTAGCCTAAGACACAACAGTCTCCAAATTACATAATTCATCTCTTTTCACCCCTTTTAAACCATCTCCCACACTACTGACAGTTATCTTTTCAAACAAAAAATCTGGTGGTACTTTGCCAATCAAATTTGACTTCACTCTCCATTTACTAAGAATTAAAACTCTGTTGTACTCAATATCATGTAATAATCTATCAAGGAATAATCTTCGAAAAAACTCAACTTACTATTCTGATACCTGAAACAAAAAGGACATTGCAAATCAGCCACAATTAAAACAAGAAGAAATCAAAAAAAGAAATAAAAAGTTTACTGATACTGCAGAAAAGAAAAATTCTGAAGTGTAACATACCAGGTTGTTCACAAATGTAGAACTTCTTGTACTGCCAATCATTCAGGACAATGAACCAACTAAAAGGTATAAAATATTGCCCCTTAAAGCCCTAGTCTTCCTCAGTAGTAAATCAGTGGTGAAGAAGGGGTAGGTTAAACCTATGCAGAACGCTAGAACCATGCTCTCTTCAACAAGACTAGAAATGAAATTCCATGAAACAACTGCATTAAAGAAGGCAGTTGAAAAAGAGAAATATAAATGGCCTTTTAAGCATATTAAAAGATACCCAGAATCACTCATAATGCAAATTATATATTTAACTAATTGCATTGGCAAAGGTTAAAAATGAAAAAAGCTGATAATACACCATGTGGGAGGATACTGGGAAAGCACTCTCATATACCATGTAAGTGAGTATAGATGACTAAAAAGCTTTTGTGGAGGGAAATTAGGCAGCAACTGTTCACTTTTAAGATACATGGACCTCCTGACTCAGATTTCAATTCTAGGAATCTATTCTACAAATGACATACACTGCAACACTGCTTCTGGGAGGAATGTTATCAGATACCAAAGGGACTTAACTAATTAATTAGCTCAAGAAAGTTTTTCATCAAAACAAGGATTATACACCAATATACTACAATGCTATGCAGCAACTTAAAGGATGAGATAAAGGATGTGCTGACATAGATGACTTAGGTAGAATTTGGGGTTTCCCACGGAGCTCAGTGATAAAGAATCCACCTACCAATGCAGGAGATGCAAGAGACACAAGTTTAGCGGGGGTGGGAGGGAGGGTAGAGAAAGAGATTAAAAAAAAAAGGAGAGATACAGGTTCAATCCCAGGTTGGGAAGATCCCCTGGAAAAGTAAAAGGCAACCCACTCTAGTACTCTTGCCTGAAAAATGCTATGGACAGAGGAGCTAGACACAACTGAACATTTTCACTTAAAAGGTAGAGTATGCCACCATCTGCATTTCCAACCATTCTCCCTATCAAAAGGAACACATACACATACACACACATGAATACAGACCTATCTGTGTGTGCATGAGAAAAAATTTCTGGAAAAATTCTTAAGAAACATTTAAGTGAAGGAGGGCTTGAGATCTGCGATGGGAGGACTTATTATTCAACATATCAGCTGGTATTCTTTGCAATTTTTAACATGCATACATACTACTTTTTTCAAAAGAGCATTTCACAATTTTTTTAAAAATTGATGTGATGACCCATTTTAGCAACCTCCCTAAATTTGAAACTTCCACTTCAATCACTTTTTTCTTTTCTCCCCAGGTAGGTATGTACTTTAATAATGCTAAGGCTTACTCATTACATCATGGAATATGATGTCTTTTCCCACCCCGTCATCTGTCTTAGTTAAGCCATACTCAAACTTCAAGGCTTACAAGGCTTAGAAATACTGCAGCAAATCACCAAAGAGTCAGGATTTAGTAAGTCTATTTCAAGGTTTATAATTTGTTAAGTATATCAAGCAATCTCTCTAAAACCAAAGTCAAGGATAATGTCTAAAGCATCCTTCTAGTCTCTATACCAAGCACATAGCAAGCACTCAACAAATATTTTTTGAAATAATAATGAGTGCATGTGAGAAGGAAAGAGAGCTCCCTAAAACTATAATAACCTCATTTTTATACTGGATATCCAGGAATACAGGAGCACAAGATCGATAAAGGAATCATACATTCAATGTGACAATGCAAAGCCCTACATTATAAAAGCTTGAATTATAACTATGGTTAAAACCATGATGTCTTCTACACAGTAACATTACTATTTCAGTTCAGTTCAGTTGCTCAGTCGTGTCCGACTCTTTGTAACCCCATGGACTGCATCACGTCAGGCCTCCCTGTCCACAGCCAACCCCCGGATTTCACTCAAACTCACATTCATTGAGTCAGTGATGTCATCCAGCCATCTCGTCCTCTGTCATCCCTTTCTCCTCCTGCCTTCAATCTTTCCCAGCATCAGAGTCTTTTCAAATGAGTCAGTGCTTTGCATCAGGTGGAAAAAGTATTGGAGTTTCAGCTTCAGCATCAATTCTTCCAATGAACACCCAGGACTGATCTCCTTTAGGATGGACGAGCTGATCTCCTTGCAGTCCAAGGGACTCTCAATCAACACAACGGTTCAAAAGCATCAATTCTTTGGCACTCAGCTTTCTTTATAGTCCAACTCTCACATCCATACATAACTACTGGAAAAACCACAGCTTTGACTAGACAGACCTTTGTGGCAAAGTAATGTCTCTGCTTTTTAACATGCTGCCTAGGCTGTTCATAACTTTTCTTCCAAGGAGTAAGCGTCTTTTAATTTCATGGCTGCAGTCACCATCTTCAGTGATTTTGGAGACCAAGAAAATAGTGTCTGTCACTGTTTCCACTCTTTCCCAACCTATTTGCCATGAAGTGATGGGACCAGATGCCATGAACTTAGTTTTTTGAATGTTGAGCTTTAAGCCAACTTCTTCATTCTCCTCTTTCACTTTCATCAAGAGGCTCTTGCATTCTTCTTCACTTTCTGCCATAAATGTGGTGTCATCTGCATATCTGAGGTTACTGATATTTCTCTGGCAATCTTGATTCCAGCTTGTGCTTCTTCCAGCCCAGCATTTCTTATGATGTACTCTGCATATAAGTTAAATAAGCAGGGTGACAATATACAGCCTTGACATACTCCTTTTCCTGTTTGGAACCAGTCTGTTGTTCCATGTCCAGTTCTAACTGTTGCTTCCTGACCTGCGGACAGATTTCTCAAGAGGTCAGGTGGTCTGGTTCCAGAGTTTGTTGTGATTCACACAATCAAAGGCTTTGGCATAGTCAATAAAGCAGAAATAGATGCTTTTCTGGAACTCTCTTGCTTTTTTCAATGTTCTAGCAGATGTTGGCAATTTGATCTCTGGTTCCTCAGCCTTTTCTAAATACAGCTTGAACATCTTGAAGTTCATGGTTCACATACTATTGAAGCCAGGCTTGGAGAATTTTGAGCATTACTTTACTAATGTGTGAGATAAGTGCAATTATGCAGTAGTCTGAGCATTCTTTGGCATTGCCTTTCTTTGGGATTGGAATGAAAACTGACCTTTTCCAGTCCTGTGGTCACTGCTGGATTTTCCAAATTTGCCGGCATATTGAGTGCAGCACTTTCACAGCATCATCTTTTAGGATTTGAAATAGCTCAACTGGAATTCCATCACCTCCACTAGCTTTGTTTGTAGTGATGTTTTCTAAGGCCCACTTGACTTTACATTGCAGGATGTCTGGCTCTAGGTGAGTGATCACACCATTGTGACTATCTGGATCGTGAAGATCTTTTTTGTATAGTTCTTCTGTGTATTCTTGCCACCTCTTCTTAATATCTTCTGCTTCTGTTAGGTCTATACCATTTCTGTCCTTTATTGAGCCCATCTTTGCATGAAATGTTCTCCTGGTATCTCTAATTTTCTTGAAGAGATCTCTAGTCTTTCCCATTCTATTGTTTTCCTCTATTTCTTAGCATTGATCACTGAGGAAGGATTTCTTATTTCTCCTTGCTATTCTTTGGAACTCTGCATTCGAATGGGTACATCTTTCCTTTTATCCTTTGCTTTTAGCTTCTCTTCTATTCACAGCTGTTTCTAAGGCCTCCTCAGACAACCATTTTGCCTCTTTACATTTCTTTTCCTTGGGGATGGTCTTGATACCTGCCTCCTGTACAATGTCATGAACCTTCATCCATAGTTCTTCAAGGCACTCTGTTTGTACTGTTTAATATAAGTAAAGTATTCCCCTACCAGACTTTATTTATTAGTTCTAGGTCTTATATGGTTTTGTTTTTCTCCCTTAATGTCTTCCACAGTGCTTTCTATGGATATGGTAACGGAAATACTATCTTTATTTTTAGAAATACCAACACTTTGGTGGCTCCTGACAGATACTCAAATATTCCCAGAAGGACAGAAGGGACTGAGGAAAGATTAGATAAAAATAATATTTGATGAAAGAATAATACATTTAACAAAGCTGAATTCAGTGACTTTGTTCTAAAATGTTTACCTAACAACCAAATGATTTAGTTACTACTCCCTCAGATAATCTATGAGGGAGCCAAGTCATAAAACATGCAAAGTACTACAAAGACAGGATAATATTTAGTTTCATATTATCTTAGACCCTGTAGTGAAGTAATTTCTTTAAAACATGCCCAACTTAAACTGACACAGAAATATTTGACTTCTAATTCTAAAAAGAATACATCACAAACTACTGATTTTTAAATTAGCATGAGAAAATGACATGAAATAAGTTTTTCAGAAATCTGGTGTATTTTCAATATATGGCTGCAAAAAAAAAAAATGAATACCTTTAAAACTGTGGTGAAATTTTACAGCTGAAATAAGTACATGAGAAAATCTTCAAGAAAAGAAAAGTAGTGCTTTTTATAAGGGATTGTTTAATTAAAACAGATAGCAACCTATTAGGATAAACAAAATTAAAAGATTATTAAAAATTTTCCAATTCTAACATTTTAGATATTTAGAACATCTAAATTAACTGCTTTTTAATAACAGATAGGCTTGCAGCTGTCAAAACTTTTCCCCCATATTTCTATATTCTGAGAATCCTTAGAATTCAAATATCTACAAAACACCCAGGAACTTTCCAGAGAAAATTTCCCTGGGGTGGGATTATATTAAAAAAAATAATCTAAGCCATTATACCAATGCAGTAAACTAAAATGTTCTCAATATTAAAAAAAGATTTTTTTTTTCACCAGGATATTCTTAGAACAGGTAATACCACCAAAAAGGCTTTCATAAATTAATTCCATACATTAATTACTGAGATGATATCTTTCATTTTTCAATAACAACTAAAATATAACTACCCAAACAAGACAAGTTAGTATTTAATAAACTTCAAAATATTACAGAGACTATAAGTTCTGATAGGTATTTCTTCTTACAAGCACATAAAATTTATTCTATCTAAATTTCAACTAGCTGCTTTCTAATAAGAGATCTTATAAGTCAAATTTAACCGAAGAGTTAAAATCTAATTTTTTTTAAAGTGACCCATCATGAGACATTTCAAATTAACAAAATAAAGTATGTTTCCATGTGTATTTTTCCATTATTTCTAAAATAATTTCACTTCTTAACACAGAATTAACTGATCTTTAGGACAACAAGCTAACTTACAGTATTAGTTGGGTCTTCTTGTAAAATTCGATCATATAGCTGAATAGCATCATCATATCTATTTAAAAAGAAAAAGAAATATCAAGAATCATTACCTTAAAATTTAGTGACAAATAGTAAATACAGAAAAAGATTAAACTGGAAAGACTTTATATATATTTACAAATACTACTTAGCATCTTCTGGTATAGTCACATAACAGTAACTTTGATACAATGTCATCTTCTAAGCAAAAAAAAAAATCATAAATAAAATATTTATAGAAAAACTTCAAAAACATACTGATTCGACTTGGTCTAAATACAAAGGTAAAAACTAAAGCTCAAAGAGATACATCTGTGGTCCTAGTTATACGTAGAATTACAGCGAATATAGCATTTTTTTAAAAAGTTTAATTTTAACAAATATATTCACAAGGAAACAATCTACGTAGTTTTTTCTTAGTTGCTAAGTCATGTCTGATTCTTTTGTGACCCCATGGACTGTAGACTGCCAGGCTCCTCTGTCCATGGGATTTCCCAGTCAAGAATATTGGGGTGGGTTGCCATTTCCTTCTGCAGGGGATCTTCCCAACCCAAGGATCAAATTCATGCATCGTTGGGGGATTCTTTACTACTGAGCCACCTGAGAAGCCCCAATCTAAGTATTAATCCTCCTTTAATAAGTATTTATCAGTTTTCCTTAGTTAAGCTGGTAAAGCTCAATTCATTAAGCACCTATTAAAGAATTCCCTACTGGCTCAGTCAGTAAAGAATCTGCCTGCAGTGCAGGAGACCTGGGTTCGGTCCCTGGGTCAGGAAGATCCCTTGGAGAAGGAAATGGCAACCCACTCTGTTCTCGCCTGGAAAATCCCATGCACATGGACAGAGGAGCCCAGTGGGCTATAGCCCATGGGGTCACAAGAGTTGGACACATTTTTGCGACTAAACCAAGTATGTACACATAATATATTTTGCTGGGTTACAACCTCATATCAGTTCAGTTCAGTTCAGTCGTGTCCAACTCTTTGCAACCTCATGGACTGCAGTATACCAGGCTTCCCTGTCCATCACCAACTCCTAGAAATTCATTAAACACACTGATGCCGAGTCACTGATGTCATCCAACCACCTCATCCTGTCATCCCCTTCTTCTCCTGCCTTCAATCTTTCCCAGAATCAGGGTCTTTTCCAATGAGTCAGTTCTTCGCATTAGGTGGCCAAAGTATTGGAGCTTCAGCTTCAGCATCAGTCTTTCCAATGAATATTTAGCACTGATTTCGTTTAAGATTGACTGGTTTCAGCTCCTTGCAGTTTAAAGGACTCTCAAGAGTCTTTTCCAACACCACAGTTCACAATCTCACATGGGAAACAACAAATTTATCAAATGAAAAATATGACATTTGATATAAAAAATAATCAAATATGACAAGATAACACTAAGAAGCCAAGATTAACATTGTATGATAGTGAATCAAAAGGAGGGATACATCAGAAATCACATAAAGCACTTTAACAATACACTCCTATATATGCTAATCTTATTTGGAGTACAAGGATATAGCTAAGTGATTGTGAAATTCCTTCCTAACCATACCCATAACCCCCAACTCTCTTCCAATCAATTTCACTTCCAGATAGAGATCTTTAGAGAAAGGAAAATCCATGTTTAAAAACTTTTATAGCAGCGTTTATAAAACTAGGGACAGCAGATATACTATTGTGATCTACTCTTCTCTATGATAACTTTTTAAGTTTTTCTCTTAATGATACTCAACACATAGAATATCTATATCATCACATGACACATCCTTTAATTGAACATTGCCCCACAATTTTAATGACCAAGCCTGTATTTGTGATTATGGTCACACCAATAGATAAGAATATTTTAACTAATGGTAACGGACTACTAAGAAAATTAAAAGCAGACTTAATTTGTAAATGTGATTATACCATGCAAAGGCCAAAGAGCATCACTACGTCCTAAGTTAATCAGAGTTAGCAATAGCTCAGAAAAAGAAAATCACTTTGGAAATCAAAACATAATATTTGATTATAGGTATGCTAGCCTCACAAGAATCTGCAACTACAAAAACAGAAAATAAAATCATGAAATAATAATAAAATAAAACAATAAAGTATATAAACAAAATTAATGCTAAAAAGCACTGGTTCTCACAAGACAAAGTACATGAGAATCACCTGGGGATCTTTTCCCAGCTATATAACCTCTGGGAAATATACTGGAAACGACACAGGAAAATAGGAAACCATTCATTTCATTAATACAATGATAGTAATAATGTGAATTTTTAGGATTTTCTAGTCTTTTTGGTATTTTATTAGAAAACTTACATTGTCTTTACAGTTTGAAAACTATATACATAAGGCATTAATAGTTTTATATTTGAACATATTTATGCTATAATTAAGAAAAAGTAATTTATGTAGAAACTGGGTGTAATGATTAATTTTCTGTGTCAATCATGGGGTGCCCAGATCAAATATTATTTCTGGGTATGTCTGAAGGTGTTTCCAGATGAGATTAGCATTTGAATCCATGTGCTCAATAAAACAGACTGCCTTCCCCAATGTGGTGGGCACCATCCAATCCCTTGAGGGCCTAAACAGAACAAGGGAAGAACAAGGAGGAATTCATCTCCTTTTACTGCTTCACACTGCTAGAGCTGGGACATTTCATCTCACCTTCTCCTGCCTCCAGACTTCAAACTGAAATTTACACCATCAGCTCCCCTGGTTCTCAGGCCTTCAGACCTGGTCTCAGACTGAATTACAGTACCAGCTTTCCTGGATCTCCAGGTCACAGACAGCAGATCCTGGGACTTCTCAGCTGCCATATCTGCCTCATAGTAAGTCTCCATTATGCACACCCATGAGTGCATGCACACACACACACACACACACACACACACACACACACACATACACACAAACACACATCCCACTGGTTCTGTTTCTCTAGAGAATCCTGACTAATATACTAAAGGTCCATAAAAATTTACCTTGAGTCAACAACATTCTCAAATCTACCTGTCTACTGTCCTGCATTACACCCCTGATTGATTTCAGACTTATGTCCGTAAAGTGAAGACTAGGCAACTACACACTTTTTAAATGGCATAGATAATTCTAATTTACACAATCATGTATGAAATTGGTTAAAGGTCCTATGTAACAAAAACATATAAACAGCCACTCTTTCCAGAAAAACAGTAAAATCTTACCAGGTAAAATGATATGAGTTTCAATTAAAGTATAAAGGCTTAAAGAAACTAAAGTTTGCTAGAAACTTGAGTTAATACTTAAGAATAAATCATTGTTACCATATTAATTTTTTGTATGATTGGCAGAGAAATGATCACTATTAAAATGTGCTAAAAAGATAATCTGAAAAATCATTCATCTTAGACTCTGTGATGTGTTCTATTATTCATATATTTCAAGAATGGTCTAGGAATTCATACTATTTGAAGTAAAAAAAAAAGTGGTAATAGAATAGAATGCTGATTCAGGAGCAATCTTTTACAGATTTCTTCCATTCTGCTCTCTGATTCAAAATTATTTTCTGCTAATCTGAAATAGTATTTTATTTGTCCACGCCCTTTGCTTACTAACAGAGAAGATCCAAAGATATTAAAATACACATAGATAAAACAGATAAGCCAAAAGCCAAGGAATAAAAGGGTTAAGAAAAACTGTATCAATGAATCTTGCAAGGAAAAACTACAAGTAAAGTACAAGTAAACCCTGTCTCACCTAAAGCACCAAGTTAAAAAGGTAAGAAACAACAACATGACTATAAAATGAATATAAAAACTTCAGAGACTCAGAATAGACAAAATAATCATAAAAAAAAAAGGACAAAGTTGAAGGACACACTTCCCAATTTTAGAACTACTACAAAGCTACAATATCATTATTGGAATCAATACAATGTGGTATATAATAAACATATATATTGATGGAACAGAACTCAAATCCCAGAAATAAATCATCACATAATTAACATCCAACTGATTTAACTGCCTAAGACAATTCAATGGGAAAGTAGATTTTTCTGGTGCTAGGACAACCAGGTATCTACAAAAGGAAGAATAAAGTTGGACAACTGCTTCATACCATAAAAAATATTAACTCAAAATCTATCAATGATCTCAATGTAAAAACCCAAACTATAAGACATAGAAGAAAATAGGTGTAATTTTAGTGACCTAGAGTTAGGCAATGGTTTCTAGAAATAATGCCCAAATGATAAGTAACAAAAGAAAAAATAAGCTTAATTTTTATTTTTTTTAAAACTTAATTTTTAAAAAATCAAAATGTTTTGTAATCAAGGGACATCACTGAACAAGTGAAAGACAAGCCATGTAATACAAGAAAATTTTTGCAAATAAAATATATGTGATAAAAGACCTGTATCTAGACTATATATATAAAGAACTCTTGAAACTAAATAATAAAAAGACATAAATTAATCCAATTTAAAAACAGAAAATGTGAACAGACATTTCTCCAAAGAACATATATAAATGGCCAACAACTGCATGAAAAGATACTCAGATTTCTGGTTCCTGGTCTGGCACATAAAGACTGGAAAGCATCACTCTTATCCTCACAAGAAAAAGATAAAAACCCAACAAATCAACTACTCTTAGATCCATCAGACAATTAAATTTACAGGGAAAGCCAATGCATCCAAAACTGCCAGACAGGTGAAAACAATCAAAGCTTATGCCATCAAAAACTGTTACAACTAATAAATTCAGTGAAGTTGCAGGATACAATATCAATACACAAAAATCTGTTGTGTTTTAATACACTAATAAGAATCTTATTGGAAAGAGAAATTAAGAAAACAATCCCATTTATAACTGCATAAAAAAGAATAAAATACCTAGAAATAATTTAATCAAAGAGTTGAAAGCCCTATATTTTGCAAATTTAAGATACTGATGAAAGAAACTGATACAAATAAATAAGATGCTATCTCACACTCAAGAACTGGAAGAATTAACACTGGTAAAATATCCACAGCACCCAAAGAAATCTATAGATTCTGTGCAATGCTTAAAATTCCAATGACATTTCACAAAGAAACAGAACAAAACAGTCCTAAAATTTGTATAGAATCACAAAAGATCTCAAACAGCCAAAGCAGTCATGAGCAAGAAAAACAAAGATGAAGGGATCAAGAGCTCTGATTTCAGACTATATTACAAAACTATGGTAATCAAAACAATATGGCACTGACATAATAACAGACACATAGATCAATGGGACAGAACAGAGAGCCCACACATACAGTCAGTTAATTTACAACAAAGGAGCTAAGAATATACAATAGGAAAAAAACACTCTCTTCAATAAATGATGTTGGAAAACTAGAAAGCTGAGTGAAACTGGACCTCTGTCTTTACACCACATAGAAAAACTCAAACTGGGTTAAAGAGCTGAACAGAAGGTCTGAAACCAAACACCCCCTGGAAGAAAACATAGGTGGTAAGCTCCCTGACATCAGTATTGGTGATTTTTCGAATTTTAAACAAAAAGTAAAGTCAACAAAAGCAAAAATAAACAAGTGAGACTACATCAAACTAAAAAGCTTCTGCACAGCAAAGGCAAACATCAACACAATGAAAAGGCAACCTATGGAATGGGAGAAAACATTTGCAAATCATATCTAATAAGAGGCTAATAGCCAAAATATTATAAGAAATTATATAATTCAACAGCAAAACAAAAAGAAAAAAAGCAATTTAAGTAAAAAGGAGCAGTGGAATTGAATATATATTTTCTTAAAGAAGACACACAAATACATGAAAAGGTGCTCAACATCAGTAATCACCAGGGAAATGAAAATTAAAACCACAATATGATATCATCTCATACCTGTTAGAATGACTATCATCAAAAAGATAAAACATACCAAGTCTTGGCAAGGATGTGGAAAAAAGGGAACTGGACTGTAGACGGAATGCAAATTGACATAGTCACTATGGAAAACAGTATAAAGGTTCCTCAAAAAATTAAACAGAACTATTATTTGATAAAGTCAATTCTAATTTAGGGTATTCATTCAAAGGAAATAAAATCACTAACTTGAAAAGATATCTGAAGCCCCATATTCACTGCAGCATTATTTACACTAGCCAAAGCATGGAAATAACAGAAGTGTTTATCAACAGATAAATAGATGAAGTTTGACCCTTGAACAATGCAGAGATCAGGAAAGCCTACATCACAGTTGGAATTTCATAAATAATATATAATAACTTAAATGTAGGTTTAAAAACCAAACCAATATCAAGTTGAAATTCCATATATATATATAACTTAGAATAGGCCCTCCATATACTTGGTCCTTCCTTAGTCAAGATTCTACGCACAGATTCAACAACTACAGGCTGTGCAGCACTGTAATATTTACTATTAAAAAAAAATGCATGTATTAAGTAGGCCCACACAATTCAAATCCATGCTGTTCAAAGGTTAACTGTATATATTAATACAATGTAATATTAGTCATAAAAAGGAAAGAAATTCTGCCATTTATGACAACCTGAATGGACCTTAAGGGCATTATGCTAAGTGTACTAAGTCAGACCAAAAAAGAAAAATACTGTGTGATCTCCCCTACATGTAGAATCAAAGAGAATATGAACTCATAGATATACAGAACAGATGAGTGGTTGTCAGAGGAGGGGATGGGGAGTGGGAGAAATAGATGAAGGTGGTCAAAAGGTACAAACTTCCAGTTATAAGATAAATTAAGTCCTGGGACATAATACAACATGGTTTATTATAGCTAACAATACTGTGTTGTATAATTAAAAGTTGCTAACAGAGTAAATCTTAAACATTCTTATACAAAAATAAAAATTTATAACTATGATAATGGATGTTCAACTTATTATGGTAATCATTTCACAATATGCATATACATTTATCAAATCATTATGCTGTGCACCTGAAACTAATATAATGTTATATATCAATTACGGGCTTCCCTGGTGACTCAGTAGGTAAACAATCTGCCTGCAATGCGGGAGACCTGGGTTCCATCCCTGGGTCGGGAAGATCCCCTGGTGTAGGGCATGGCAACCCACTCCAATATTGTTGCTTTTGAGAATCCCCATGGACAGAGGAGCCTGGCCAATTGCAGTCCATGGGGGTCACAAAGATTCAAACACTACTGAGCATATTTTCCCCTCAGTCTTAGTCCCGATATCAATTATATCTCAATTAAAAATATATATATACAATAGCTTCCAGATTTTGAGTGCCTGTGAGGGTACTATACATATATCATTACTAATTCTCAAAACAACCCTGACAAGCTGGTAATATTCTTGTTTTACAGAGGAATAAGACCGAAAAAACTTAAAGAAGTTAAATAATTTTCCAGGTCAATAGATAATAAATCCTTAGAAATAGGATATGAAGCCAGTTCTTACTCCAAAGCATGATCCCATTCCATGAGGCCACAGACGATAAATGGATTCTACTCTTATGTCAAATTCTATCTAAGGGGAATAACTTGGAGGATTGATGCTGAGAAGTACTTTGACACTATTCTGAAGCTGAGTAGCAAAAGATATTGCATAATTAATGATGCTGCCATTTGAAAACAGGATCACACTATTTGCAAGATTCAGTTACCTCTCCATGGCTTCAAATCTCATGCCTGTTAGTCTCTTGACTCTGTGACTTCCAGGGAACTGTCTTCTCAACTCCTGAAGACAAAACTAAAAGAGAAAAAAAAAATTATAAAAAGACTTAAAAGATAGTAGTTACACTACATATACTAAATGATCTACAAGGAATGCCATTCATAATCTTACAGTGTGTCTTAAATAATTTCATTACTGAGATCTAATGACATAAGTGAAATTAATCAGTAATGAAAAATGGAGTGAAAGAACAACTGTGAACTTACAGTGAGGACAATAATGAGTTCTCAGAAACTAATCAAACTCTTAACTAAGAAAATGAGATTATGGGGTTCACTAATAACTCTTTGAATACTACCATATCACTCCTCCTTAAAAACTGCTTCCATATTGAATCAAGCCCATCTTAACTAACTACAACAGTTTCCTGGCCTTTTCTTCCTAACTACTGCATAAGCATTCTCTAGATAAAAATGAAGCTCTTTGGTAGTACTCTGAAGTCTCGATCAAGTATTATTAACACTTTAAGTCTACCTTGTTGAAATCATATATTAATCAATCACCTTGTCAGAACACTTATCCTGATTTAGGGGCCATAAAATACAGACACAATATCAATGGAGTACCAATCTCTCTTGGGCAGGTATTCATAATTCACCCATCAACTCAACTAAACAAATAATCAAATATTTATTGAGCATGAGGGATTTTAAGAGCCTTAGAAATGTTAAGGATGATAAAAATGATCCTTTCTAGTTCCCCAAAGCATAAGCGATTAAAAATGCATTTAACTAATGAACAGATTATTAATCATAAGAAAATATATGATTTGGCAGTATGGCTTCAAAGTCTGTGTCTGTAAATTCTATAATAAGAAAAATATTCACGTTAATTAAAACTGAAAATGATATTCACTTAGTTCTTTGATATCATGCATAACTCATAGTACTTGTTCAAACTGTGCTGAAGTTTTGAACTATTAAAAAAAATACTGTTACAAAAAAAGTTATCTACTCACTTGATCTCCTACTTTATCAAATGGCATTTTGCTATAAAAAAAATAATTTCAAAATCTCCCACAAAAAATAAGCTGCCACCTCTGTTCATATTCAAAAGACTATGTCTCATAGGTTTTAAAGGTAATACAAAGGTTTTATGGAATATTTTTTATCATGGGCAACTCCATCATAATTAAATGTACTGCTAACATAAATTACATTGAAAAGGACAATGCCAATTAGACTTTTATATGTTCTCCAGGTATTTCTACTTTCTGGTATTGTTATTTTGTATTTCTTCTTGGCTTATGAGGAAGCAGCATGAAGGAGCACTTCAGAGGTCAGGATTACAAAACAGAAACCACTGCTTCCTGATTTATACAACAAATATAGTGATACTATCAAATAAATCAAACTAAGAAATGATTATATAGATCAAATAAAGCATGTAAAATAAAATAAAAATGATGTAAAGCATTTAGAATAGTGCCTAGCATATGCGTGTTCAAAAATATAGCTATTATTATTTTACTTTAAAATTAATTAAAGTTAAGTTAAAAATTACTTTCATAATGCATCAGGCCCCACTTAAATACCTGGTATGAGTATTTTAAGTCATGTTCTGTACATGTTAGGATTTTCTAATAATTTTAAGATATACATTTAAAATATCTCAAAACAATATTTAATGTTACGTACAACATAAGCCATTTAACAACCCAAAAGACAAATCTGTTTTAAACTATGTTTATTTTTAACTCTATAATATAGTATAAACCACCTATTAAGTAAACTACCTTCACCAACTAATTTAACCTCTTCAGTCAAACTGGGATACTAAATATCTATTTTCAGGATTGTTAAAAAGATATAAAAATATAATGTGTCCCAAAGTACCTAGTCAGTCCTACCAACTTAAGAGTAGCACTAAAAACCAGCTACAGAAAGTATTCACTGCAAGCCACATACTGCTTATACATAATTCATGAAGGAAATTAAACATAAAATAAAATATACTCACCAATGCCAAGTCATCCCGACCATAGTCAAGGGCTGCAATCATCACCTGTTCATATATGATCCAAACTAAACACACAAACAGGAAAAAACTGAATTTAATATAAAAATCTCACAACAGAAATTAGACAATGAATTCTTCTTGCTTCTGATATTTTAAAGAACATTATTTACAACTGAAAAGTGATTTATTATATTACATCTTGAACTAAGGAAAAAGCGTCCTTATATTTTTAGCAATGAATAATATTTTAATATCTTACCAGGTTAAAAAAATTTTTCAATTATTTAATACCTTTCCTGTTTTAAAAGAGTCATTTTAAAATGAAATACATTTTTGATCTGGCCAGGACTACAGCCTTGTGAGCTTTAAAACAAAAATGCCTATTTGATAGCTTCACTACTACCAATAATTGTAAGTCCTAAAAATAAAAGTTATCATTCAGACGTCCTGAGAAGTATTTTAAACATTAATAAATTATGGATTGATATTAACAGCAGAAAAATCATAATGACAGGATTAAAAAAAATGAAGAACTGTAAATGAAACATGTGCTGAGCATGAACATAATAGATTTAAAAACTTACTATCATCTCCAAGCTTAGAAGCATATTCACTAATTAATTCCTCTCCAACTTCCACAATTTGCTCACTATTTCGTGAGTTTTCTTCTCTCCATTTTCTCATTTTATCTCTCATTTCTGAAAAAAATAAGCTTGCAATTATATAAACAAATATTTGATTAACGTCAAAAAAATGGACAAGATGAAATCAACTTTTTAAGTAAAGAAAATACACACTAATGTAAGATCTATGGTGTCTCAAATTTCATAAAGTGGAAAATCAATTTAACAAGAGCAACAGATTCTTTAGGAGACTGAAAATGTAACTGATATTATAGCTATCTTTACTGTATGGCATGGATCTGCTACAATGATCATCTATCCCTTCAGGCAACTATGGATCATGCTTTTTTGAGGTTATAATGTTCAGAATTTGATAAAAGCTAAGGATTATTTTTTCAGGAAACTGAGTAATATTACACATTGAACTCTCAAAAAATTCAAAGTGCTCCACTGACTCAAGAATATAAATTTTTTTTAGCTGTCTGCTGTTTTTCTTTTTCTTTTAAATTCATTTATTTATTTTCTTTACATTATCGTGTTGGTTTTGCCATACATTGACATGAATCCACCATGGGTATACATGTGTTCCCCTTTCAGAACCCCCATCCCACCTCCCTCCCGATTCCATCTCTCTAGGTCATCCCGGTGCACCAGCCCTGAGCACCCTGTATCATGCATCAAACCTGGGCTGGCGATTGATTTCACATATGATAATTTGCATGTTTCAATGCCACTCTCCCATATCATCCCGCCCTTGCCCTCTCCCATAGAGTTCAAAAGACTGTTCTATACATCTGCATCTCTTTTGCTGTCTTGCATACAGGGTTATAGTTACCATCTTTCTAAATTCCATATATATGCGTTAGTATACTGTATTGTTGTTTTTCCTTCTGACTTACTTCACTCTGGATAATAGGCTCCAGTTTCGTCCACCTCAGAACTGATTTTATAATGAGGGTATCATATTAGGCTATCAGCACTGAAGGAACATTCATCACAAAACTCCCTTAAAAACATTACTACAAAAGTCCATATAACATACAAAAATACATAATTACATAAGGAAATCAACACAGAAAAATTAAGACAAAAGAAATTTTGGCTTATATATAAAGAATAAAATGAATACTGTAAAGTAAGGTCAAAGGCACTAGCAAACAATGCAAGTTGAAAGAACAACTTTCCAAGTTATAATACAATAGGGAACTCCAGAATTTCAAAGAACAGCACTTTGATAAAAGCAGAAATAATAACTAGGGGTAGGAGAGTATCTAATCCAGAAAAAAAGATCCCTTTTTTATATAGTTAAGGTAGAATAAACTGTCCTATTTACCAGTTCCATACATGCTTTCTACTCTTACCTCTGAAAAATCTTACGTATTCATATAAAGTTACCTTCTTCCTTCTACTGACACACATGTTGTATAGATTTAAATAGCTGACTTAAGTTGTTATTGAATGTTACTGAGTACATGAGTTAAATTATCAATAACAATATGCTGTTCTTCTAAAAAATAAGAAAAAGAGAAATACATGGGATTTTCACTACTTTTATATGTACTATCTTGGTCCCTACAGTTCAAAGTCTACAAAAGAAAAACAATCATAAGATGAAAATAGACCCTACCTGAATTTACAAAAAAAAATTGGCCTTAGAAAATCATGAATTAACAAGCGGAGACATTACTTTACCCACAAAGGTCCCTCTAGTCAAAGCTATAGTTTTTCCAATAGTCATGTATGGATGTGAGAGTTGGACTATAAAGAAAGCTGAGCACCGAAGATTTGACGCTTTTGAACTGTGGTGTTGGAGAAGATTCTTGAGAGCCCCTGGGACTGCAAGGAGATCCAACCAGTCCATCCTAAAGGAAATCAGTCTTGTATATTCATTGGAAGGACTGATGCTAAAGCTAAAACTCCAATATTTTGGCCACCTGATGCGACTCATTTGAAAAGACCCTAATGCTGGGAAAGATTGAAGGCAGGAGATGGGGACAACAGAGGATGAGATGATTGGATGGCATCACAGACACAATTGAGTCTGAGTAAGCTCCAGGAGTTAGTGATGGACAAGGAAGCCTGGAGTGCTGCAGTCCATGGGGTCACAAAGAGTTGGACATGACTGAGCTACTGAACTGAACTGAATTCCTTCTACTGAAAAACTAGAAATGAGCTTGACTCATTCTGCACAGAAGTAAATTAAACTGAATCTTAAAGACTGAAGAGGAATTGAGCAGGCAAACAAAAAAGTAAGTTATTCATACCTCACAGTTAAAGGGTTCAGTCTCATAAGACTGCTCCTACTTCAGAAACCAATGCAAGCCAAAGATACTCATACTTCTGCGGAACTCTTACAAACTCAGGGGTTCCTTTCTATAACTTCTTCATCCGGTTTGATACTTGCTAGAGTGGCTGACAGAACCAGTAATAGTAAGCGAAGCACTTTTCAGATACAATTCAGCAAACAGCTAAATGGGAGAGCTACATAGAGCAAAGCGTTGGAGGTGGGAAGGGGTGTGCATGGGTAGAGAAGATTCCATACTCTTTCTGAATGAGTCACCACCCTAGCACCTTGATGTATTTACTCCTAAAGTTTAGGGGGTTTTATGAAGGTTTCAGCTTGTAGGCATGACTGATTACATCCTTAGACACTGGTTAAGTCAATCTCTAGATCCTCTCTCATCCCAGGTTTGAAGTTCCAACCTCTCATCCAAGTCTAGGTCTTTCCATTGACTAGGCACCATCCTGAAGCTCTCCAGACTCCAGTTAGTCAGTGGCACATAAAGATGCATCACTATAAATCTAAGATCTTACAACTGTAACTCAGGACTAAGACCAAATATTAGAACAGAAGATGTTCATATCACTCCTTTCTCTAAGGAAACTACAAAGGTTTAGGGGTTCTGTGCCAGGATGAAAACCAAACATGTGTTTATACCTTATTATATCACAATATAACATATATCCACAATATAACACACACACTCACGTGGCACAACGGTAAAGAATTTGCCTGCCAATGCAGGAGATGCAACAGAAGCAGGTTTGATCCCTGGATTGGGATGATGCCCTGGTGTAGGAAGTGGCAATCTGCTCCAAAATTCCACAGACAGAGGAGCCTGGCAGGCTACAGTTCATGAGGTCACAAAGAGTCAGACTCGACTGAGCAACTCAACCCACACACAACGTGAATCTGCAAGATCCTTGGGTTTTCAGAACTCATTCAAACCACATCCCCGTATACCATAACTACCATCTGAAGTTCACATTCTTTGTTGACCTGGCAGATTATTTTAAAACAGGAAGAGCCTTGGGAATATAAATTTAGTGTTTTACAGATCTGTTTCACAAAACTACACTCCTTGCCCATACCCTGCAATGTCCTTTCAGACACTGTACAATTTCTTCCCATAAACTAGATACTAAATGGGAAAAACTGGTCCCTTCTCCTTTTTTGTCAAATTTCTCACTTACCAATAGTACTCAACTTTCCACTCCTACTTATTCATAACCAAGGCATATAAATGGGAAATCTCTGACTTAAATCGTTCCCCTTTCACCGATTGTCATGTCCTCCATGACTTCTATTTAGTCACTCAAAAATATATTAATACATTATTTCTATAAATTTCTAGAAACATAGTGAAAAAAGAATCAACCCATGTGTCTAAGAAGTCAATAAGTTAACAGATAAACTGTAAACAACCACAAAATAATGTGATAAAAGATAAGACAGTGTTTATGCTCAGAGCACTAAGAAAGCAAGGTGAGGGAATGATTAATTCCACCTGGCAAGGAGAAAGGTTAAAGAAGACATCTGTGATAAGTGAAATAAGCCTTAAGGATTAAAGAGAGTTTGTTAGATGAAGTCTATAGTAAAGAGCATAAACCATGGTAGACAGATAAGAGTATCTAATGTGCTGAGGGACTGGGAAATTGCCCAACACATCTAGATTAGAGGGAGAGGGCAAAGGAAAGAAAAGCAGTTTCTTCAGGACATTGCAAAATGGAGCTCTGGTTAATTCTTCATTTATGTAACCCATTACAGGAGTGGGAAACATGTTTCTCTGTCAAAGACTTCTCCCAGAGACCCTAAAAAAAAAAACAAAAAACCCTGAAGCTTCACTCACCAGAAGAGGAAAAATTAAGAGAGCAGGGTAAAATAGGGAAGAACAAACCTGACTCCATATTTGATCTATTCCATTTAGTTTAGAAATTTTGTATTCTATTGCTTTTGTTACAAGTTAAGAATGCTGCATAATGGGAACAGTGCCTGGCGCAAAGTACTCAAACATATGTTTAACATGTCATTTAGCATATAGACTAATACTGTAATTAGAGCTAGGTGTGGATGATTACCCACAGAAGACATTAAATCTTTTTAAAGCTTTCTGAAGCTGATGAAAACTCTGAACCAACTTTTCCCAGAAATATGTACATATTTAAAAACACATTTAGGGATGTTCAAGTGGAAAGGGACATGTGTAAACCTATGGCTGTTTCACATTGATATTTGGTAGAAACCAATCCTTCAATTAAAAATACATTTTAAAAAATAAAAATAAATAAAGAGGAAACACACACACACACACCCATTCAATTTTGCATATAATTTCAGGACATTCACAGACCATATAACATCTATGTCTGCATCAGTCAGGAGTCTATTGAGCTCAGGATTAATCACCACCAATAACAGATTAAGAAGAGGGGCTAAGGAAAGGACAAAAATTAAGGAGCAAACAGATGTAGAGAATGCAGCAAAGTTCTGAAAAATAATAAGAGAGCCTAATGCTATTAAGAAACCAACAAAAGAATTTTTCAGAGGGAATGATCTGCAATAACAAATGTAGTATAGATGTACAAAACAGATACATTAGACCGGGCATTCTCTAGAAATTTTACTGAACTAATAAGAGTACTGAAACCAACTTGTGATTGTTTGACTGAATAAAGAGGTGAGTATTTTTTCAAATACTCATTCAATGCCAATTATAGGCCAGGCTTTGTACTAGACATTGTACCCATACTCTGCCCAAATACCCTATTCTCAAGAGACCTGACTTGACTATACCCTCCTTCAACTCTCTTTCCCACCTCCAAATTCCTCTATATATTTAATAATAAACATCAGAACTTCCAACTGGCTGAATAAATAAACCATATACCTACTTTTTTTTACAGAGTCCAATGAAGATTAAGAGAATTTAATATACATGTCTTTTATAAAATGTGATAAATTTTCCTATTGTAAGAATCACACTAGTCTTTGAACTAACAATTTCCATTACTTAAATTAATGATGGTATTCAATGCTGCTGCTACTGCTAAGTCGCTTCAGTCTTGTCAGACTCTGTGCGACCCCATAGACGGCAGCCTACCAGGCTCTTCCATCCCTGGGATTCTCCAGGCAAGAACACTAGAGTGGGTTGCCATTTCCTTCTCCAATGCATGAGAATGAAAAGTGAAAGTGAAGTCTCACTCAGTCTCGACTCTATGCGACCCCATGGACTGCAGCCCACCAGGCTCCTCCATCCATGGGAGTTTCCAGGCAAGAGTACTGGAGTGGGGTGCCACTGCCTTCTCCGAGTCTTTTCCTATAAGTGCCCTAAAATACAATTTTAATTCTACTCATTAATTACAAATGAGCAAATGGTATACTGTTAAGTGAGTTGTCTAAGATACTAAAAAAATCATTTCAACACTAAAAAAAAATGACTTATAGTCTTTCTTTGTGATGATTTGTTAACATTCTTATATATATGTATGTGTACATATATAATTAGCCACGCCAGGTCTTAGTTGCATCTTGCAGAATCTTTTAAGCTGGGTATGCAGGATCTTTGGGGCTTTTTTTTTTCTTTTAGTCACAGCTTGTGGAATCTTTAGATGCAGCATGCTTACCCTTAGATGAGGCTCATCAATAGTTCCCTGACCAGAGATCAAATCTGGATCCATGACATTGGGATCGAAGGTCTTGGCCACTGGACCACCAGGGAAGTCCCTAATGTTCATTTTTAATCCTACTAATAATTCATTTAGTCAACAGATTAATGAATTCCTCCAGTATGTCAGCTCTAGAAAAAGAAAGGCCTGGGCTGTCTCTTCATTCTAGGAGAGACAAAATTTTTAAATGTAACACAATTGGGTAAGTATTTCAATAGTATGAGGATACATGGCTAAAAGATCAAGGGTAAGTTTTGTTGCTTTTGTTGTCTTTTTCTTTTAAACTTTGGTGTGGGGATAAGAAAGGGAGGGGGATGGGGAGTGGGAAGAAGGCTCTCTTAAGTGTGTGACTTTTGAAAGGAATTCTAAGAAATGATAGAGTATAATGGGTAGAGTATAAGACTAGAACAAGGAGGTAAGAACACTTCCATCAGAAGGAATAGCTTATGTCCAGTCTTAAGAGGAGCACTGCACACAGGGAGTTGAACAGAAGCCAGCATGGCCAAATCAAACAGTAAGGGGGAGAGTAGCTTAAGATAAAGCTGGAGATACAGGAAGGAGCCAGATCTTTTTTTTTTTTTTACATGTTATTTAATGGTTTAAAAGCACTTCAACATATTTTTTCCCTTTTGTTCCTCAACAAACCTGTGAAGTAATTATTTACTCATTTAAGTAATTATGTCACTCATCTTTAGAATGTCCAGAGGGTAAGGTCTAAGCTACTCAGTTAAATCACCTTGACTGCATCTACTTATTTCCTACGCATCTACACATTATCATCTAAGAAATTTATGTTGAACATACCTTCAAAATAGTACTTTCAAAAAAACCATGAACTATTTGAAGCATTTTTTTAAAACATTAAAAATAGCCACATAGTTACTGAAGGAATATATCCTGACCCAAGCCTTTTAAAACTACGTTTTTACAAGTCTATCTTTCTCCATCAGACTATGAACTCCTAAAATTAGGGACTGTGTGTTACTTAATTTGGTATCACCAAGATCTAGCGCTGAGAACTTAATACTTTAATAGATTGCCCACTACAGGTAGAAACACGGTGGTTCACAGTATGCTAGAGGCCACAAAACCCAATAATAAATCACTGAATTAGTTCCAGGATAAAGGAATTGTACCTTTTCTCATTATCGTTTGCAACTTTCAATACTGGAGAGATTTACTCGACACTGAACAACCAATACAATTCTCAGTCCACGCGTTATCAGGCTTTTAAAATAACATTTTAAATAAATAACATCAATTAAATATCCGAACAAACAAGCTACTGAAGTCTACTGTAAAACGCTGGAAATATAAATTTCTATTACACAAATTCCATGCCTTGGAGAGACTCAAGGTTCTTTTCTAAGCATGCACGCTTCCCACTCAAGATTTTAAGAAGGGAAAATCTCTTTCAGAATTGGTTCAAAGTTTGACTGCTTCCAAATTTAAAGACAAACTCCACCTCAGATTAAACGACAACTGATTCCACCTTCAGAAAGGGAAGTACTGCCAAGGAACAAGAAGCAATTTGGGTAGTATGTGTAAATTCGTCTTGAGGGAAGTGGGACAGGGGATCATTTAAAAAGCGGGGGAATCAGAAACCCAGTTTTGAAGAAAGAAGGGAAAGTAAACTGGCAGGGGAAAGAATAAGATATGTTTACGGGTTTTCCACACTTTATTACACAGAGTTGTACCCCTTTCAGAGCATTTGAAAGACCTTTATAGGCCCTGGATTTCTCGGCTGCAAAGACGCTTCAGCGGGCAGCTATCCCAGCCGCTCCGCGCCGCCCTGAAGCCACAGGAAAAGTGTGACAGCCCCAGATCCCGGTTGCTTAATAGAGGAAGCTACCCGTGGCCGCTGGATGGGCGCGGTGGCCGGCCGGTTGGTCAGTCAGTCAGTCTACCGACCCAAGCGGTGAGGACCACCGCAGACTCCAGTCAGAGGTCGAGCCAAGGAAGGGGTCAGCCCCACCTCCATCTCGGCCAACGAACTGCCTCAGCTATCACCTCAGCTCGGCCGGGCCAGAGCCGAAGAAAGATCGGAGAATCCAGGTCTCCGAGGGCCGCAGGTACTCCCGAACCGCTTCCTGCGGCTTTCGGTCTCTCCGCGGCCACCCCGCCCGCAGTTACCTTCCCAAGTGACATCGTACAGCTCTGACACCTTCGCCATCTTCTCAGAACCTGGAGGCGGCGGGGTGAGGGGGCGGGGAGACGTAGTCACGCGACAAGATACCAGGCCTTGGCGAATTACGACACCATTTCTCATTGGCCGAGGGAGCGAAGGGGGCGGGATCCGTTGCGCACGTGCACGCCGCTCTGCCTAGGGGCAGTCGGGGAACTGGGCGGGGCGAGCTGGGAGGTGGGGCGAGCTGGGCGGCGGGGGGCCAGCTGGGCGGCGCGCGGCGCGCTGAGACTGTGAGGACACCCTGGCGGAGCCTCTGGAGCCGGCTTGGGTTGAGGTGTGTGTTTTACCATGACTTAACAAAAGCTGAGTTGTTTTCTTTCTTTCTTTTTTTTTTATGTGTGCCATCCCCGGTTTCTCATTTTTTTCTACATGAGTGCCTCATTCTCTACTCACTCCCTAATCAGTACCTTGTTCTCTTCATGACCTGGTGCAATGCAGCATTCAGCTCGAATCTCTCATCTGTGCCCAACTTTACTCTTTCCGTGAAGGGATTTGCCTTCGATTTCTTTTTTAATGTTCGGCAAAACTGATGCACTTCACAAAATGTTCGTTAAATCTGTTTGAGGAACTAAGCAGGGTTCTGTGTTTGCACATTATGCCGCTGTGGCCGAGGACTTAATGTTCACACGAAGCGCATTGTGCCAAGCTAAACCTTTAGTTAACGCTCCCGGTACGTCACTGTCTGCTTGCCACTCTAGACTTGTAACTCCATAGAAGCAGCAGATATGTAAATAATTAAAAGGAAATATGAATGAATATGCAAATCAAATGAGATCTTCACAGCCCTTCCACCCTTCGCTCCTCCTCTTTAATCGCTTGGGAGAGCGATTGCTTTCAGGAAACCTTTGGACCTGGTCTACTAGAGCTAGGGGGGGAAAATGTCTGCATTGGAAGCAAAATAATTGAGGGTCATAAGCGTACATTTGGGCTTCCCTGGTGGCTCAGACCTTAAAGAGTTTGCCTGCAATGCAAGAGATCCGAGTTGCATCCCTGGGTCAGGAAGATCCCCTGGAGAAGAGAATAGCAACCCACTCCAGTGTTCTCGCCTGGAGAAGCCCATGGACAGAGGAGACTGGCGGGCTACTGTCCGTGGGGTTGCCAAGAGTCGGACAGGACTAAGTGACTAACAATTATGACATAAGGGCATATTTAGTATTTGAACCAATGAGAACATAGAAATGTAAAGGGAAAATACATGAAGAGAAGAAAGAAAGCTAGAAATTCCTGCATAAAAGGTATAGTTAAAGGCCAGTGAAGAAAAAACAGTCAAGATACGAGAAAAAAGGAAAACAGAGTCCTATCCCATATGCCAAAGGAATAGAGTTTAAAAAAAAAAAAAAAACTGTCAGAGGCACCTGCTGAAGGGAAGTTGAAAAAAGATAGAAAGGACTATTGAATTTATAAACTTGGTTTAGATTCTGAATGAGGTTCACTCTCTCCAGACTAGACCTTTTAAAAAAGGCTTCATTCAAAACGTTAAGAAATTCCAGGCTCCATCATTTAGTAGCTGCTTGACTTTCAATGTATGTATTTTTGAATATAAGAGTTGCTCAGATATAGAGAAGCTACTCATCAATATAAAAAGAAAATATCTACTTGAGTCGTTATCAAGATTAAAAGAGATACTGCGTGACACTCAGGGAAGTAACAGTCCTGTGGCTATAAATAGTATTTATATACTGATGCTCAAATGTACAAATCCAGCAGTCCTTACTTCTGCCCGAAAGCCAATTCTACTTTCCTGACATAACCACTTAGATGACTAGTATGTATCTCAAATTTAACATCTCCCAAACAGAAGTCTGGATTCCTGCCATCATGGCCCCCATCAGAATTGGTGAAGCATTCACCTGGTTTCACAAACTAAAATTCTAGCAACCCCCTTATATCAAGTCTGTTAACAGATCCTGTGTTGTGTGCTTCCAAATCCATCTATTTTTTTTTTTGTCTCCACTGCTACTACCTTAATTGAAACTAAGAGCATCTCTCACCTGAATGAGTGTCATAGTCTCCTAATTTCCTTAGCTTCATTCTTGCTGTATAAATCTATTTTCTATACTGTAATCCTACTGGTCTTAAAAAAAAAAACTCAAAAAGTCCTTTGCTTACAGCTCTCAAATGGCTCCCCACCAGCAACAAAAATATACTCTATAAATACTTTCCCATGGTCTACAGGGTTTTACTCAATGCAGCTCCCTTCTACATCTCTTCCTTCATATCTTAGTATTCTCTTTTCACTAGATCCCAACCATTTTCATCTATTTCTATTTCTCAAACCTGTCAAATTCCTATCTGCTTTGGATCTGACATTTACCCAGAGGGCATGAAAGCCCAAGGAGTTGTCTTTGAATGACTTACAATGGGTATAACAAGACCTTCATGCTGCGAGAGATTGAAGGCAGGAGGAGAAGGGGATGACTGAAGATGAAATGGTTGGATGGCATCACCGACTTGATGGACATGAGTTTGAACAAGCTCCAGGAGTTAGTGATGGACAAGGAAGCCTGCTGTACTGCAGTCCATGGGATCACAAAAAATTGGACATGACTGGGCAACTGAACTGGTAACAAGTACATCTAATTGAGGGATAAATATTTTCCACTCCCTTTAATTAAATGCCCTTGTAGTCAGCTACTGTTGTCTGTCAGGCAATAAACTATATAACATAAGGTTAAAAGAGATCAATAGAGTTTTGGGGCTGTAAACTAGAATAATTTCATTTTAAATTTATAAAGAACTTGTGATTCTTTTGGAAACCATATGTCAAACATTTTTGCCTGGACCATAAGGAATACATTTTACATCACAGTGTGCATATAGATATTTAAAACTGAAACAGCATTTGCACACTAGCTCTTAAATGTGTCTTGTCATGTACTGGGGCTTCCCAAGTGGCTCAGTGGTTAAGAACCCACCTGCCAATGCAGGAGACATAAGAGACGCTGGTTTGATACCTGGGTGGGGTAGATCCCCTGAAGGAGGGCATGACAGTCCACTCCAGTATTCTTGCCTGGAGAATCCCATGGACAGAGGAGCTTGGCAGGCCACAGTCCATAGGGGTGCAATGAGTTGGACACGGCTAAAGTGACTTAGTGCGAATGTAAATCCTCTATATTTCCTATTCAAATTGAGTCAATTCCATTTTATTTTATAAAAATATTTGTTATGACCCAGTAATAGGGTAATGACCCATATTTTGAAAATCACTAATGGACACTGTTCATGTTTCTTAATCTGAGGTCCTGAAATTAAATTATTTGCTCAAGTTCTTGCTACTAGTAGCTAACAAAGATGAGAAATGCATAGGGAGGAGATGAGTTGTTTGGTTCATAGATGAAAGATGAAATATTTACAGGAAAAAATGTTTGCACTAGTGGTACTCTCTGAAGTGAAGAAAGTGGCTTTTCATACTTTATGACATCTCAGATGTCCAATAAAACTTGCTTTCCTCAGACATACATGGGAGAAAACTGGCATGTCAGTAACAAAACTTCTCTATTCTTTTTTCACATTTTATAATGTAATTATAAAATAAAAGAAATATCTTCTATAATTAAAACCATAACCTTGGAAACATGAACATCAAGCATACTTTCTATAAATCTACCTTTACAAATGTTTTCTAAGTTGTACCTCTCATCTTCTCATTCCTTTGCAAAAGGTTTCATTCATGCATATTAAAAATTTTAATCCAGTTTATCTGATTGAATGGCTGCCCAGTATTGGTAACAAATAGGAAACTATCCAAGCAGACAGATATTAGATTATGCGCTGTCCAACACCATGGGAAGTACTGTTTCATTTAATGATTTCAACAGCAGAAGAAAAAGGGACATGGATGTGGTCTATTACATGCTTTTTAAAATATGAACCTATCATATGATTTTCATTTTTTTCCCTACAAAATCATGTTTGAATAGTTAGAATATCAACATATCAGAATGAGTTAGGGTCAGAAAGGAATAACTTTGAATAAGCTCCCATTTTCTTTGAGATAGGATAAACTTTGATTATTTATCAAGCCAGATTGCCCCACAAAGTGCTTTAGAGGGCTTCTTTTTTATGTTCATGGTTTACTTAATTAATGTCTTCAGACATTATGAAAGACTAAAGCAACTTTTTAAATTTGATAAGTTTTATAACATTTATAAAATGCACATTAACAGGACAAAGCGTAATACCATTGCAATTCATTTTTGCAGTATTCAACATAGTCATCAAATCTTAAATCTATTATCTTCTTTGTTCTGTCTTAATCAAAGTGAATTCAAATATTCTACATCATGAAGCACAGTTTATAACCTCAATTTACTACTCTGACAATTATCCATCAAAGTAAATTAGTCTTAATGCAACTCATATAAAATTTATTGTAGCTTTTAAATCATGTTATTGTTTCTAATTAGTGAATAATAACCACAATCCGTTTGTATTTAAGGGAAAATACTACTTGTTTCATCTTGACAATAGATTCATACTGTGACATGTTCATAGTTGGAAGAAAGTTTTCCTTAGAGTTTTATTTACCAAATCCAGATTACTATAGAGTTGTTTTAGGAACCTTCTTAACCTTGTTTTTTGTTACATTTTTTGCAAGTTATGTAATTTAATACATTCCCACAAAGCCCAAGAGCCTATGCCTTCTTTATTGGCACAACCACAGCATTTAGGCACCCCTGGTTTTTCCAATTTTGCCATCATTTACAATATATATGCCTTAAAATTTGCCAACTATTCATTTCACATATAATTACATTATTTAAAAAAAAAAAAAGGAGAATCTCTGGGAAACATTTGCAGTGAAATCACTTTGGTCCTTTCACAGTAGAATCCACACTGATAATTACCCCTTTGTGCCATGATTGTAAGAATGAAGAGGAAAACACATCCAGAAAGAGTACACCCAGAATTTCTCCCACATGGGCAATAAATTGAGCTATTTCTTTTTGAGATTTACAACTATACTTAAAAGTCCACTTTTTCAAATGATATTTATTTAATTTCCCCAAAGTGCATTTTCTGTTCTGCTACACATGTACATCTGTGCATATGTAACAGTTCTTTTGCAAAAATATGTTTTCATAAATATTCCCTTGAGTATCAAACATCCGGGAGTCTCTACTTACTATCACTGTGACCTGGGGGTCTCTGGAGCCCATCTAGACTCCACTTTCTACAACAGAACTATAACTGAATTCTTTACTTGAAAAATATTCTTAAGAGTATTTTTCACTAAACAAAAGTCACACAAAAATATACTAAATATTAACTTATAGATTTTTGTAGTTATATATTATCTTGTTGCAGATATAATTTTCCTTTATTGACCATCCCTCTCTTTGGTGGTTTGGTAGCATCACTTTAGCCACAAGTGGCTAAGTTATTTGCTCAGACCTATAACTTACCCTTCCCACTAAGCCACAAGGTCATCTTTACTGGCCGTCTTTTGCTTTTTAAGATCATGCTGACCAGTCTTGGCTAAAGTTGGCTTTTAACCACATTGGACATAATGTGACCCTATTTCAGATCATATATCATGTGCTTTTTGTTTTTTGCACATCAGTTCAGTTCAGTCACTCAGTTGTGTCCAACTCTTTGCGACCCCAAGAATCACAGCACACCAGGCCTCCCTGTCTATCACCAACTCCTGGAGTTCACCCAAACTCATGTCATTTGAGTCGGTGATACCATCCAGCCATCTCATCCTCTGTCGTCCCCTTCTCCTCCTGCGCGCAATCCTTCCCAGCATCAGGGTCTTTTCCAATGAGTCAACTTTTCACATGAGGTGTCCAAAGAATTGGAGTTTCAGCTTCAACATCAGTCCTTCCAATGAATATACAGGACTGATCTCCTTTAGGATGGACTGGTTGGATCTCCTTGCAGTCCAAGGGACTCTCAAGAGTCTTCTCCAACACCACAGTTCAAAACCATCAATTCTTTGGTGTGAGCACAAACCAAAAGATTTCTTCACAATCCAACTCTCACATCCATACATGACTACTAGAAAAACCATAGCCTTGACTAGACAGACTTTTGTCAGCAAAGTAATGTCTCTGCTTTTTAATACACTATCTAGGTTGTTCATAACTTTCCTTCCAAGGTGTAAGAGTCTTTTAATTTCATGGCTGCAGTCACCATCTGAAGTGATTTTGGAGCCCCAAAAAATTAAGTCTGACACTGTTTCCACTGTTTCCCCATCTATTTCCCATGAAGTGATGGAACCAGATGCCATGATCTTAGTTTTCTGAATGTTGAGCTTTAAGCCAACTTTTTCACTCTCCTCTTTCACTTTCATCAAGAGGCTTTTTGGTTCCTCTTCACTTTCTGCCATAAGGGTGGTGTCATCTGTGTATCTGAAGTTATTGATATTTCTTCCCGCAATCTTAACTCCAGCTTGTGCTTCTTCCAGCCCAGCGTTTCTCATGATGTACTCTTCATGTAAGTTAAATAAGCAGGGTAACAACATACAGCTTTGATGTACTCCTTTTCCTATTTGGAACCAGTCTGTTGTTCCATGTCCAGTTCTAACTGTTGCTTCCTGACCTGCATACAGATTTCTCAAAAGGCAGGTCAGGTGGTCTGATATTCCCATCTCTTGAAGACTATTCCACAGTTTATTGTGATCCACACAGTCAAAGGCTTTGGCATAGTCAATAAAGCAGAAATAGATGTTTTTCTGGATATGTTTTTTTGCATATAGGAGGGTTTATTTAGTCAAATTCATGGATTTATGTAAGAAAGAGACTGGGTTTCCTGGCAGAATGTCTCTAAGGAAACTGACCACTCTAAATCCATTCCACCAAACCCTATCCAGCGCCACCTCATTCCCCAGGAAACAGCATAATGTCAACTTTTTAAAACTTCATGTAACATAATTTTCTAAATTGTACTTACAATTTTTTATCTTAAAACTGTGAAGTAAGGAACAACATAGATATGCTCCCAAAGCTGCCGTTTAATTCAGATTGTTCCTACCTGACTAGAAATTCTCTCATTATTAGAATATTTTAGCTTCCTCTGTTTCTATTATTATTTCTTTTGCATTTTTTAATAATCAGCTTAAACATTTGTCATGTGGGTGGGGTGGCAGCAGGGACAGGCAAAGCAGGAATGATTTCATCTGATGCAATTTTTCTAGCAATAGCAAGATTATGGAATATTAAATATAACCTCAATCTAATCATGAGAAAACATCAATCAAACCCAAACTGAGAGCCGTTCTATAAAAATAACAGACAGTGCTCATCAGGGAGTGGCAGTGGCATTACATATAGCTCTTCTGAACTTTTAGACAAATTATTGATTTTAAGCATTCACTAATAGATTCTAATATCATATACTTAGTGCAATTAGAGGTATAGATTTAGGTTTATAAAAGAATCCCCAAAGTAGTTTTATTAATTATAAATTGTATGTACCATGCCATAGAGCGTGTGGAGCTCCTTTACATTCTAGGTAATAGAGGTGGATTCTTTGCTAACATACATGTACATTGCTCTCCTCTACAGAACTTGCGAGTTTTTATCCCAAGTGGAGGTGTATAAATTAAGTAATTTGAACAAGTTATTTTTGAACACTAGTTTCCTCATATGTTAAATGAGCATAATAATATTTGATAATTAACAAGGATTTTCCCTGATGGCTCAGTGATAAAGAAACCACCTGCAATGAAGGAGACCTGGCTTCAATCCCTGGGTTGGGACAATCCCCTAGAAAAGGGAATGGCTACCTCTCTCCAATATTCTTGCCTGGAGAATCCCATGACAGAGGAGTCTGGCAGGCTGCAGTCCATGGCGTCACAGAGTCAGACACTACTGAGTGACTAACACATACACAAATAATAAACAAAAAATTCCTCACGCAACTCTAGCATATAGCATAAGAATACTGTTAGTGTTATATGCAAGTTATTGAGTACTTATATATGAGGCACTGTACATTTATAGATTGCTCTTTGTAGATTATCTCTTCATTTAATTCTTTTTTTAATTAATTAATTTTTTAAAAATTTTCTTTGCATTATTGTGTTGGTTTTGCCATACATTGACATGAATCTGCCATGGGTATACATATGTTCCCCTTCCAGAACCCCTCTCCCTCCTCCTTCCAGATTCCCTCTCTCTGGGTCATCCTGGTGCACCAGCCCTGAGCATCAAACCTGGGCTGGTGATTGATTTCACATATGATAATTAACATATCATATGTGAATTATGCCTCCGCTGCTGCCATGGCGCCTGTGAATTAACATATTTCAATGCTTACAACAACCCCACTTTACAGATGAAAGCACAGTTAGGGTAGGTTAAATAACTTCCTCAAACATTTCCTCCTTCGCACAATAGGTTCTTAGTAATTAGTAGCTCTGTCATGTGGGGCCTCTGAGAAGCAGATGATGAGGTGGGAATGCAAGAGATTTACTAGGGGAAACTCTGTGTAAAAGAAAAAAGGGGAAGAAAGCAATATTGGGTAGGGAATGCTTTCAGATCATGATGCATATCTGATACCTGCAAAAGGAGAGTAGGAAGCAGAATTGGACAGAAAGTCTCAGAGTCTCATGATTTATGGCCAAGTATCAGCCAACTCAATGAGAAAAGCTCCTGAGCAAAGGTTACCCATTACAATAGTCTTATGGGGCTTCCCAATGGCGCTAGTGGTAAAGAATCTGCCTACCAATGCAGGAGACCTAAGAGATGCAGGTTTAATCCCTGGGTCAGGAAAATCCCCTGGAGGAGGGCATGGTAACTCACTCCAGTATTCTTGCCTGGAGAATCCCATGGACAGAGGAACCTGCCAGGCTACAGTCCATAGAGTTGCAAAGAGCTGGACATGACTGAAGCAACTTAGCTCACATTAATCTACAGTGGGCAAAACAGCCAGGCCTTAGGACCCCTAATGTTCAGTCATTGTCTGGGGGCTGCCTGGAAGGGCATCACCTCAGCTCAGAAGCTGAGATAAATCCTGAAGCCTTTGATAGCTAGAGGCTGCCAGCTCCCTGCCCTCCTTGCAGCTGAATAGCAAGTTCTTTCTTGAAGATTCTAACTGCATCTCCATAACTGCCACAGGAACCATTATTATCCTTCTTCTTCCATTCTGGATGTGAGCTTCCATTTTTGATGAGAGGTAGTGGTGTGTGTTCACCTGTAGTAATAGCTAGACTCAGAAGCTACTATCTAGTACATAGCTCAGAAGCTGTCAATAAGCTATTTGAGATGTGAAAATTCTATTTCAAGTCCATGGGATGTCTTTTACTAGTAATTTATTAGTGGCTCAGCAATGATTGCCTTATGTTGAAGAAAAGACATGGTGAAATATATCCAGCCCACAGAGCCCTGAAATTTTACTCATTTTTTTATGAGATGCAAATCAGGAATTATTCACTTTTTTCTTGGGTTGGGAATTATTAATGCTGCTCTCTTTGAGAAATTATCTAGAACTTCATATTTCTTTTTACTCAGATTCCAAATGTATCCAAATAACTCAGAATTTTTAAACATCTTCCCAAGAATAACAGTATAATTCTCAAAACTGACAGCATTTATAAAATTCTACAACTCAAGATCTCCATGAAATACTAGAAAATTCCAAAGACATTGACTGAAATGCTTCTTGATAATTCACTGGGTAACTGCCAGACTATATCATTGATGATTGTTTGTTAATAAACTCAAGCAAGACTATAGTTTCTCAGTACCTGTCCCCCAAACAGATAATTGATTACAGGTCTGAAATATGAATAGGGCATGAATCCAACAACCCTCCCTGTCATGCCACTCTTCCTTCTGAATGCTGAGGCAGCCTTAGTTAGTATCTGCCTTGCTGCACAGATGCTCTTCTAGGTAGGACAGTATGTGTGTTTCACATTCCAGGCTGCCAGAAGGACTGATAAAGTGAAATCACTACCTAGTGGGAAGAGGCAGATTGCTTCCCAGATTCACATTCTGAACATCTGGAGGTTCACGGTTCACATATTGCTGAAGCCTGGCTGAGAGAAATTTTAGCATTACTTTACTAGCCTGTGAGATGAGTGCAATTGTGCAGTAGTTCAAGCATTCTTTGGCATTGCCTTTGTTTGGGATTGGAATGAAAACTGACCTTTTCCAGTCCTGTGGTCACCGATGAGTTTTCCAAATTTGCTGGCATATTGAGTGCAGCACTTTCACAGCATCATCTTTTAGGATTTGAAATAGCTCAACTGGAATTCCATCACTTCCACTAGCTTTGTTCATAATGATGCTTTCTAAGTCCCACTTGACTTCACATTCCAGGGTGTCTGGCTCTAGGTGAGTGATCACACCATCGTGATTATCTGGGTCGTGAAGATCTTTTTTGTACAGTTCTTCTATGTATTCTTGCCACCTCTTCTTAATATCTTCTGCTTCTGTTAGGTCTCTACCATTTCTATCCTTTATCATGCCCATCTTTGCCTGAAATGTTCCCTTGGTGTCTCTAATTTTCTTGAAAAGATCTCTAGTCCATCCCGTTTTGTTGTTTTCCTCTATTTCTTAGCACTGATCTCTGAGGAAGGCTTTCTTATCTCTCCTTGCTATTCTTTGGAACTCTGCATTCAGATGGGAATATCTTTCCTTTTCTCCTTTGCTTTTTGCTTCTCTTTTCACAGCTATTTGTAAGCCTCCTCAGAGAACCACTGTGGTTTTTTTACATTTCTTTTCCATGGGGATGGTCTTGGAGATTTAACATAACTAGGATATGAGAATTAACAATGTTAATGGGCTGAAAGAGAAACCAATATGATCTTTTCAATAGCTATGGAAAAATAATTTGGCAAAATTCAACATCCAGTCATGATAAGACCTCTCAGCAAACTAAGAACAGAAGGAGACTTTTTCAAACTGATAAGGGGAATTTACAAAAAACCTAGCGTTATCTATTACATTTAATGGTGAAAGAGTGAATGTTCTCTAAGATTATGATCCATCAAGGTAACGATGTTCCCTTCACTGCTTCTGTTCAATACTGTCCTCAAGATTCCAGCCAATGAAACAAAACAAACAAACAAAAAAATTTAAATATAATTATTACAGATCAGAAAGAAGTAAAACTCTTTATTCATATATGACATGATTGCCAACTTAGAAAAATCCTACAAAGTCTACAAAAACATCACTAGAATTAATCAGTGAGTATAGTAGACCTGTAGATACCGTATTATATTTCTAAATACCACAACCAATTGCAACTTTAAATTCAAAGAAACCATTTACAATAGCATAAAAGCATAAAACACTTTGGGATATATCTTTTAAAAATGTAAACCACAAGACATTAATTTGAAAAGCTAAAGGACACCCAAATAATACCGAATTCATGGATTGGAAGCTCAATACTGTTAAGATTTCAGTTCTCCCAAAATTTACTTCTAGATTAAACAAAATTCCAACCAAATCTCAACAGACTTTTGTTTAGAATTAATAGTCTGATGTAAGAATTGTTATGAAATATGCAAAGGATCCAGAATATCCAAAATCAATCTTGAAAAGAACAAAACTTGGGGATTCTTGAGTTGATTTCAAGATCATAGTAATATAAAACAATAGTAATCATTGTGGCACTGGCCTAAGAGAAACCTATAAACAAATTCCAGAGTAGTCGAATTTTGACAAATGTGCCAAGGAAATCCAGTGGGGAAATTGAATTTTCAATTGTTTTTAATTGCTCAAAAAGGCTACATGGTCTTTTCAGTTACCATATGATGGAGCAATGTCTCTCAAAGACTATTCACAAATATTCATAGCAGTGTAATTCCTAATGCTATAAAAACTGTAAACAAGCCACCACTCACTGAAAGGATAAATAAGTTGTGATACATTTATGCAATTTAAAATCACTCAACAATATAAAAGGATTAAATACATGCATGATACATGCAACATCAGGGTGAATCTCAAAAAGTTAAGTTAGGTAAAAGAAATCAGATGCAAAAAGTTACAAACTGTCTGGTTATAAGAAGTTCTTTTCTGAAAAGGGCAAAATTATAGACAGAAATCAAAGCTGTGTTTGCCATGGGCTGGGGCTAGGGGGAAAGGCAGTGACTGCCAAACAGATGGAAGAACTTTTTGGAGTTATAAAAATGTCCTAAATCTTTAGAAAAAAAATTAAATTGAAGTATAGTTAATTTACAATACTAAATTAGCTTCAGGTATACACCATAGCGATACAAAGTTTTTATAGATTATACTCCATTTAAAAGTGTTATAAAATATCAGCTATATTCCTTGTACTATACAATGTATCCTTGTAGCTTATTTATTTTATACATGGTAGTTTATGCCTCTTAATCCCCTTTCCATCCTTCCACTGGTAACTACTTGTTTGTTCTCTGTATGTGTAAGCTCATTTGTTTTGTTACATCCATTTGTTTATTTTTTATATTCCACATTTAAGCATTATTATACAACATTTGTCTTTCCCTGACTTATGTCACTAAGCATAGTACTCCCTAGGTCCATCAATGCCACAAATGGTAAACTTTCATTATTTATTATAGCTGAGTAATGTTCCCATGTGTGTGTGTGTATGTATGCATACATATCACATATCTTCTTTACCCATTCATCTGTTAATGGACACTTAGGTTCTTCTATATCTTGGGTATTATAAATAATGCTGCTATGAATATTGGGGTGCATGTATTGGGTTGGCCAAAAAGTTTGTTTGGGTTTTTCCAACATGGAAACAAACTTTCTGGCCAACCTACTTTTTAGGTTACTGTTCTCATTTTCTTTGAATATATACTTAAGAATGGAATTGCTGAATCACATGGTAGCTCTAGTTTTAGTTTTTGAGGAATCTCTATACTATTTTTCATAACGGCTACACTGATTTACATCCCCACAAACAGTGTACTAGGGTTCCCTTTTCTCAGCAACATTTGTTATTTGTGGTCTCTTTGATGATAGGTATCCTGGAAAATTTCCTATATCTTGCCACAGAGTGGTTAGAAACTACATACTTTTGTCAAAACTTGTAGAATTATACATTTAAAAAGGGTAAATTTTACTGCAAGTACATTAAAACTTAATGAATTTAATTCAAGCAAAAAGTCTCTCAGACCTACGTTAGTAAGAAACTGGTTTATGTATTTTTTAAGTTTTCTAAGATTAGTTTTACTGAAAATATTTTTCAATATTTCTTTTTTCATCCTGTAGAAGTTGTTATTATGCTCTACACTGTAAATATGAGATATATATTTATATCTTATAATATATTTAAATATATTTTATAAATAGTTATATTTTTTATAGTTATAGAAATGAAGGAAACTTTCTTAAAAGAAATTTTGAGGACTATAGTCATAATAGAGACAAAACATCATAGCTCAGTTAGTAAAGAATCCTTCTGCAATGAAGGAGACACTGGTTCGATTCCTAGGTCAGGAAGATCCCCTGGCGAAGATTCTTGGAGTGGCTTCATTTGTGGCTTAGCTGGTAAAAAAAAAAGCCCACCTGCAATGTGGGAGACCTGGGTTTGATCCCTGGGTTGGGAAGATGCCCTGGAGAAAGGAAAGGCTACCCACTCCAGTATTCTGGCCTAGAGAATTCTATGGACTATACAGTCCATGCATGAACTATACTGTAGTCCATGCATGAACTATACTATCGTCCATCCATGAACTATACTATCGTCCATGCATGAACTATACTATCGTCCATCCATGAACTATACTATAGTCCATCCATGAACTATTATAGTCCATGGGGTTGGCAAGAGTCAGACATGAGTGAGCGACTTTCACTTTCACTTTACTTTCATTCTATTAAAGAGACTAATAGGGTTCAAATCCTAATAGAAACTCAAACTTCCCTGTTTTTGAGTACTAACCTCAGAGACACAATATAGAATAGTGCTCAGAAGAAAAGTGTTTTGGATTTAAATAATGTTTGCTATTAGATACTGCAAGAGCTGTTGAGAATACAGAGTTCAAAGACATATTCTTGCCCATACGTTGCTCAGAAATAAATGTGATAGGCAAGTCATCTGTGCAGGTGATTGGAAAGTTAAGACTGAAACAGAGAAACCAGTTAGGAGGTCCTTTTGGTCTCTGAAGTGGGAAATAGCTAGGTGTGAACTTGCTAATGGTAATGGACATGGAAAAAAGACAAGATAGAAGTATCCAGAAGGTAGATTTGATATTATTTGAAAACACAGTGGATGTTGAGAGTGAAGTTGAAGGAGTGATTCTTTTGGGGTTTTGTTAAGAAAACATTTTAGTCTCAAATAAAGATGCTTCTCAAATTACTAACATTACCCACAAAACAATATTTACACATTATTACTTCTACAATTCCCTGCAGTATGCAAAAGATTAGAGAGTCTCAAAAACTGCTTGGCCAATGAAATAATTAGAATACCAGAGAATTAAATGTCCATAATTTCAGATTTTGGGAATAGGCAGATGAGAGAATTCTTTTAACAGAATTTCAAGAAACTATAATTGTTTCCAAAGACCAGAAATTAAAATGCCTTCTAAAGTTGTAATGGTCAAAACACATGAAATATTCTGTAAGATTAAAATCTCAGTATCTGTATTTTTAGATACCTATGTCAAAAATTGTAAGATAGTTAATAATAAAAAAATGAAACTAGTAATATCGAAGTTACTTAGATGTACAATTTCATTAAATCTTTAAAAACATTTTACTTGTATTTTTTCTTATAAAGAACTGCTGTAATTTTCTACTGCTATTTTAATAGATTTTCCCTTGAAAAAGGATTTGTATGATTTGTATACATTTAACAAAGTAACTCAGTAAATTATCCACCTTACTGTTCAACTCATTATTTTAAATATTTTCCATTGTTTCCAAATTCACATTCCTATTCTTGCCCTTCTTATTTTCAGCTGAAGACCTCACCTCCTAGTTTACCAGCAAAATAAAGACATCCAGCCTGAACTCCCTCAGTCTCCTCTGTCCCTTCCAAACTACTGAAGGAATTTTTCTTTTGTGTAAAATGATTCCTAGTGAAAGTGACTGGTTTTCAGGTATATTGCACAAAAAACTAAATATGAACCTTCCAAGTGCTGTGACATACAAATCGAATATTGATTTTTTAAAAAAGCTAGATTTACAACCTGACTTTGACTTATTCAATTACAGATAAAGAAACTAAGGTCCAAAGAGTTTCAATAACCATCCTCAGTGACCAAATGATTTTCTTCCCCTTAAAAATCTATTATTTTAGGATTAAAAAGAAAATCTATGACTAGATTATAGATGATAGAAAAATACAAATAATTTAATCAAAATAAAAGTAGACTATGGTTATTTAAAATCTAGCCATGAGCAGGAAAAAATAAAGAGTATATTGATTTATTTTAAAAACTTATTAAGGGTCTACCAGGAACTCTTCAAGACTGTGGGGATATAAGCATGAATGAAACAGACAATAATCCCTCCTTTCTGGGCTCATATTTCTAGCGAAGGGTGTCAGAGAATACAGAACTAAATAAGAAAAACTATTCATCACAGCAGATGATTAGAAGTGCTGTAGAATAACAGAACAGAAGTATGGTAATAATCAAGATCCGGATAGAGGGAGAGTTAAGTATTCTATATAACAAGTGTCATGCTGAAGGTCTCACTAGGAAGGTGGCATTGAAGCAAAGACCTGAAACAGAAGGGATAAGCTACACAATGGTTGGGAAAGACTGGGGTGAGGGGAGATACAGACATGGTGGGGAGGTGAGGGGAAAAGATCTTTTTAGGCAGAATGAAAAGCAAGTGCAAATGCTTGAGTGGGTATGATTTTCTAGCAGGTTTCATGAACAAGAGACCAGACTAAGAAGGCCTTTGGGGCTAGAGCAGAGGGATGGAGGATTACTAGGCAATTAGAATAGAAAGGTGTTTGAAGAACAGCTTGCTGTAAGGTCTTATCTTCTATTTATTTATTTATTTTTTTCTTTACATTATCATGTTGGTTTTACCATACATTGACATGAATCTGCCATGGGTGTACATATGTTCCCTTTCCAGAACCCCCCTCCCGCCTCCCTCCCAATTTCATCTCTCTGGGTCATCCCGGTGCACCAACCCTGAGCACCCTGTATCAAGCATCAAACCTGGGCTGGCGATTCATTTCACATATGATAATGTACATGTTTCAATGCCATTCTCCCATATCATCCCACCCTTGCCCTCTATCTTTATCATAAAACAGAAGCTGTTGAAAGATGTTTGACCAAAGAAATGATGTGATCAATTTACCTTTTAAAAGGCCCATTTGAACTTTTATATTGACTACAAGACAGCAGGGGGTTAAGCAGGAACCAGTGAGGAGGCAGTTGCAATAACCCAGGTAAGAGATAGATGCAGTGAGAAATGGTTAAAGTTTAGACATATTTCAAAGCTTTGTTGACAGGTTGGATGCGGAGTACGAAAGAAAGACTGTAAGAATTTTTCATTTGAACACCCGAAAGGATGGAGTTGCTATTAGAGAAAGGAGAGACAATGGGAAATGCTATCTTAGATGGAGATTGAAGAAAGTAATAACAGGAGTTCAATTTTAATTATGTCAAGTATGAGATCATTTTCAGACATCCAATTAAAGATGTCAAGGAGGTAGTTAGATATATGAGTCTGAAGTCAGAGAGGAGATACAGGAGGGGAGATACAAACAGAAGCCACCAACAGATCCATGGCATCTAAAGCTATGTATCTGGACAAGATTACAGAGAAAATGTTCAATAACTCAGCTTTGGGGCATTCAAACATTGCTAGGTCAAAAAGATATGAAGGATCAACTAAAGGAATTTGAGAAGAAGAAGCCAGTAGGGAAGGAGAAAAACCAAGAGTCAGTGTTCCAGAAACCATGGTTTAAAATGCTGCTCAGGTAAAATGAGGACTGAAAATGAACCACTGACCTTAGAAAGGTGAAGGTCACTTGCATCCTTGATTAAGAGATATTAGAGGGAAAGAGGTTTACAAAAGTCTGATGAGAAATTGCAATATGTCTTGTACTTATAATCCATTAAAAAAAATGAGAGAGAAGTAATGATGAAGAAGGAAGAATTGCTGGAATGATAGGCTGAGTTGAAGAAAGGGCCTGGAATCTACTAATCAAGTGCAGGCATTGCCCTTAGGAATACAAACAACTCACAAATAGGAACAAGAGAGAAGTGAAAATATATACTGTTTACAGAAAAAAACTTTTGCCCATTTATTACTATTATTTTCCTAGGTTCATATTTCATATTTGACTTATGAGTTCATTATTTTAAAAGCAAGTTAACTCCTTTTTAATTTTTGTACACATTTCATTTCTATACATATTAAACAGTACTTTCTAGATTTTAGAATATCCTCTTTCGGTCCAAAAATCTTGCCTGCAGTTGAAGCAGTTCCTGTGTGCTGCAATACCATCCAAATGACAGAAATAACTCATTTCAAAAGGACATTCTAAGCCTCTTTACTGTTTTTCTTAATCAAGAAAAAAACTAAGATAATATCCTTTTTACTCCTTTTATGTTTTTTACATAAGATATAATCTCCCTGAGTATTATTTACTCTAGGGTCCTGACTCTGGTAACACCATGAGGTAAAGAATATGCAAGGAGATTTATATTTCAGTATTCAAGGAGACAATATTTAGCATTTGTTTTATTTAGGCTAAATAAAATACACATGTGTCCTCTTATGATTCATAAATTGGAGCAAATAAGATGATATTAGTAAATTATTTAGATGTTACAAATACTTTTGTTAACTTATCAATAATAACCTAAATGTTGTAAATAATTAATACATCAGGACTACCATCCTGTTTCAAAAATTCACGTCTTAAATAGAAATGAGAAACTACCTTATTTTTCAAAAACAGTGACTTATAAGCCCTTATCTCCTGTCTAGACCTTTGGAGAATGCAATGGTACCCCACTCCAGTACTCTTGCCTGGACAATCCCATGGACAGAGGAACCTGGTAGGTGTGGTCACGACTGAGCGACTTCACTTTCACTTTTCATTATCATGCATTGGAGAAGGAAATGGAAACCCACTTCAGTGTTCTTGCCTGGAGAATCCCAGGGATGGGGGAGCCTGGTGGGCTGCCATCTATGGTGCCGCACAGAGTTGGACACGACTGAAGCGACTTAGCAGCAGCAGCAGCAGTCATTTGTAGACTGTTCAGCTCTCTTGATAAGAACTCAACAGGCTGCTTTCCATCCAGAGACCAGTTCCTCCAAATAAAACTGACATTCATTAAGCTCGAGTGATTGACAGGGATCCCGAATGACCTGGTGAAGTGTGAAAAGTGCAAAGAGAAATTTATGTCTCTTGTCTCATTCTTGAATATTTTTTTCATACCTACAATCAGAATTCTATATTAGGGGAGTTATAGAAAACCTCCTTAGTCCTATTTTCCCTCTTAAAGACATTCCCACAATTGACCAGTATTTTAGGCCAATATGATTATCTTGTGATCTGAGTTGTTACTTGAGGATTTTCATTATGACTGTTTGTGGTACAAGAATAGACTGTGTCCAGGAAAAGTTTTCCAAAAGTTACTGTCCAGTCTATTGTTGCTTTGTTTATTATCAAAGGATTAAAAATTACATTTTATTTCTAACTAAGGGAAACTAATTCTTATATGCCCACCTATTTTATTTCTATGTAGGTAAGTTAAAAGGAACAGGGTTAAGATGATGAGTGATGGGCTAGAAGGAGTGCATTTGCTTTTAAAACATAACCTATTTGAATTAGCATTACGTGAGTCCCCATAAAAATATCTCATATTCATTTCTTGATCATTGCTTTCATTTCCTTTAAAAGCTGAATAAAATAAAACAAAATTAAAATTATGTTAAATGGTACTCATGTCAGCTTTTTTCCCCTAAGGATATCAAGGAGAAATTCCAAAGAGAAGAGAGAAAGAAAAAAATATATACGTTAGTAGGGTTTATCAGCAATGTTTTTATGGGTTAAAGAGGTGCAGTTTTAGGTGATGGTGGGAAGAGAGGTGAGACTGATGTGATTATAATCTTATTGCCTTCTACATCTTTCTAGATAAGGTGATTTAAAGTAGGTGGTTGCTTATTTTATAAAGAAACCATTTGGGCTTCTTGGTTATCTCACTAAAAATTCAAGACAACTGTCTAATGATTTTACAAATTTAAACTGGATTAGTAAAGTGTAGATAAAAATGTAACAAATACAAATTACCTTAGCTTCTTCCAAGATACTATTTTCAGGTCTACATCAGGCTTCTATTTAACTGTTACTAAGGAAATATTACATAGTTTGCTACATCATCCTGTACTAGAGCTGAATGATGAATGGAAAAAACAGAAATAGTCCATGAAATGATGACTTCATTATTATTTTTAATGAGTATTATTATTACGACAGTGATTATTTTTAACCACTTAAAATTTATTTTGCTCATGTGTCAGGTATTGTGCTATGCTTTCACAGCAATTTTCACATTTAATTTTTTAAATAACCTCTGAGGTAGGTATTATTATTTTCTGTCAAATGAGATATCAAGGACTTACACAAAGTCATATTATTAATCATTGGTAAAGACAGAAATCAAGTCAAAGTTTTTGGATTCCAAGGAATATTAGTGTTTTAGTATATTGACTACAATAGGAAAACTATTTAGGAAAGTTCTTTTTGGGGAGGAAGTACTTGTGAGAAATGGCATGTCCTTATATTTGTGTCATATATTTATTCAGATATTTATTTGTATGGTTACAATTTCACTTGGCTATCTATTCTTTAGTAATAATTTCTTCAAAAACCTATGTCTCCTTAAGAAGAATCTAAATAATTTCATGTAATTCTTAGATTATTCCATTTTTAGCCAACCTAATTGAGATATTCATTTGTAATACAGTAAACTGAATGCAGGTTTAAAGTGCAACATTTGAATAGTTTTGACATTCACACTTGTGAAATCAGTATAATCAAAATAATAAACATGTCCATTACTCTTAAAAAGCAAACAAACAAACAAAAAACCTATGTCTCCTCGTAGGTTTGGCCACTGGTAACTCAGACATGTTTCAGAAGCTACAGCACCTAAGTATTCCAGAAAGAGTTTTTATATTTTATTGAGTAATACATAATTTTCTTCCTTAAATTAAAAAAATTCTTAATCTTTTGTAATGAGAAGAAATTGCTTATCTAACTTAACTTCATGTAACTGCTCTTACGTGACTGTAATTCGAAACTTTGGAAAAGAACTCTCAATCACACCAGTGTACTCTAGTTGAACTTTTGTTTTTCAGTTAATTGTGCTTAGCATGCAGCTCAGGTTGATAATCTTGTCTGTGCTGACACCAAAGTATCTACTCATTGATATTATGCTGCCAGTTATAACTAGTTTTATAAGTGATAAACCAAACTCAACTCTTGATAGTTCAAAAATATTTAGCTGTTATCATTAACACTTCTCAAAATATATCAACATCATTTTGTTTTTCATTTTCTAGCATTTTTTGAATGGGAAAACTTCGTTCAAAATTAATGGTTAAAGAATTACTGGCTATTTATGAACGAAATGAAAACCTACAAGAGTATTTTCCATTGTTTTAAATGTATAGTGCAAACCCACTATTTTATGTCCTCTACTCATATTGAATCAGGCTAGATTAAGAATAAAAATCATAAATTCCATTTCTATCTGTTAAATGAATTTATTCCTTAAATTATTATATTAAGTGGTATTATAATTGGGGCAACCAATACATTAAGATAGATTAGCTTTCACAAGTTTGATTTAATATGCTATATATTTCAAACCAGAGTTAAACATAGTAGAGTTTTATTTTCAAAGAGTTCCAGTGAGGCAGAAACACAAACAAAAATCATAATTTCTCTTGAGAGTTTACTGAGTTTAAAGATCTCTAATTCATGAGTTTATTAATTTTAATTACTGCATATGGATATTGTTTGATCTACTATTTTATTGAGAAGCTGTAGTTTAGCTGTGAAATTTATCTGCAAAATTGTTTTATAATAGAAAATAACATAATTTTGCTTTCAGTATTACTATTGTAAGGGGAAAAAAAGGACTAAAGCTAGATATCAAGGCTCCCTTTCTTTTTCTTCCTAAGGACAACAAGGAAGTTATGATAGACAGTAAAATAAAAATAAAGAGAAAGCACAGATTTTTGAACACACAATTCAGATTCAGAAATTTCCCTTGGCCTGAAGCATTACAACAGACAGCATGCAAGAAAGAGCTTTAAGGGAGTCTCCTGTGTCATCAAGGGCCTAGATTACATCATCATTGATTTCATCTTTTCCATCTCCTAATTTTAATAGCTCTGCTTTCCCAAAGCCTGCTGTAGTTTATCCCATGGGTTCTCAAAATAAGTGAAACTTAAAATAGGAATACTGCTTCTGTGTTTATTATCTTTGCCTTCTATTGCTATCATATATATTTGCAGAGCTAATGTACTTTCTGCTCCAGTTCCAATGAAAATGCTGTTTATATATTCACTATTTTGTCAATTAGATGAAGATATTTTGTGATCTGTGAAATAAGACACTAGTAATACATTTATTCTGCTTCACTGTAAAATTTAACCAAAATGGATTTTCCTTAATTGATGAGGCAAGAGCTATAACCAAAATAAATTTTCCAGAAAGGTTTTGCATCATGTGATACTTCAACTATAATTTCATTTTTCTTCTTAGATCAGACTGGAGCAACCCTTCCCCAAACATATATATTTTTTAATAAAATTACCAAAGTTTTACTGTAATTCTTCAGAGAATTATGGGGAAAGAGTAAAAGTCTTGAAAAGGGAAATGAGTACCACCTGAGAATCATGTGCCAAGATTCTCAATGATTGTTTTTTCCTTTAAAGATAAAGATGATAAGGATAGGAAACAATTTTCAGCCATTAGTGAGTGCTTCTTAAAAAAATAAAACAAAACTAGAAGTTGTTACTTTGAAAACAGGTGAAGTATCATTGTGAACTGCCTTACCTTATCTGAGAGTGGGACGAGACTGAAGAAGTCAGCCAGCTGTGCTCAGTTGTGTCTGACTCTTCACAGCCCTATGGACTGTAGCCTGCCAGGCTCCTCTGTTCATGGGATTTTCCAGGCAAGAATACTGGAGTGGGTTGCCATTTCCTCCTCCAGGGGATCTTCAAGAAGTCAGCAGCAGTTCTCAGATGTATATATAATTCAGGTAGAAGTTGTCACTGATAGAAAAAAAAGTTAAATTTACCCCTTTTCAAGAACTGTTCTTCAGTGTATCTTTAATATTCCCTAAGCATTAAAATAGCAATTTTAAGATGAAATGATGTGAAGCTAAATTGTGGTTGTTATTTTTAATGTACTCAGTAAAATAAAAAGTTGGCAAACATATTTTGGTCCCCTTATATTTTTTCTTGAAATTTTACTAGTTCATAAAGCCCCAGATTGGTGAGCACTTTTTAAATAGAACTGCTTTCCCACAAATATTTATCAAGTCTCTGGGGCCAGATCATGAACATGACACACAGGTGTCAAACAGAGCTTAGACACAGCAGTGATTGTAAGGGAGTGAGATAAGTGCTTTTAGGGAGACAGAATGCGGGGAATACTGGAGCCTACGGGCAGGGCACCTACTCCCGATCTGGTGAAGTCAGGCAAGACCTTCTCTAGGAAAGAGATATAAAACCTGAATAGTGCATATTGACTTTGGGAGCAAAGTATCTCCTTCAAGGTATCTAGGTACTTGGAAAAGCAAACCAAGGAGCTGCTTTATCACCAGGCAATCAGAGCAAACGGCTATAACTGGAACCTGTTGAACTTTGCGGAAATCATCATGTCCCAGTCAGTACCACATGCAGTTCATCAGCAGCTAGGTAATAACTTCTCTAGAGGTAAAGGAGTGGGACGTTTTTGAGGTAAGAAGTGCTATTATTTTTCTCTGTGTGTCTCTGAGAGTGAAACTTTCCTCAGTCTCCTGTAGATTCTGAACCTCTCTCATAAGGAGTGTCTGGGGAGAAAACTGGGACAGCAGGAACCTCACCTTTCTGGCTTTGGTTTTCAAAACCCACGGAAGAAGATAAATGTAGGTGCTTCTGGATAAGCCACAAGTAAGACAGTCCCTAGGGAACAGAGCACTGGGGGTGTGGGGGGAACTTCCCCTAAGACTAAAATATTGCTCTTGCAGGGCTGGGGCAGGAGTGGGAGATAGGAAGAAAATACTCGAGGGGAGCTGATTAAAGCAGAGTTTGGTAGTTCCAGGGGAGGAAGCCATATATCCTGCCAGAGTCTCAAGAAGGTGAGAGCACTTAGTGAAAAAGAAAAAAAAAAAGGAGGGGGCAGGAAGGTATGTCTAGGGAGTCAGCCTCAAATATCCATGTGATCCAAAAGTAGTCAGGAGAACCACAGGCATCTATGGAGAGAAACAAGGGCTGTATTGCTAACTGGAAAACCAGGCAGACTTCCCAGTGCCTTGAGACTACATAAGCGTGACTCATATATAACTTGTATGGCCGTAATGGTTGATAAATTATCAAAGTACTTTGTTTTTATTCCTAATCATTCACCCAAAATCACCTACCCTCCCTAAAGGACTAGCCTGGGATGGCCAAGGAACCTCCAGGATGCTTCATAAGCACTAAACCTGGCATCTGCATCCTTTCTGACTGGTTGATGTATTAGTTATCTCATGTCATAGAACACTGTACTCCAAAAATTGGCCGCTTACAGCGATAATAGTGATTTGTTATCTCAGAGTGTCTGTAGGCTAGGAATTAGGAAACAGCTTAGTTGAGCTGCTCTAGCTCACAGTATATCATGAGTTTGTAGTTATGATGTCAGCTGGGTCTACAGCCTTGACTGGGGCAGGGGGACCAGTCCTAAGGTATATATATCACTCAAATGGTTGGCAAGTTGTAGGGGGCCTCAGTTCCTTACCATGTGGACCTCTCTGTGAAGCTGCTCGAATGTCTGCAGTGACACAGCATCCACCTTCCCCATTATGAGTGACCTAAGAGAGAGCAAGGCAGAAGCTACAATGTCTTTTATGACTTAGCCTTCAAAGTCACACTCCGTCATCTCTGAAATAACCAACTGATGACACAGGTCATCCTTATCACTGTGGAAGAGACTACACAGGGTATATTAACCAGGAGTGAAAATAATTGGGGGCCATCTTGAAGGCTGCTACCATAGTTGGAAAGTTATGACCAACCTAGACAGCATATTGAAAAGCAGAGACATTACTTTGCCAACAAAGATCCATCTAGTCAAGGCCATGGTTTTTCCAGCAGTCATGTGTGGATGTGAGAGTTGGACTATAAAGAAAGCTGAGCACAGAAGAATTAATGCTTTTAAACTGTGGTGTTGGAGAAGACTCTTGAGAGTCCCTTGGACTGCAAGGAGATCCAACCAGTCCATCCTAAAGGAGATCAATCCTGAATATGCATTGGAAGGACCAATGCTGAAGCTGAAACTCCAATACTGTTGGCCACCTGATACAAAGAACTGACTCATTTGAGAAGACCCTGATGCTGGGAAAGATTGAAGGTGGGAGGAGAAGGGGACAACAGAGGATGAGGTGGTTGGATGGCCTCACCAACTCAATGGACATGAGTTTGAGTAAACTCCAGAAGTTGGTGATGGACAGGGAGGCCTGGCGTGCTGCAGTCCACGGGGTCTCAAAGAGTCGGACACGACTGAGCAACTGAACTGAACTGAACCACAGTTGGTGACCTTGCCCTATGGGTTTAAAAATATTTTGCAAATCACTTTCACATGAGTCATAGTAGCCTTGAAAAAGGAGGAGGCAAAATTGTAGGGCTTCCTCAATGGCCCAGCAGGTTAAGAATCTGCCTGCAATGCAAGAGACATAGGAAATGAAGGTTCAATCCCCAGGTAGGGAAGATCCCCTGGAGAAGGAAATGTATCCTCACCTGAGAAATACCATAGTCAGGGGAACCTGGTGGGCTACAGTCCAAAGGGTGGCAAAGAGTCAGACATAACTGAGTGACAAAGAATAGCAGTCAGAGAAGTGCAGGACAAATTCCAACCTAAGTGAGATTAAACTTATCTCTTCTTCCAGGAGCAAAAACTGAGTTTTATAAGAATGCATATTTTGTCCTTGCACATGTGAATTTGTGTACTGAGATTCATGGCTACCGTGTCCAATGTAACTGTTCCCTGAAAATAATTAACTTTGTTAATTATTATCCTTTATTGCTTTAATTATTTCTTTAAAATATAAAATCCTTCAATAACTCTGACTGGTGCAGGAGGAGAAGGGGATGACAGAGGATGAGATGGCTGGATGGCATCACCAACTCGATAGACATGGGTTTGGGTGGACTCCAGGAGTTGGTGATGGATAGGGAGGCCTGGTGTGCTGTGATTCCTTGGGTCGCAAAGAGTCAGACACAACTGAGGAACTGAACTGAACTGAAATCTCCAAGAGGAACAACAATACAGATTTTGACCACAGAACCTTCATTTTCATTGAATACTTTTAAGAACTAATGATATATAAAACATACTGGGAAATGCTCATATAGAAACTACATGTATAGCATGAACATAATACTTTTTAGACCCACAGGATTATTAATAATAGGTAACCAAAATAATGTAGAGAATGCACTTAGCTTAATGCTAAACATGTAAGTGCTCTAGAGATATTCAAACATTAAGAGCTAATTCAAATATTAAATTGAACATGAATTCTACATTTATTATATGCTTACTTTTTCGGAGTCACTGTTAGTGATATTACAAATATTGGCATAATAATTAGGATGACTTATTTAAAACATGATTAAGTAAGTTTGAGTTTCTCTTCAGAATTATAAAGAACAATTGTTTTCACAGCTCAGATTCACCAGATTTTAACCTTACCCTGCAGAGAATTTAAAGGTATTCCTCAACACCAACACAGGTTGAAAATAGCTTTTATGAAATTCCTCCCATGTGTCTATCATTCACTCAAGAAGGCTTCAGCTGTGTGGGAAATCATGGAGAACAATATGGATTTTAAGGGTGACTTGTTCCAAAGAGAATGCAAACATTTCTATGACTCATGGAAAGCAGGATATAATTGTTGAAAACACATATACACACAAAAGTCAACGTGTATATCTTATTTTTGACTTGGAGACTCCCAAACATATTGTCTGTGCTAATGTTATATAATTTATTGATCAATCACAGACTGAGTTTTAATTTGCCTAGTGTGATAGGGCATGTTCCTTTCAGTATAAAAATTCTCAGGAAAGGGGAACCAAACAATCGCAAGTCACAACTGTCAAATTGTCCTTCCTGTTACAAGTTTTGCTTTATAACTTGAGTAATTACAGGGATTAGATGATTTGCTGTCCCTGGGACAATAGTTTCCTCACATTTCAGAACAGCAGTTTATAATGATGCTTATATGTTAGTTTGATACTGCGTGTTGTTAAAAGAATCTGCAGGTCTAGACTGGAGTTTATTTTTTGAGTGGTAGTAATGTCTGTATCCCAAACAGAAGGGCATGTGTTTCTATCTCTGAGCAGTAATAATTGGGTACCAGGAAAGAGTCATACTGCCTTTGCTGTTTGGAAGGGACGGAGGGTAGTGTTGAGGAGGAAGATTCATCAGGCCTTCACCCCCGAGTCTGGGAATGCATAAGGAAAAGTTTATCTTGATCAGTAAACAGCCATGTAGTTGGTAGAATTCTGCCTCGGAGTGATCATAAAGGCCAGGAGACCAGCCTTAAAATTATGAAACCTAGGTTTAAGTCCTACTAATGCCACTTATTTTAGAAAATTTACTAATTTCTCTGAGCTTTATCATTTGTAAAATTCTCATCTTCATCAATCTCAACTCAGAGTTTTATGGTAAAACTATAACAGTGACCTGAAAAATATTTTATAAACCACAACTCACTATAATATTGCTACCTTTTGCTCAAATGGAATAACTTAGAAATAATTGCTATGGTCATTTTTAATATTCAAAGAAAGGAAAAGGGCCAAATTGGTTTGGGTTTTTTTTTTTTAGGTTTTTTTTTTACCCATGGTCTGTAACTAACTATAACCTTATTTCTTTGAAATATGTGTCAATATTTTCTGAGTTACATAGTTGATGTTATGAATCTATAGCTTCCAACATTGTTATTTTTATCCTTGTATTTATTAACACTTATAACCTACCTCATATATAAGTCTCCCCAGTTCTTGAAAATATTTTTTTAGTGACTTGTGATCATGACTTCAATTAATTCTTTATGAAACACAAGCATAAAGAATTGGAATTGGTAAATTAGAAACCTCTCAGTTTAGAAAAATATCTATTTTCTCATATATTTCAGTGTCATCTTTGGTCACAAATGAGTTTTTCTAAAACGTATTAAAAGTAATTATTAACACTTCAACCTAATTATTGCTATAGTTGTGATACTCTTTTTTATTTCTCACACTTAATACATTTAATAAACATCTTTTTAAGTCTTTTATTTTTCTGTGTAATTATAGTGTACTTCTTTTGGCATCTTATTTGAATCCTAAGAATATCCTAATATACATTCAGCAGTCTTTCAAAACTTATTCCCTATGGACATCTTAGAGATAGAGCTTTTTGAGTTGCTTTTAAATGTTAGCTTCCAAGTGCTAATACATTGCTCTATGCCTGATTTCATTTATGAATATAAAATTCATAATTCTGTATTCATCTGATTTCTAGGTAAATTCTTTTATAGTGTTGCTATATTTTTAAAGGTATGGTTATCAGAACATTTCCATTGACCTCATGAAGCATTGACACTTTTTACTGAATCAAGAACTCTTTAAGTAGGGTTCTCTTGTATTTGTAAATATTATCTTAAGCAGATGCATTGCCAGTCTCTTAAAATAGAGAACTACTTTTTGACTATCATTTTATAGTTATATATAACTATACAGTTATATATAGTATGTCATTATATACTGGCATATGAAGTTTCATATTTTTATTGCATAGTCATATGGATTTTAAAATTTAATTAGTGAAATTTAATTAAATGAGTGTACATGACATATATTAATGTTTTAGATAATTCATCTAATCAGTGAGATATTCTTAGACAAATGGTTTTGTTTTTATTGTGCCTTATTAAAATGATTAATGGTTACTATAAGACATATACCAAAGGTTTCATCAATGCTAACAGATGTCTCACATAATTTCATTTCCTTTTGGAAATTCTTCTTTCACTCTATATAAGCTTTTAGTTCTTTTCCTATTTCATCAACATTATGATCATAGTCAATTTCAGGATTCTTACATTTTTTCCTCAATTATTTCATTCTCCAAATAGAAATTCCAAGATAAAGAAAGAAGGTTTACTCTCAATTTTGTCCACTCTGAAAGAGACATTGGTCACAAATATTAAGCAATTTAATCAAAATCACTTCCTTGGTGGTTCAGATGGTAAAAGTGTCTGCCTGCAATGCTGGAGACCCAGGTTTGATACCTGGGTCAGAAAGACTCCGTGAAGAAGGAAATGGCAACCCACTCCAGTACTCTTGCCTGGAAAATCCCATGGACGGAGGAGCTGGTAGGCTACAGTCCATGGGGTCACAAGGGTCGGACACAACTGAGCGACTTCACTTAATCAAAATCACCATACATCACCAACATAAGAGGTGTTATAGGTATTATACAGGCTTAGAAATTTTAAGTGATGACTAATATAGCTAATAAATAGCAGAATTGGTACTCAAATCCAGGTCATTAGACTCCTAGACCTAAGCTTGAAATGTCCCCTTGACCTCTCAAAAAAGAACCTTTATTCTTTTTTCATCACATATGTAATAAATGTTCCTTTGTAAATCTAAGAAATTAAAAAGGAAGGGAAAAAAAAACAGTAAATCATAAGCATTGTTAATATCATGTATAAAAAAGTGTGAAAATGTTAGTCATGTCCAACTCTTAACAACTCCATTGACTATAGCCTGCCAGACTCCTCTGTCGGTGGGATTTCCCAGGCAATAATACTGGCATGGGTAGCCATTCCCTTCTCCAGGGATCTTCCCAGTCCAGGGATTGAACCCCAGGTATTGCACTGCAAGCAGATTCTTTACCATCTGGAAGTATATATCATAGTATATACTCTTCCTGATCTGAGCTGCCCAGTATGGTAGCCATTATCCATTTGTGATAGTTAAAATTAAATAAAGTTAAAAATTCAGTTCCTTGGTTGCACTAGTTACTCTTCAAGTTCTCACCAGCCACAAGCAGCCAGAGACTATTGTATTGGTTAGCAAAGATTCAAAACTTTCTTCACCATGGACCATTCATGGTGCTGTAAATGTAAACTTTTCTCATGCTTGAGAAAGTACATATATACACATATGTACACAGAGGTATATGTTCACAGATAAACTCCTGTTTTTAAAATGCAAATGGATCATACTATATATAATGTTTACAATCTGAATTTTTTCATCAAACACATATAAATATTTCCCATGTTAATGTATGTAATTTGCATAATTTGAAGTATGAATTGTTCACTGTAACTATATACCATAATGTATTTAATCAAATTCTTCTTTTTTGTACTTTTAGATGATAGCATGTTTTAATATGATATACAGTCTACAATGAACATGCTTGTATATGCAGCTTTATTGTTGTTGTTCAGTTGCTAAGTTTCTGACTCTTTACAACCCCATAGACTACAGCTCGCCAGACTTCCCTGTTCGTCACTATCTCCTGGAGTTTGCTCAGATTCATGTCCACTGAGTCAGTGATGCTATCTAACCATCTCATCCTCTACTGCCCCCTTCTCCTCCTGCCTTGAATCTTCCAGAATCAAGGTCTTTTCCAGTGAGTCAGCTCTTTACATCAGGTGGCCAAAGTATTGGAGCTTCAGCTTCAGCATTAGTCCTTCCAAAGAATATTCAGAGTTGATTTCCTTTAGAATTGACTGGTTTGATCTGCTTGCTGTCCAAAGGATTCTCAAGAGTCTTCTCCAGCACCACAGTTTGAAAGCATTAATTCTTCAGCATTCAGTCTTCTTTATGGTCCAAGTCTAACAATCATACATGACTGCTGGAAGAACCATAGCTTTGACTATACAGACCTTTGTCAGCAAAGTGATGTCTCTGCTTTTTAATACTCTGTGTAGGTTTGTCATAACTTTCCTTCAAAGGAACAAGCATTTTTTTAATTTCATGGCTGCAGTCACCATCAGCAGTGATTTTGGAGCCCAAGAAAATTAAGTCTGTCACTTCTTCCACTTTTTCCCCTCTATTTGCCATGAAGTGATGAGACCGGATGCCATGATCTTAGTTTTTTGAATGTTGAGTTTTAAGCCAGCTTTTTCATTCTCCTCTTTCACCCTCATCAAGAGGCTCTTTAGTTCCTCTTCACTTTCTGCCATTAAAGTAGTATCATCTGCATATCTTAGGTTGTTGATATTTCTCCCAGCAATCTTGATTCCTGCTTGTGATTCATCCAGTCCAGCATTTCAAATGATGTACTCTGCATATACATTAAATAAAAGGGGTGACAATATACAGCCTTGTCTTACTCCTTTCCCAATTTTGAACCAGTCAGTTGTTCCATGTAAAGTTCTACTGTTGCTTCTTGACCCACATATAGATTTCTCAGGAGACAGATAAGGTGGGCTGTATTCCCATCTGTTGAAGAATTTTCCACAGTTTGTTTTGATCCACACAGTCAAAGGCTTTAGCATAGTCAATGAAGCACAAGTAGATGTTTTTCTGGAGTTCCCTTGCTTCTCCATGATCCAAGAAATGTTGGCAATTTGATCTTTGGTTCCTCTGCCTTTTCTAAACCCAGATTGTACATCTGGAAGTTCTCGGTTCATGTACTGCTGAAGCCTAGCTTGAAGGAGTTTGAGCCTAACTTTATGCAACTATACACTTTTTTATGATTATTTCTTTAGGATAAATATCTAGAAGGGGGAACTTTTAGATGGAAAAAATATGTACAATTTTAAGGCATTTGCTATGAAAACCAAAGTGACCTCCAGGGAAAAAAAAAAAAAGTAGCAATATAAGTATTCCCTTGTAGTGTGAGAAGTCACTTGTTACTCCCTAGCCTTACTAACATAGCTTTTAGTTTGATTTTTAAGTTCATGAAGACTTCGTTTACCTCTTTTTGACTCATCAGTCTTCTCATAAGTTTTATATTTAAGAAGGAGGACACCACCTAAATAAGTTTCATGGAGAAGAGTATGAACTAAATCTGGAAAAAGTTGAAATGAGTTTAAAATATATATATATATTTATATATATAATTATATAATCACTTGAATTAATAAAGTATATTAAATTATATATATATATAAATCACCACACATGTTAATGTTTGTAATTAGTAAAATTTTCACTTAATACTTTAATAGGCATGTTATTATTTTCTTCAAAACATCTTAATTATGACAAATTTGCCACTACACAGACAATTTTAAAACCACAATAATACATTCCAGGGTATGTTAATGCTGGGAAATTGCCATTCTGGGAAGAATGAAGTCACTTGGCCTTTAGGTTGGTGTGTCAGAATATGCTCAAGGAAAGTAATATCTAATGAGAAAGCATATATTACAATAGTCACTTCACTGTAATTAATTAAATTTTAGCTCCAATAACACCTATTTATTGGGGATTTTACTAGTCATTAAATTTATTTTCTTTTTAAGTCCCAAAACTTAAAAAAAAATTACCATAAGCTATAAAACAAACCAGAAACAAAGGTTTTTTTTCCTAATTGTGGTAGAATCTCACCAGCTGGTTCCATTTCCCATGCCTGGCAACTGATGATCTCTGCCCTCTGAGCTCATACATTCTCAGATTCTGTGTTTTATATCCATCCTATCATATGACCATAAGCAGTACAACTTCAGTACATTACATTAGCTCAAATTAGTTTCTCAGATGATCTAATCCTCACTCTAAAACCCTGAGGGAATGGAATGCAAGACAGGTAAAGGTTGATGAGAAAATAGAGTAGGGGCCATTAAAGGACAGACCTCTATAGCAGGAGTGGGGGTTATTGGAATGGAGAAGGAGGGGATGGGTATCAAAAGACAAATAAACATTTCTACATTAAACTGGCCCACTTTGTGAAGATTCAGTTGAAAAGCATTATAGTTTTGTTGACATTTAGTTTGGGAAGTTTTGGGGAGAAGGTGAGATTTAGGGGAGCTTTGATGCAGAAAAGAAACACTAAGGTGAGAAAGAGAAAGTGTTTTATAAAGAAAGGCGAAAGATCCTAATTAATAAAATTACTTAGTTTGCTGATATGTTACTTTCTAGGACCAAAGGTGAAATACAGCATTTTATCAAAATAAATTTGTTGTTCAGAGATTTAAGCTGAATCATTCTCACTGGTGATTAGAAACTTAATCTCCAGAGTTGGTTTCTGATATATATATCAATAGCAATGTTAGACAAATTATAAAAGATTCCAGAAATGGTAGTTATTGATTCAATATGTATTTTTTAAAAGCCTCTGTACAATAAATGATTAGTAGCTGTCTTGTAAGGTAGAAGGTATACATTACCTTTTAGGACACAGGTTTAAAATTTATCATCTCTTTGACTTATGGTTTATATTATTGTTCTTGATCCATTTGTGCTAATCTGTTATCTAAGTATAACACATAAAGCAACCCTGGAAGGCTAACTAATTTTTCCATGTGCACTTAATTAGTGTGATTTGTAGAAGTTCCCACAGTGAATGTGATGTACTTTTAAGTCATGCAATCTCTCAGAGGGAAAGAGTCATGACAACATGCAATTGAGAATAATTGGAATATGATTTTGTGTTCTTATAATAATAACACCATTAAGTAAATGATGAGGACATTAACATTAGATTCAAAATGTAAGAAGGGTATATTGCCCCCTCAGTAATAAATCACTTAGAGAAATTTTTAGTTTATAAAGTTTAACGCTTGAGAACAGCATGTGAATTTTCCTCTTGAGCTCTCTTTTAAACATTTAAGGTAACAGTGTGACTGATAAAGTTCTTTTGGGAAAATAAATTTTAACTGTAATTTAAAATTCTACAAATCCACAATTTTATTTCAATATTTTTATAAAAATTTACCCCTACAGAAAACCTTTGTTTCTTTAAAAGGGATTGGAAGTAATTGAGAAAAATTTAACCCATCTTTATCTCCTTAACCAGTTTTGAATTGGCAGTTGATCTCCTCATGAGACTGAGCAATTTAAGTCGTTTTAAAGAACAAAAGTGCAAGTACTTTTGTATGTATTATAGGAGAAGGGATTAGAAAAGGGATAGCCTTAAAATCTTCAGAGAGGGGCTGAGGCCTAAATACTTTTAAACAAAAAATGAGAGGTTGTTACCTAGATATTAATGAAAACAAGTGAATACTGAGTTTATTATGTGTTAGACACTGTTTTAACATGCTCTACATGTTTTAACTGCTTTAATCCTTAAGAATGTGTGAAATAGGGAATATTATCTTCATTTTACAGAAAAGAAGCTAGGGCATATGGCTCAGAGGCTCTCAGCTAGTAAACAGAGAAGATAAAAGTCAATCCCAGAAAGTCTCTGAGTCTCTATTAGAGGTGAGGGCGGAAGATTGGCCCCTGCTTAATCCTGATTTATACTTTCAAAAATTCTTCTTTTTCTACAACACATATTTTTCAATCTATAATATTTTATTTTAAATCTGTTATATGTGGATAAATTACAATGCCTTTAAAACTTTAGGAAAATAAATTTTTCTCCTCAAAGACTCTTTTTTTCTTATTTTTATTTTGAATTTTTAAAATTTTTACACAATTTTAAAAGGTGACTCTCCACTTACAGTTATTACAAAATATTGGCTACATTTCCTGTGTTGCACAGTACCTCCTTGAGCCTATCTTACTCCCAACAGTTTGTTCCTTCCACTTTACCACTTCTATGTTGTCCTTCCCCAACAATGAAAGAAAAAGTGAAAGTGTTAGTCATGTCTGACCCTTTGCAACCCCGTGGACTATAGCCCACCAGGGTCCTCTTTCCATGGGATTTCCCAACAAAGAATATTGGAGAAGGTAGCCATTCCCCTCTCAAAAGGGATCTTTCCAACCCAGGTCTCTTGCATTCCAGGCAGATTCTTTATCATCTGAGGAACTACTAATTTGTTTTCTGTATCTGTGAGTCTGCTTCCCTTTTGTTATATTCCTGTTTGTTGTATCTTTTTTCAATTCCAAATGTGATATCAAACAATATTTGTCATACTCTGTCTGATTTATTTCACTTAGCATAATGCCCTCCAACTCCATCCATGTTGCTGCAAATGCCAAATTTTCATTCTTTTTATGACTGAGTAGTATTCCTCTGTGTGTATATGTGTGTGTGTGTGTACACATATCGTTATCTGTTCATCTGCTTTTGTATTATTTATGTTTTTTTGGCTTCACCAGCTTTTCTCTGTTGTGGCAAGTGGGGGCTAATCTCTAGTTGCAGTGCACTGGCTTCTCAGTGCAGTGGCTTTTCTTATTGCAGAGTATGGGCCCTAGGGCATATGGGCTTGAATATTTGCAGCATGTGGGCTTAGTAGTTGTGGTTCCAGACTCTGTAGAGCAAAGACTCAGTAGTTGTGGCGCACAGACTTAGTTGCTCAGTGGCATGTTGGATTGTCCTGGGTCAGGGATTGAATCCATGTCTCCTGCTTTGGCAGGTAATTCTTTACCATGGAGTCACCAGGGCAGCTTCCATCCATTCATCTTTTGATGGACACAGGTTGCTTCCATATCTTGGCTATTGTAAAGAATGCTGCTGTGAATATTGAGGTGAATGTATCTGTTTGAATGTTTGTTTTGTTCTATTTTTTTTTTTCAGTTATATACCAAGAAATGGAATTGCCAGATCCATGGTAGTTCCACTTTTAGTTTTTTGAGAAATTGTCATACTGTTTTCCACAGTGGCTGTACCAATTTACATTCCCACCAACAGTGAGGAGGGAGGGTTTCTTTTTTCTCCACATCCTGGCTAACACTTGTTATTTGTCTTCTTTTTGATGATAGCCATTTTGATAGATGTGAAGTTTTATCTTATTGTGATTTTGATTGCATTTTCCTCATGCTTAGTGATGTTGAGCATCTTTTCATATACCTTTTGGCCATCTGCATTTCCTCTTTGGAAAATGTCTACTCAGTTCTGTTCATTTTTTAACTGGGTTGTTTTCTATTTTGATGCTAAGTTGTATGAGCTATTTATATATGTTAAATATTAGTCCCTTATCAGTCAGGTAGTGAAAATGTTAGTCACTCAGGCATGTCAAACTCTTTGCAACCCTATGGACTGTAGCCCACCAGGCTCCTCTGTATATGGAGTTCTCCAGGCAAGAATACTGAAGTGGGTTCAGTTCAGTTCAGTCGCTCAGTCATGTCCAACTCTTTGCGACCCCATGGACTGCAGCATGACAGGCTTCCCTGTCCGTCACCAACTCCCGGAGTTTACCCAAGCTCATGTCCATTGAGTTGGATGCCATCCAACCATCTCATCCTCTGTCATCCCCTTCTCCTCCCACCTTCAATCTTTCCCACTGGAGTAGATCTTCTTCAGGGGTTCACGACCCAGAGATTGAACCCAGGTCTCCTGCATTGCAGACAGATTCTTTACTATCTGAGTCACCAGGGAAGTCCAAAAGTGTACCTGTCTTTTATATCATTTGAAAATACTTTCTCCCAATCAATAGGTTATCTTTTTGAAAATCCACTTTCTTTTAAAATCAAGAAGCTTCAGAACTTCCCTGGTGGTCCAGTGGTTGAGAATCTGCCTTCCAATGCAGGGCATGCAGGTTTGATCCCTAGTCAAGGATCTAGAATCCCACATGCCTTGGGGCAACTTAAGCCCACATGCCCCAGTGAAGATCCATAGTGATTCAACTAAGACCCCTCACAGCCAAATAAATAAATACCAAATAACTTCATGTTTCCTAGCTGCTGTTGCTGAAGTCAGCAGAACACTGACTCTATGTTTTCCTTGTACTCACACAATAGCAACCCTAATCCTTCTTTAGAGAATGGAGGCTTCTGGCTGAAGAGGGTGTAGGACACAACTAGGAATGGTGAGAGAACAGAAGCACATTTATGGAATCCAAAATATTTCAAAATGAAGATAGTTTAAAATGGTCATTAGTACTAAGGTGAAAAAAAGCTGGGCAAGGAGAAAAGCAAATGGGAAAGGAGACTTTGGAAGGTGGTCAAAGAGGGTGGTCTTTGCCCCTAGACCCAAGGTTGAAGGTAAGCAGCACAGGTGAACAGCTACGGGAGAAGTAGAGCCATCCAGGAGCTAGAGTAAAGGCCTATAAAGAGCAAAGATTTAATTCCTGCAAGGAAGAAAAGGAAAACAAGAATAGCTCTGAATGATGAGAGAGGACATGAAGAATTAGAAAGAAATCATCAGGCCTTTTAGACCATGGTAAGGAATTTGAATTTGAATCTTAAGATTAAATGAAAGCCACTGAAGGAATTTAGTCAAGAAATAAGTATGATCTCATTCACATTTTAAAAATATAATTTAGTGTAGGATAGATTCTAAAAATGGACATGTAACATCTAAGTGGAGACGTAAAAGGTGGTTGGAGAGTGGGTGAGTGGTCTTTGATGTATGGAGGTAGGATTATCTAGGGGTAGAGCCCAGACAGAAAAGAAGACAATTCTGGACCAATTTCTGAAACTATCTGAATTCAAGAGTTTGGGTAGAAAAGCAGAAGCTAGGGAGAGATCAAGCAAAACTTAGACTCTCTCTGGCCAGCCAAGACTTAATTGTCATAGAGCATGGAGTGTAGATGCCTACAACTTTTGAACTTTCATGCTCTTTAAGTCTGTTATTAAATGTGACTTTGCCAATATGAGATTTTTGAGTTGTGTTTTTTCTTGTGAAAAACTGAACAAACATGGATTGAATTGAATTAATGGTATTAACAATCAGATTTTGGCCAGTACAAATCAGTATATATTAAGGAATGCAATTATTAAAGAGGTAGGGCTACAGTAAATATTCAGTGCTTTTTTCAGTGTCTAAATCTTGAACATGATGACTCTAACATTAAAGGCATCCATTATATCATGCAGAAGTTAATGAATTCAGTTATTCTTGGTGTCATGTAATAATATTTTGTATCTTAGAAGAAGATATAGACTATACACAAAATAACCACAGTCTTTCTAAAAAGAGACTGTGTAATAAGTCTGATTGTCTAATTAGCCCACTCCACCCAAACTTTAACTGACAATTTTTCCCTCAAGCTATATTTTATTACTTTCAAAAAGTTTATTGTTTTAAAGTTAGTCTTAATGTGGAATAAACTGTATCACAGAAAACACAAGGACACAAATAGCAAAAGTAGTTTCATTTGATGCATTAAGATCAGCATAGAAAAAGCAATATCCTGCCTCATTTTTTGAATTTCAGTATCAAATTAAGCTGAATAAAATGTTCCAAATTTTCTTCAGGCAAAATTTTTTGTTTTCTGAAGCAGCAGTTTTCACTTAATACAAAATAACTCTGTGGCAAATGCCCAGATTTTGTATTAGCACATGTAATTTTCCAGAAGACATGTCAAATCCTATTGCTGGGCCTTTAATATGGATTGATTGGATGCAGTGTCAGAGTTCTATTAAGAACATCTGAAATGAAGAATGCCTTGAAAAGTGGGTGCATCAGTGGTCACATTAATATTTTGTTTCAAGGAAGGGAGCGATTTTTGCTAAAGCTGCACATTTCTCTGGGCTTGAATGAATTAGATAGAATTTCAGACTGAGTGATGAAGTACAAACGCTTGCATTCAGATTCTTTGTTATTTTACACATATATACATGGCTGTCAAGGGAGTTTCTGGTTCCTTGTGATATTCATTAGCTTTGGGGTCTCTTAAATCATCTAGCTGTAACCTAGAGCAATAGATGTATACATCCAATTCCAACACCTCCAGGTCATCCTGCATCTCCCATGGGTCACATCTGTCAGAGTTAGTCTGTGAGGCTTGTGGACCTGGAATCTTGTCTTCTTCAGGGCTGAATTAACAACTGTATTGTTTTTACTGTTCCTGATTATATTTTCATTTTATACTCGAATATTCTTTCTCTTTTTGTATAAAGTTTTTTAAGACTGGATCCTAAATCTAAAACAAATAATAATATTTACCTTTTTAAGTCATAAACTAAATAAAATGACCACTCTATTTTGCCATAAATTAAACTTGAATCAGATTTCTAGTTGCTGTGGTCACAATTTATAAATATACTCATCTACAACTTAAAATTTCTTTATCTCTTCTCTTTTTCAGCAGGATCAGATGAAGAAATTGATTTCCCATTTTCAGACATGAAGCATTGAGACTAAAAAAACAGTATCTGCCTCTGTGTTGTGCTGCCTCTTTTCTTGTTTTTTTTTTCACCTACCAAATTTCTTGTATATACCGTATCTTCCATAAGGAGATACAGTGTTCTCTATGGTGCTAGATTAAGTATTTATTTAATATCAAATATTTATTGAGCCTCTACTCTGCCAAACACTGCACTGCTGCTGCTGCTGCTGCTAAGTCACTTCAGTTGTGTCTAACTCTGTGCGACCCCATGGACTGCAGCCTACCAGGCTCCTCCGTCCATGGGATTTTCCAGCCAAGAGTACTGGAGTGGGTTGCCATTGCCTTCTCCAAACACGGCGCTAGACATTGGGGATTGTAAAGAGAACTGTCGACAGGTTAGATTTATCTCCTCTTGAAGCTTGTTAATTCATGAGGGAAACAGACAGATGGTCAATTACATTCTAGGTTGATAAATGCTATGATAGTGGAAATATAGATTCTAGGCGAATATATGGAGGGAATTTTCTCTTGAACAATCTCTTCTCTCCTGTGGGATCATATTCCCTCTGAATAATTCTGCTTAATTTTTTTAGGAACTTTCTATAGCTCTACCTCATCATTTGCTAAATACCCCCCCATTTCTTTTCTATAATAACTTTGCTTTTATACATAAGTTTGCTTTTTGTTAGACCCCCAACGTAGCATGTCAGTCTTTTAAAGTCTCTTCTTCTGTAAGCATATTGAATTTTTCCATGTACAGGTTCATTAATGTGGAACACTTTGCTCTGCACCAACTGCCAAGTGACTCGATACTGTTATTTTTCAAATGTCTTCATAAGGAGCTGATACTTTGATGAGTTTTTCTTTTGACTCTGAGCAGCCTTTTCCAAAATGCCATGAGAAGCAGTGTTCCAGAGATAAATATAAATATCAGGCTCACCAACGAATTACTCCACAGTTCTGAACAATTATATCTGATGTTCCTCGTTATTTACCATCAGTATATCCCCATTTGTAGCCCAATAGGCAGAGGTACAATACTCATATTTATCCCTACGATCTCTTTATCTCAGAGCACTTGGGAAATGAATAGGTATGTAGGGTTGTATTAAGCTCTTTCAGGGTAGCAACTGATATAGGTTCCAGACTATTTTTGCTAATGACATCATTACTTTTTATATCATTACTTTCCTTTTTTAAGCTGCCATTTAACAAATCATTTTCTGTATCAAGTACTTTTACAAACACTGTCCTAGCAACCATGCTATTTAGGTATATTTGTATCCATATATTTTAGAAAAAGAAAGTGAGGTTCAGATTGATTTATAACTTGTCATCCAGCTAGTAAGTGGCCGAGAGAACACAAGCTGTGATTCCAGGTCCCTGGGCTCTTTTTCAGTGGAGCATACCACCTCCCTGCATTAAGTAATCTCAGATTTGCCCGGACCCTGAGACCACTGGAACCAAGGCTTGCAGTGTGTTAGGTGTCCTCTTTCCCCAATGGCTGGGATATTTAATTAACATTTTACCTGCTTGAAGTCAGAATACCCAAAATGCAATCTTGGGTACTTGTATTAAGACTGAGTATATTCTTTAACCTCCATCATGGATTTTAACGAATGACCCAGCCTGCCAGTCTTCTTTCTGGTCCCTTCTCTTCATTGCCACCCACTTAAAACTATATATCTGACTCTCACAATACTGACTAATGATTATATCAGCACATCCATGACACCAGCCACCACACCCCACCTTCTATATTAGGCTCACTGAATACCACTGAATCATACCCAAGTCCAAGTTGCCATGTTCATTGTGATTTTGCTTCTTGTCACCTTCCTTTAGGACTCTACCTACAGCTAACCTTAGCTCCATCAGCATTTATCCTGGTCTTGCTCTCTATTTCACCCTGGCATGCTAATCAGAAAATAACAAAACCATTGCCAGGTTTATTTAAGTTTTAAATGGAAGTAAAAAAGAAAATGTATATGCCACTTCAGATTGCATTTTGTTGCTAAGACTTTTCATATTACATTTTTTCCATGTCTTTCTCTACTTTCCAATGAAACCTCTCTTCTCATTTCCACCAGATTTGTATTTCTGAAGATTTATTTCTACTACATCATGAGTATGAAATTTTTAGAGTTGATGTGCAGAGTCCATTACAATTTGATCAGAACTTAGTACATGTCAGTCAGGTGGGCATACTCCCTAGCTTCTCCCACTCCAGCTCACTCAAAGCCTTTTCTCATTTCATTGCACTTACCATAAATGCCGTTTATTATTCTCTCCCCTGCTTATCTAATTTTACCCATCATTTAAAGTCCCTGGTTTATCTCCACTCAGAAGTCCCCATCTCTATGATCAGCACACACTCGCCTCTAATTCTAATAAATATGGAATTATGATCTGTGCTACTTCTTAAAACATAGAGTTTCTTAAAACATGAACTGGACCATGTAATTTTCCAAGAAAACACCAACATTTCTGATGGCTTTCCATTGTATTTAAATCAAAATTTAGTCTCCAAGTCACTGGCTCCAAGTCAAAGTATAATCAGGCCCCTGTCTGTATACTCTTTGTTAAGTCTTCATTGATCGGTTCTTTCATTAAGAAGTGAAAGGGGGATTTAAAACTCCAAGAGAAAGAAGTCATGAAAATATTCTTACCAAAAGACAGTTGCAATTGCTCTTCCTATCACACTCCTTCTCTGTCTTAAGAGGGAAAGATAAAATAAGATTCATCTGTGGTTCACAGGTCTGTGGGGTAGCGTCTTCCAAAGGTGGAGTGGAGTACAGCCTTACTCATTCTTCTATAACCCAGATGAATTGACAGCATTGGTATACAATTACTATGTTTCTTAAGTGGTACACGAAGGAGGTAGGTTTTCCCCATTTTCTAACTTAATAAAAACACAAATCAACAAGGATACATACTTTTTTTTTAGAGAGAGATAATGAAATATAAGACCTTTGTAAAACAATGCATACTTAATTTTTCTTCTTTTATGCTAACTTTAATAAACTATCTCATGGAAAATGAAATGGCTGGATCTTGTACTTCCGTGGTCTAAGAACCAAGGTCAATTTTCCAAGCCCATCATTTCCCAAGTTACAAAGGAAATGTAATATAGGAAGTACTCCACGTTATTTATGTGCAAGCAGAATAAACCATAAATCTTTATCCTCATCTTATGTCTCTGGCCCCATAGTGTATTAAATCCACATTGGCTTCCTTTCTGTTGCTCAATAGGGCCAAGCTATTTCCTACCTCAGATCCTTTTTTCATAACCAATTCTTCTCTCCTTTAGGTGTGTCAGTGTCTCAAGTAGACCTTTATAGACTACCCAGTTCTGAAATATGCAAGAGAAGTTTCTTCTTTAATTTCTGTTTTAGCAACCTAATTCTTAAACTTGTCACAATTTTAAAAAATTTGTTTCATTCATTTGCTTCTTAAAATTTTCCTATTGGACTGTAGGTTCCATAAAGGCTAATCATGTATGTCTTAGTAACTATTGGGTTCCTAGTACCTAGTGCAATGCCTAGCATAATTAATAAGCATAAGAATAAGAATTCTTATATTAATAAGCATTAAGAATAAGAATTCATAATTAATAAGCATTTGTTAAACAGATAATTCCCATTTTCAGGTTTAATTGCAGTAGTTATTTTTATGTGCCTATGTCTTGATTCCTCAGTGACCTATATTACATTTAAAGAGAGAGCATCTAAAACTTCTTGATTAGGGTTTACAAGTACATGTTGAATTATATGCTTTATTTGTTTGTTTGTCTGAATTTCAGTCCTTCACACTCTCTTTTAAACTGGTATTTAATTACAACCTTGGTTGATATCTTTTGGGAGCCTCTTAAAAATTAAATTTAACTAGCAGGGGAAGATGTAGGTATTTTAGAGCTTGGTGCTCATATAATTGGGGGAGACCTTTAGAAAAAAAATAATGTAAATTAAGTACTAGTCCTTAGGAGGGACTTGTATAAGTGAAGGGAGCCTAAAATTTAAGCTTAATTTAGTTCCAACAAATATGCCTCTGTTAATGGGATTGAAATCTTGATTGCAATATGTTTCTTCTTGTACTGTGTCCAGAATTTGCAGGATGTAAGCGTAGTATTTGAGCCACACACATCTCACAGTTTATTCTGCCTGCCTCTTAATGCAGCCTCACCCTCTCTTTCCTCTCCCATTGCTCTTGTTTACTGCAGTCAAGTACATGCCAACTGGATATCAGTTTGAGAAACGAACTTCATCAAGACAGCTGTTAATACACTGATACTAATTCAATAATGTCAGTAATTAGGTTGGCATTGATATAATTTCAAATTGGCCTGAAAATTTTCATTCTTTCTCAAATTTTTCCAAGTCTCAAGTTTTATATCTTTTTCCTTCTTTTAACTATTACTTTCCATCAGAAATTGCCATATATTTTATTGACAATGTTTTTTTTTCTTCCTCATAGAACTTGAATTTCTAAAGAGGAAGGGGAAGACAAATACATAGCAACCACTATACCATCCATGTCACTTTCATTTCCTAGCTACTCTCAGTTCTTGAAGAAAGTTTTAGTTTTACTGATGAGGCAATGAAGTTAAGGGAAAAAATGGGACTATACTAAATATGTCGCTAAGAATTAGAGTTGCTCAAATAAAATTCCCTTGCAGCCACAGAAGGGCAGCCCTCTGCCCTGCTGCCCATGTTTTAGACCAGTGAATTATTGGTTTTCATAGTGAGCTGGAGTTCAGTGAGTCTGGACAGAGTCTGCCAGCTGTGAGGCAATGTTTAAGTTAAAAGATCTGTCTTGGAGCTTGGGAATGCTGAAACATAGGTAAAGAAAATAAATGTCTTGAGGGACATTTGCTTATAGAGAGCATATTTGTCCCAGATGAATACCTTGCTAGCCTAGAGAAATGCAGGGATTAAACCTATGAGGCAGCAGCTGAAGAACAAGGTAATGGAAGTGATGAAAACAAAAGGGAGAAGAGAGGGGCATAATTGGGATATACAAGGCATTGTGCTATTTTGTGTTTTGAGAAGAGTCCCTAGGTAAGAAACCACATAGTGGCCTCTGTTCATGTATTCAACATGTAATCATACCTATTATGTGTCAGGCACCTATGCTCAACAATAGGAATGCAGCAATAACTAGGACAGGAACATACAATATAGAAGAAAATAAACACACTTAAAGCATGCAGTATTCGGGGTTATACAGTACAGTGGTCTTGCAAAGGAATAAGTAACTTTTTATTGGGGACATCACAGAAGAGCATCTCCTCTGCTGACAAGTAATATTGTTGACTGCTGATCTGGTTGAATATCAACATATAAAAGGTGGCAGAGGGGAAAGAAGGAAAAATCCCAGGTCCTTGACAATTGCTTTGAGCTGCTAAATATATAACTTTGGAACAACTTGCCTCTGGACATCATAAAAACTGAAATAATAAAGCTGAGTTTACTGCCTAAATGAAGGACATATGGCAGAGAAAGGGGTTGAGGCTTACTTACTGAACTGGTGATATATATGGTGGTGGTGGTGGTGGTTTAGTCACTAAGTAGTGTCTGACTCTTGTGACCCTGGGGACTGTAGCCTGCCAGGCTCCTCTGTCCATGGGATTCTTCAGGCAAGAATACTGGAGTGGGTTGCCATTTCCTTCTCCAGGGGTTCTTCCCGACCCAGGAATTGAACCTGGGTCTCGTGCATTGCAGGCAAATTCTTTACTGACTGAGCTATGATGGAGATTGATGTGCATGGTAGATGATAACTTCTCAACTGTTTTATTATCTGTTCTCTTGATGACGTTAATTAATGAATTCTACATGAATAGCACTTTGCCAACAAAGGTCCCTAAAGTCAAAGGTATGGTTTTTCCAGTAGTCATGTACGGATGTGAGAGTTGGTCCAGAAAGAAGGCAAAGTGCTGAAGAATTGATGATTTTGAACTGTGCTGCTGGAGAAAACTCTTGAGAGTCCCTTGGACTGCAAGGAGCGCAAACCAGTCAGTCTTAAAGAAAATCAATGCTGAATATTCATTGGAAGGACTGATGCTGAATCTGAAGCTCCAATACTTTGGCCACCTGATGTGAAGAGCCAACTCATTGGAAAAGACCCTTATGCTGGGAAAGATTGAAGGCAAATGGAGAAGGGGTGGCAGATGGTGAGATGGTTAGATAGCATCACTGATTCAGTGGACATGAATCTGAGCAAACTCCAGGAGACAGTGAAGGACAGGGGAGCCTGGTGTGATATAATCCTTGGGGTTGCAAAGAGTTAAACACCACTTAGTTACTGAACAACAACAAAAACATAAATAGGCATAATGTAAATATTTGCCTGACTTCAAATATTGTTTGTCTTCTGATATTGCTGTCTCCCCAATTCTAGAGTTCTAACTCAGGGCAGAATGGCTTCCTAGATCACAATGAGCTTAATATGTTTTTTGGATCTGACTTCAGACCTCTTGGTTGGCTTGGGTTCTCTGGTTTCAGCCTCCATCCCAAGCCTAGCTTCTTCTCCCACGCTAGTTTACATAGTTGAAGTCATAGCATAATTTGCTCCAACTCTTACCCTGTGGAGATAAGTATGAATTTGGAGTAGGATGTGAAGTCTCCAGGGAGAGAATGTCACCATATTTTTAAAGTCTAGACTTCCTGAGTTCTAAAGGTAGAGTGTACAAGTTTTAGATTGTAAAGGGCTGGGATTCTAAACCTACTATCTTTTTGAGAACGATTATTTTCTAGAAGTGAAACAAACTTTAGTATTTGTGAGAGGAAGCCTGTAGATGGTAGAGGAATTTCTTGAGGGACGACACTGAGAGGAAGGAGTCAATAAAACATGAAAGAAAGAGTCATAAAGCAGGGACTCATATCCCACAATTATCCACAGTCAAGAAAAGACCTAGACTTATGGGACAGTGGTTGAACCACTGTGAGGGGCATAGTTATGCTGCCAGGAAGCCATGTTATCCCCAGAGAGCCTAGATTCGACTAGAACCTGAAGACCAGCTCATGTGGAAAGGCTGCCTATCAATAGAAATGCATTTGCTTAGCTTCCTAAATTTGGGGGATACACATTTTTAAACATGAACTGTGAACTTCCAGATGTTCAAGCTGGATTCAGAAAAGGCAGAGGAAGCAGATCAAAATGCCAACATCCACTGGATCATTGAGAAAGCAAGAGAGTTCCAGAAAAACATCTACTTTTGCTTTATTGACTATGTCAAAGCCTTTGACTGTATGGATCACAACAAACTATGGAAAATTCTGAAAGAGACGGGAACACCAGACCACCTTAACTGCCTCCTGAGAAATCTGTATACAGATCAAGAAGCAACAGTTAGAACCAAACATGGAACAACATGTTGGAACAAATGGAACAAACATTTGTTTGTTCCAAACAACATTTGGAACAAATTGGTTCCAAATTGGGAAAGGAGTATGTCAAGGCTGTATATTGTCACCCTGCTTATGTAACTTATGTGCAGAGTACATTATGTGAAATGCTGGGCTGGATGAAGCACAAGCTGGAATCAAGATGGCTGGGAGAAATATCAATAATCTCAGATATGCAGAGACATTAATTTACCAACTAAGTTCCATCTAGTCACAGCTTTGGTTTTTCCAGTAGTCATATATGGATGTGAGAGTTGGACTATAAAGAAAGCTGAGCACCAAAGAATTGATGCTTTTGAACTGTGGTGTTGGACAAGACTCTTGAAAGTCCCTTGGACTGCAGGGAGATCCAACCCTGTCCATCCTAAATGAAATCAGTCCTGAATATTCATTGGAAGTACTGATGCTGAAGCTGAAAATCCAATACTTTGGCCACCTGATGCAAAGAACTGACTCATTTGAAAAGACCCTGATGCTGCAGAAGATTGAAGGTGGGAGGAGAAGGGGACGACAGAGAATGAGATTGTTGTATGACATCAGTGACGCAACGGACATGAGTTTGAGTAAACTCTGGGAGTTGGTGATGGACAGGGAAGCCTGGTGTGCTGCAGTCCATGGAGTCTCAAAGAGCTGGATGCGACTGAACTGACTGAACAGTTTTAAATAGCTGTCTATAAAAGTTCGAACTTTATTCTTGATAAATTTTCTAATATCTGATCATTTTCTTCTTTGGAATCAAGGAAGAGTTAATGCTTACACATGGAATAATTATGGGGTAGAATAGGAAGAACTATTGATTCAAAAAGTATTAACACTAACTATGTATCAACCATTTCTAAGCACTCAGATACTAATGTGAACAACAGAGAGAAGTGCTCTGTCTTCATGAATCTTATACTCTAGTTGAAGAAACAGGCAATAAACAGGCAATAAACAACTAAGCAAATAAATAAAATAATTTCAGAATGTGAAATGTGCTAGAATAGAAAAAAACAGGATGAGTGTTAAACAGAAACAGTAGTAGGAGGGCAGGATAGAGTGGAGGAACTATTTTAAATAAAGGGATCAGGGAAGATTCTTAAGAGAGGTAAAATCTTTGGCCTTGATAAGACGTAGGAGTAAGTCTGAGACTGGAGATTGTGCATTCGAAAAAGTTCAGATTTTATTGTGTAGTACAACAGAATGTCATTGAGGAATTTTAGACAGGGGCATGTTGTGATCTAATTTGCATTTTAAATAGTCACCGATATGGGGACAAATGTTGAATTAAAAAGTTTTGTTAGGCTGCTGTTGTAATAGTCTGAGTAGCAAATATCTCTTAAGGTAATTAATTAGTTAAACCAATATTGAGAGCTGTTGGAAAATACCAGAAAAGTTTATTCCTTTTTTTTTAATAAGTTAAGTGTTAGCTCAAGTAAAATTTCAAAATTGCATGTGTGCTAAAAAAGGTAAGAATACCCAGTGATGTTAATTCTATTCAATGGAAAATATCCAAAAGTTTAAGGCTAGAAAAAGAAGAAATAAAATTCTTATTATACAAAGATCATTTGATTATATTAATGGAAAATCTAAAGACTCCATAAATAAACTATAATTACTGATAATAAAAATCAGGAAGGTTGCTAGATTCAAGACCAATTCCCCCAAACTGATTGAGAATCTCACTGTCTACTCCTCAGAAAGAGTAGAAATAAGTAATTTAATAGATTAAATTTTGTAAGGAATCTAGGCATTAAATTTTTAAAGATGTGCAAAAGTTCATGAAAAATATTGTAAAACCTTATTGACAATTTCCTGTACAAATAAAGAACGTAGCATGTTCATGAGTTAGAAGACCCTCTTTTGTAACATTTTCATCCTTCTCAAATAGATCTTGAATATTCTTTGAAATTCTGATCAGGAACCAACAGAATTTTGTTAGTTTTAGAAAACTGAAAGAGTAATTTATGTAGAAGAGCAAAAGTAAAGAATAATAAAGATAATTTTAAAGAAAGAGTGGTAGGAGGAAGGGAAGGAGAGATCTTTTCTACAAAGCACTAAAACTTATTTTAAATGCACAGTAGTTAGGACTGTGTGAGAGTGACACAGAAACAAACAGACCAATGCAACAGAACTGATAGCCCCAAAACTCTATATATTCATCAGTCACATTATAAACTTGGAGAAAGCATGGGCTCTTTAATAAACTGTGCTGAGACAAATGGTTATTCACATAGAAAAATAAAATAAGATTAGATTCTTATGTTCAAAGATAAATACTAAGTTGATTAAAGACCTAAATAAATTTATGAAAAGACACTCAGTCTTACTAGTAATCAAGAAAATACAAGTTAAAACAATAACAAAATACCATTTACTCCCATTAAACTGGCAAAAAGTAGAAAAGTGACAGGTATTCATATGAAAGCAGAATTATCAGGAACTCTCATACTGCTGATAGTTAAACTGCTTGTGGTTTAAAGAGCTCTGGTATTTCAGTCCTCTATGTCTCAGCAAAGAAAAGAATTCAGCAAGAGGCAAAGTGATAGATAAAAATAAGTTTATTAAAATAGGACTCTTGTGAGGCTTACAAGTGGGCAGGTGAAAAATGCCACATCCTGAGATCTTGGCTATAGTTTTATAATCAAAGGAAAAGTGGGGAGGGTGAGAAAAACTTTTGTGTCTTTCTTGAGTACATGTCATGCTTCCATCTTCAGCTCCTCCTTCAGGTTGGGCAGGGGAGTTTTCTTGTCCCTATATGGTCAAGCTAGATGCACAAATTATTGTTTTTTGTGTATGCAGAGAGCATGTTCTATGAATCATTAACTTACAGAGCTCACTGGGCAGGATGTGGGTCTCATGCCATCATTGTTTTATTGTTTGGGGGCATGTCACATGTTTCTGTTGCATAGTTTTGTTGCTAAGCAAGCCTGCTTGGTTTTATGGTCAAGCAAACCTACTTTTTTGAGTAATAATTAATTTACAGGGGTCTCCCATATTTTTCTGTTTGCAGTTCCCTTTTGTTGTGTTTTAGTCGCTAAATTGTGTCCGACTTTTTTGTGACCCCATGGATGATAGCCTGCCACACTTCTCTGTCCATGGGATTTCCCAGGCAAGTGTACTGGAGTTGGTTGCCATTGCCTTCCACAAACAATTCCCTAGTGGGATTAACTAACCACCTACTTTGTCCCTTTACTCTGACCCTATCAATAAGAGGGTAAATTATATAAAATAATATTGGAGAGAAATTTGGCAGTATCTATCATGCGCTCCAAAATCACTGTAGATGGTGACTGCAGCCATGAAATTAAGAGACACTTGGTCCTTGGAAGAAAAGCTATGACCAACCTAGACAGCATATTAAAAAGCAGACACATTATTTTGCCAACAAAGGTCCATTTAGTCAAAGATGTGGTTTTTCCAATAGTCATGTATGGATGTGAGAGTTGGACTATAAAGAAAGCTGAGCACTGAAAAATTGATGCTTTTGAACTGTGGTGTTGGAGAAGACTCTTGAGAGGCCCTTGGACTGCAAGGAGATCAAACCAGTCAATTCTAAAGGAAATCAGTCCTGAATATTCATTGGAAGGACTGATGCTGAAGCTGAAACTCCAATACTTTGGCCACTTGATGGGAAGAACTAACTCACTGGAAAAGACCCTGATGCTGGAAAAGATTGATGGCAGGAGGAAAAGGGGACAACAGAGGATGAGATGGCTGGATGGCATCACCGACTCAATGGACATGAGTTTGGGGAAGCTCCGTGAGTTGGTGATGGACAGGGAAGCCTGGTGTGCTGCAGTCCATGGAGTCACGGAGAGTTGGACATGACTGAGCAACTGAACTAACTGAGAAGTACACCTCAAGGCTAAGCAGTTCCTTGTTAGGTGTGTCATAAAGAAATTCTTGAATATGTACACAAGAATGTTGCACAGAAATGTTCACAGCAAGATTGTCTGAAACAGAGGAAAATTGCAAATTACATAAATTTGAGCAATAGAAAAATGGATAAACTGAACTATATAGGCAGCCTTTTGTGTCCACAGAAGATTGAGTATATTTGGGGAAAAATTTTTTAGAATGTTTCAAAAAGCAAAACTTGAATTTCTGATGTGCTTGGGTTTCCCAGTTGGCTCAGTGGTAAAAACACTACCTGCCAATGCAGGAGCCCTGGGTTCGATCCTTGGATCAGAAAGATCCCTTAGAGAAGTAAATGGCAACCCACTCTTGTATTTTTGCCTGGGAAAAATGCCTGCCAGAGGAGCCTGGCAGGTTATAGTCCATGAGGTCACAAAAGTGTTGGACATGATTTAGCGAATAAACAATAGTAAGCAACCATTTACATCATATTTACAGCTATTTACATGTATTTACATTATATTAGCTATGACAAGCAATCTAGACTTGTCATGTTAGGTATGACAAGCAATCTAGACTCCCATAAAAGTACATGGGAGCATGTAGTCAGGTTATATGCAAATATTATGACATTTTATATAAAGCACTTGAGTATATTCAAATAGTGGCTATATACATAGTTGGATAAAGAGGATTGAAATTTGGAAGGATAAACAGAAAGCCTGAACTTATAATATTTTACTGCTTTAAAAAAAATCTTAAGCAAAATAGAAAAATATTGCTTAAGCAAGCTAAGTGGTAGTTATGTTCGGTATAATATTTGTGAATGAAAACTTTTGCCTGCCATATCAGTAAACAAATGATGTTGCAGTCATCACGCCCATTACTGCCACTCCCAACAGTGAGCCCTGAGGGCACTCATGTTGGAAACCAACAGGCTGCCCACTACCAAGCTCTCAGCCACTCTCACAGTGATACACCCTGAGGGGACTCGGTATACTGACTCTAGATACCTAAAGTGAAAGTGTGAAAGTCGCTCAATCGTGTCCGATTCTTTGCGACCCCGTGTAGATACAGTCCATGGACTTTTCTAGGCCAGAATACTGGAGTGGGTAGCCTTTCATTTCTCCAGGGCATCTTCCCAAGCCCAGGATCGAACACAGATCTCCTGCATTGCAGGCGGATTCTTTACCAGCTGAGCCACAAGGGAGGTCCCTGGATACCTAGAGTGCATATCAAAGGAATAATTTCAATGAGCCCAGACTCTTGCATCTTCCCATACAAGGAAAAGTGCTGAATTCATTAACTTGAGATACCTGGTTTTTTTTAATGACTTTTTTTTTTTTGATGTTCCAACTACCTGGTCTTTGTTGCAAAAACACTCTGTATATCCTAACCTCTCCTTTACCTCTTTGGAGAAATCCCCAGCAGTCCTTCTTATATCTAAGAAGCTGCTTCCTGGACTTGAAGTCCTCAGAAAGTCTGTCAAATGAAGCATAATTCTCAATTTGTTGACATATTCCTAACTGTTCTTTATGCTTGTAATCTGTGTTTTAAAGGCATGTTCTTTATAGAAGTGGTTGATAATTCTAGTGGCAGTCAGGAGGCATGAACACTGGAGTCCTTTCAGAGGGGCTCTGGCACTTGAGACTCAAAGTGGGTGGCTGCTACCCAGCCCCAGTTATCTGTTGCCAAGTGGGAACTCAGACTTTGTGTTGCCATATCTAATTTTTCCAGAGACATCAATAATCTGAATTTTTTTAATGTGAAATGTCTTGATTTTTAAAAGTTGGCAACTAAATTCAAATTAACTAAACAAAGTAAAATGAAACACTATGAGGGTCCAAACCAAAGCGGAAAAAATTGCCTATGTATTGGATTCAGCCTCACAGGTTACTAGTCTGCCACCACATCTGCTGTGGGCTTATCCTATAATCTATTTGTGTGGCAAACGTAGGCAAAATATTATAAAGTCTTTTATTGTGAAAGATGTTATTCGTGTGAAAAAGGTAAAAATGTTCCAGGGCTCTGCAGAAAATGTGTACTAACCAGACTCCCTGGATCCCTGCAGAGAGGAACTTTGGCTGTGCTAAGGGTGATTCTTAGCTTCTTGTGCACTTTATAGTCTGCAAATCCTTCACTATGAGGACCTCAAAAGAGAAGCAAGACTTTTCCATTGATTCCAAGACTGCTTCAGCAAATGCCAGACCCAGCAGGCCCTTTCTATTGTATGTTAAGTCTCCAAACAGCTGTAAATAGTTTGTGCCAAGATCTCTAGGAGTGTGACAAACAGGCAGCATTTTACATACCCCAGGAGGCAAATTAAAGCCAGGAGACCAAAGATCACGATCTCTGAATAGTCATCACACCTCTCAGGGCTGATGGCCCTATTGCTTTTTTTTTTCTTTCCTAATCTCTCCTCATCATGTCCATAGGTTTTGGTTTAATTTTTAGCAGAGTGTTTTGAACTGGATATAATTTTAAAAGAAACTATTGCCTAGATGTCTAGTCCTTACATTTTCTTAGCAACATATTCTCATGTGAATGAATTATGTACCTTCTTATAGATTACTCAGTCCATTGAAGAGTTGGGTCAGTGTATTCTTTTGGACAGAGATTGCAGTTATTGAAACCTCCTCAAAAGTACTGAAAAAACTTTGTTATAGAAATCATTTGTGAAGCCTTTTATGGAAATAAATCATGCAACTTAATTCACCACATAATCATTCCCTCTTAAAGAAACTTGATTCTGTTTCTGTATTGACAAGTCTCTAATACTTTTAAATTCTGTTACAGTATTCTTGTCTTTAGATCAGATTCATATAGTAATGTAGTATTAGCTACATGGTGTTGCAACAGCCAAGTGGGAATAAAATGAACTAATGATTCTATGATGTTCTCATGCACATTTACATCACTGACAGATGCTATGATACCTTAGAGCCAATTGGTATAAAGGGACATCCACGACAAATTGGGAGTATGTTATACTAAAAGCAGGAGCAGGTAAAAGAAGGTGAAGAATATTGATGCAGAATCCTGCCCAATGAAAAATAATTACAAAACTAAGGATGAAACTAACAATTTTTAGTCTATGAATAAGTTTTTATTTTTGGCTAATATGAAAGATAATCATATTCTTTGAATTTTTTAAAGAACTAAGTTCTCAAATTGACTACTTGCATTGTTTCCAAATCAGTATGGCTTTTCTTCCTGTAGTTTTATACACAATTTTTCCTACATTTTCATCCATTTAACATTTGTTGCTGAGTAAGTCTCTTGGAGATCAGCTGTATATAGAACTTCAAAAATGACAGAGTTGGAAGATATCTTACAGGATAAGAAAATTTTTTTTCTCTCACATATATATGTTGTTGACTTAAAAAAATCATCACAACCTAAAAGTTGAAAGTTATGTTTTGTTTGGTGGGAATTTTTAGGACTCCAAGCTGAGAGACAGCATCTCAAGTAGCCCCAAGAGAACTTTTCTGAAGAGGTGGGGAAAGGAATCAGGTTACATAGAAATTTGCAACAAAAGGCAGGTAGTCTGAACATCAGTATGGGAAGATTTCAGTCTAGGCTCACTGAAATCATGCCTTTTACATGCATCTCAGCTGTCTGGGGCCAGTCTCATGTGTTTTTCACATCTTCCCCCACCTCCCGCTGGCTCCTCAGTGCTCACCATAGGGAGTGGCTTCGGCCTCATGGCTGCCAGATAGCAGGTATTGTTCTTCCTGAGCACCATCAGGGCTCAGAAATTCACATCTGAGGGGTCGGAGTTACTGGTGACTGTGACATCCTTGTTTACTGATATGACAGGAAATACTCCATTTCTCAGTGTAATTCATACTAGACAGGGACTGTTGACCAACCTATTTTTTAAAACCACAAACATAACAAACAAAAAATATCTGTATGTATGTTGAGAGACTGTGGAAAAACATATGGAATATAGTTAGGAATGGAAACACTAACCTGGATCATTCGGGGAAAATAAACTACCACTGAGGAAAAGGACCTATCAACACACACTAAATTCCCTTTATATAGCTCTTTATTCTGTTGTTTAGAAGAAGAAACATAAGTTCTCACCTCCTTTTGCTATTTTTTGTTTTTTTAAATTTTCTTTACTTTATTGTGTTGGTTTTGCCATACATTGCCATGAAACCGCCATGGGTATACATATGCTCCCCCTCCAGAACCCCCCTCCCTCCTCCCTCCCGATTCCCTCCCCCTGGGACATCTCGGTGCACCAGCCCCAAGCATCAACCCTGGGCTGGCGATTGATTTCACATATGATAATTAACATGTTTCAGTGCCATTCTCCCATATCATCCCACCCTTGCCCTCTTCCACAGAGTCCACGAGTCTGTTCTCTTTTGCTATTTTTTGAAATGATGAAGAATTATCAGACCGGTAATAATTCAGCTCTATGTTGTTAGTCAGGCCTTATCACAAAGGAGCCTTAAAAGGAAACTCAGTCACCCTCTTTTGTCTTTTTAATACCTTTCACTCTTCTACCTTGCAGACAGAACTAATTTTGAGTAGCAGTCCCCCGGCACAGGGGATAGTTTCTTATTAGTCTCTACAAGGAATCTTATTCTTTATTGGCCTACAAGTGAGCATTGCAACCCAGTTCGGGAAAATGAGACATAAAGAGAATCTCCTTGGGCAAAAAAAGAGTCTCTTTTCTGCCTGTCCTCTTCCTTCCTGCTTTGAATACTCTCATGTAATGCTATAGCCATGTGATTGTGGACAGAGTTGGGGGCACAGAAACCAAAAGAATTCCAGAAACATTGACTAGTATCCTGATATTGTTGAGCATCTGAGGGAACTACCTAATCTCCAGATTTCTTATTAAGTGAGAAAACAAACTTCTATGTATGAGACCACTCTAACTTGGCCTAAAACTTACAGCTAAAAACATTTTAACTAATGCATTCAGCTTGAATAATTATGCTGAAAAAACCCCAGAAACAATAAGTAACAAATGTTAATTGAGTCATTATGTACCAAGCCCTATTTTTACCATTCATATTCTCATTTATGCCTCACAATAATCCTATGAGGTTTACTGTCATTATCTTCATTTATCAATAGGGATGGTGAGATATGAAAAGATTAGAGATATGACTGGTCAGTGGTAGAATTAGGTGCTTATACTCCAGCAGTTTTGTTTTATGGGGTTGCCATTTTGAGATTTTTATAGATCAGCTTTTTAAAAATTACCTGTACTTGAACTCAGGTAAAGAAAATGATTGTAGATGATATTTGTCAAAAAAGAATGATCTCAGGTAATGAAATCTAATGGAAGCATCACAATGTGTTCTGTAGTTGTTGCTCACTCCAGTCTGTGTTTGTTTTGTATTATTGCTAATATGATGCTTTGATTGTACAGGTTTGGGACTTCATTGTTAATTTTTGGTATAATATTTTTATCAGAATCGGGCCTTATATTCAGTAGCACTGTTAGGGGAAGCACACTGACTGAAACTGCCCACCCTGGCCAGGCACCATAGTAACCATTTGTATGAGTTTTTTTTTTTTTTTTTTTTATGACAGGAGGTCCTGGTAAGGAACACGAAACTAATAAGCCACCACCAACTGGAAGAGTTCAGGAAAGGTCAAAAGGAGACACCACATGTCCGACCACCTCCCAGAATCCTTCTCACTGGCACCCATATTGGCTGAACAAGGTGTGCACCACCAGAAAAGACTCTGAGTCAGAATGATTGGCTAAAGACAACCTGGAAACTAATCCCATCACCATAAAACCCAAGACTATGAGCCACATGGCAGAGCAGTTCTCAGTCCCCTTACCCTATGCTCTTCACCTAGGTGTCCTTTCCCAATAAATCTCTTGCTTTGTCAGCACATGTGTCTCCTCGGACAATTCATTTCCGAATGTTAGACAAGAGCCCAGTTTTGGACCCTGGAAGGGGTCCCCCTTCTTGCAACAGCGCTAAATCTTAGTAAAGCACAGATACATGGAATCTTTCACACATCCAACATGTAAGCAAAAACAGCTATTATTTTCACAAAAAATGATACCAGATTATCTCAAATACAAGTTAACGGGAAGACTGACAAAACAGGCAAACCACTAAGTTAACTAACACTGGTGTTCAATCAATGGATTTTTCTTTTGCTTGTAGCTAGCAAACAGGAAGCAAGGAAATGTTGGTATTTTCAGTACCCAAGCATATGAATAGTAGCCACCACCAATGGGGGCCACCACCAGTGCAGGGGTGGAGGGTGAAATTGCATACTTGGGGAAATTTAGTACCCAAACTGATTCTCTGTGTGCTTCCAATGGGTCTTATAAGAAACCCAAAATTTAAAGACATGATGCAGAGCCACATACTGGGCAATCATTCATGTATAGTCTTTTGAATGCATCAGCAAATATATTTCTATCATGAACATAAAATTTATAAACTGTATTCTTTTTTCTTTAATGGTTCATTTACTAAGTTCAACTTATTTTGGCTTTCCCTAGAGTATTTGCTTTTAAAATTCATAAAATTCCTGCTTCATTCTTGTGTTTAGACCTCATCAGTACTTTGATAATAAGATGGTGTATTTCCAAACTAGCTTTTATTTCATTTTGGCTTAAATATTTCCTCTTTATAGAACTGAGTTTATTAAAAATAATTTTTCTTTTATTAAAAGATCATGGGGAAAAAGAGAGAGAGGAACAAGATTGAAGGGGATGTGTCCTTTTATAAAAATATTGACAAAACAAGCTCGAGCTTAATGTTGACTGGAAAAAACACACACAGTGTAAGAGCTGTGAGTTGAGTTTTATCCAGTGTCTTACTGAGGACCATATCCCAGGAGATAGCTTCTCGGATTGCTCTGAAGAACTTGTCCAAAAAGGTGCAGGAGAAGCCAGGATATTTATGTGATTTTGTCTAAAGAGTGCATATAATCCAACATCTTTGTAGAAAGTTAGTGCTGGCTGTGTGGAACAGATATCTCAGTTACTAATTTTAGTGCTTTTCTGAGTATGGGAAGATGCAAGAATCTGAGTTCATAAAAATTTTTCCCGAAATATATATAATTATCCAAGGGTCTGTTTGTCTGTTTTGCCAAAGCTCAGAGGGGCCTTATCCTGTTCTTTGTCCTTAATTCAGTGAGTACAGTAGCCAGTGACTTAATTCTTATAGAACAGGGTGGTGAGTTACATTCTCTGTTTTACATTAACTTCTTTTGGAATGTATATTAATTTTTTGAAAAATTTTAAAGACATCTTGGAGTACCAAAGCCACACTCGTTAATATCTTAAAATGGAAGCTGTAATAGCATTAACTATATGATCCATTTTTTAAGTGAATTTATCTGTTCAGAAGGGATATTGGCAATATTTGAAATAGGTCAGATTTGTCTTCTCTCTTTCCCTCCAAGATTTGGATTTGTTGTAGTAAATGGAAAGCTTATGGTCCTTTGGACAAGGTCCTTAACATATCTGAGTCTACTTTTCTCATTAAAAATAAAAAGGGATCCTATAGTCTCAGAGTTTTTGTGATAATTGTTTGAGCTAATGTTGTGAAGCAACGTTCTAAACTTTTTTTTTATCCAGTTCCCCTATGTCATTAAAACTGAGTTATCTTGTGTCCTTGTTAAGGGAGTCACGGCGACTAGTTATCTGTCATAGTTATTTGTGCCTTCTAGGGTAATCTTAAATAGTCTCAGCTCCCTCCTGTGTAGACACGAAATTGAGGCCCCTCCACAATTCCCAGGTATTTCTAGGATGGTGTAGGCATGGGAGAGGCTTGTAGGATCCGGCCATCTCTCACTCCCAGGCCCAATCTTTACTCACTGCCTTGCCTCTATGACCTTTTTTTTTGGCCTGTATCCTTAGGCCCCTATTCATTTCCCAAAGCTCAACTAACAAAGGACTTGGGTAAATAGCAGTTTGCTTAATTAAACAGGACATTTTGGGGGAGGAGGATTATGCCCGACATAGAAAAGGAAAAATAAAATTAATCATAGATAACTGTTTTCAACTGTGCTGTCTCTCATCTTAGACTATTTCTCACTCTTTCTCCTCTTCTACCGTACTCCTCTATTCCCTGTCCAGAACCCCCCAAAACCTCCAGTCTGTACCCCTATGCCCAACAGTTGAAAGTCTGTTAATACATTATGCTGAGCAATTTTTCTTCTTTTTATCTTCCTTTAATTTTCTCCTTCCAGACTATGCCTAAGGACCCTGCCATCACTTTAAAATATTAAGGTATTTTCCTAAATAGAAGAACAGTATAGAGAACTAAGCAGAAGCATTGAATTTAGAGTTTACCTTCAGAATGGCATAAAGCACCTTGCAGATTGCTTCCATGGGTTATTACATTTAACCTTCACAACAGCCTTGTGAGATGGGTACTATTATCCTAATCTTACAAAAAAGGAACCTGAGGTCAAATTTATATTTACTCACTTGTTTCTATTCTCTTAATATTTTTCCAACAAAGAGAATTTTCATATACAGGACATTTTTAAAAAATTAATTTAAATGTAAATGATGTGGGCACTCAGTTGCTTCAGTTGTCTCTTTGCGACCCCATGGGCTGTAGTCCACCAGGCTCCTCTGTCCACAGGATTTTCCCAGCAAGAATTCTGGAGTAGGTTGCCATACCCTCCTCCAAGGGATCATTCCAACTCAGGGATCAAACCCAGGTCTCCTGTGTCTCCTGAATTTGCAGGCAGATTCCTTAGTGCTGAGCCACATGGGAGGCTTTTTGATCTAAAAGCTTGAGCTGAAGTCCCATCTAATCAAAAACAGAAAGAATCAGTCCCATTAATGGGAAATAATTGGAATAAAATTTTGGTGTGTGTACATGTTTGTATTTGTTTGTATGTGTTTAGCTTTCTCTACCCTTCATTGATTTCACAGGTATACTATAGCCTTGGATAATATTTATCCCCCTTATATACTTGATCTTTTCACTCATTCTGCTTATTATTTTTATTCGTTGTAGTCTTTATTCAACTGTGGATTGCCACAGCTTCGGAGGAAATTAACTTCTCTGTTTTTGTATCTGACAAGGAATTCATGAGTCTTTGTCAAATATGCATAATTAGTTTATAATGGTACCAGCATTGTTACTTCTTCCTTGCTTTTTTGGCATTCTCAAATTATTTGGGGTTTTGTTTATTATTTTTAAAATATTTGGGAAAATTCAACATGATTTTGTGGCATGATGACAACGATCTGGGAATGTGTGTTCCAATCTTTTTACTCTCCTCAAATTCCTATGGGATCTTGGACAATTTAAAAAATTTTTCTTAGTCTGAGACTTCATTTTCAATTGGGGAAACTGCCTAGCTCCATAAGGATACAGAATACATTAAATAAGAGATGATTTTAAAGGGATTTTAAAGATGATTTAACAAACATTTTACTATATACAAAATTAAAAGATATATATAGCAATAGTATATGTTCTGCTTATGAATTGCTGCATGTGAATGCTCTTAATTAAACAATGTAAGAGGACTCTCCAAGTAATCTTAGTCACAAGAAAATTCTGATAATCAAAAAATGAAGGAATCTTTTAACTTTCATCAATTATTTTGTTGTTGTTGTTTAGTTGGTCAGTCATGTCCAGCTCCTTGCAACCTCATGAACTACAGCATGCCAGGCTTCCTTGTCCTTCACAGTCTCCCTGTGTTTGCTCAAACTCATGTCCATTAAGTCAGTGATGCCATCCAACCATCTCATCCTCTATCACTTCCTTTTCCTCCTGCTCTCAGTCTTTCCTGGCATCAGTTATTCATACACATAATAAATGAGCTAAATTGTTCTGCAAGACCATGGAAAATTTATTATGTAAAAGAGTACTTTTAGAGACTGTATTTGTTATTTACCTCCATATCTTTGAGTATATATGATTGATATGCTGGGCCTGAGGTTGCAGCTCTCTTTCCTCTACCCATCCCATCATACACACACTTGCTTCCCATCCCTTATCCTTCCACTAGAGTTGAAGCACAATGTTAGTTAGACTCAGTGTTCACATTAGTCTAACTTTCTAAGTGCTATACAAATCTGTGCCATTGAAAAGACTAGGATTATCTCAACTTTATTACTAATCTTTACATTTTTTCTGGAGTTTAATATTGCCTCATTTTTAAAAATTTTAGTTTTTAACATATTTATCATAATTTAAGTTTAAATGTCTTTATTTCATTCTCACTGTAGTAATAGTTTATCTAATAATATAATTCTCCAGTTGAGGTCATTTTGCTTCAGAATATTACAGACATTGTTCCATTATCTATATCCTAGTGTTTATGTTGAGAATTCCAATGCCTTTCTGATTCCCGCTCTTTTGTTTGTGACCTGTTCTTCTGGCTTTGGAGATTGTTGGATCTTTCTCTTATCTCTAGGCTTCTGAATTTCACTGAGATTTGCCTTTGTGTGGGTGTCTTTCCATTTGTTGTGCTGGATGATTTTTATGCATTTTTATTTTCAGAATAATTTTTTCTTCCTCTGTGTTCCTGTTCTTTCTTGAACTTTGGAAGGACTAAGTGGTAAAATCCCCAGGATCTGAAGTCAGACTGCCGGGGATTGAACCCTAGACTTTCTACTTGTTAGCAGTGTGACTGTTTGGGGTCTCAGTTTTCCAACTAAGATAATTTGGTTTTGATCTGTTGGACTGTAGCTTCATTCTTTTTCTCTTCACCTGCCAATTCTTTGTCATTTTGCTTCACTTCATAGGAGATTTTCTCAACTGTATCTCCCTTCCATCTATTTTTTTTTTTAACCTACCATCATATTTTTAACTTCGAGGAACTTTTGCTTATCTTACCCCCTCAGGATATTAATGATTTTTTGTCAAGTTTTCTTCATATTGTATAACTTCTGTTTCCTCCAAAATGTTACTTTCCCCCTCTTTTATCTTTATTTTTCATGTTCTATGTTAAAGCCTTTCCTCAAATGTCCAACATTCATGATTAACTGTTCATAAGTAAGGATAGAGGACTGAGACACTTATTTGAAGATAATGATCAAACATGGACTCTACAGAAAGATAATTTGGCTAGGACATTAATTGATTCTCTCCCAATTTCAGAATCTTTATATATGTATATGCATTTTAGAACAACCATTTCCCTTGAAGAGACTCCTACAGTATCCTCTCTGGAGGATAAAGGCATTCCAGGAACCAAATGGGCAGAAAGGACTAGACATCTCAGAATCCTACTTTCAGTAAAGTACCCCTAATCAATTGTCCAGCGTTTTCCAGTCCTGTTGTATTATCGCTTCCAAGCAGTAAACCCCCAGTTTTGTGTTGGAATGAAGAAGGGCAAGTTGGCAGTTATATAGGGAAAATGCACTATGTGTCACTAATTCCTAATATTTTAGAGGATTCTGTGAAGTAAACTAAATTCATTCTTTACTGCTCCCACTGTAGGCTTAGGATATAACGTTCTCAAGTATCCTAAATCATTATCATTTTTCCATATGCTTTCCAACTCTCCTAAATTTTGTGTATTTTCCCTCTTCTGTTTCCCCACACCCTTTTGGGTTTATTTCCTTTAAAAATCCATTTTCTACACTAAATTCAAAAAGGTACCTGAATCTCAATATTCATACAGCATTATTTACAATTGCCAAGATATATGGAAGCTATCTTTGTCCATCAACAGATGAAAGGATGAAAAAGATGGGATATATATAATGAAATACTTGTTTAATTGCCAAGTCGTGTCCAACTCTCTGCGACTCCATGGACTGTAGCCTTCCAAGCTTCTCTGTCCATGGGATTTCCCAGGCAAGAATACTGGAATGGGTTGCCATTTCCTTCTTGAAGGTATCTTCACAACGCAGGGATCAAATCTGCATCTTCTTCATTGGCAGGAAGATTCTTTACCACTGAGCCACCTGGGAAGCTCCATAATGGAATACTACTCAGCCATAGAAATGATGAAAATATGCCATTTACAGTAACATGGATGGACTTGCAGGACATTAGGCCCTGCAAGTGAAGTAACTGAAATAAGTCAGACAGACAAAGACAGATGCTGAATCATATCACTTATATGTGAAATCTAAAAAATATGACAAACTAATAAATACAACAGAAAAGAAGCAGACTCACAGATATAGAGAACAGATTACTGGTTGCCAGTTTCAGGGGTGATATAGGGGTGGGTAATATAGGGAGGTACAAGCTATTGGTTGTAAGATAGGCTCAAGGATGTACTTTACAACATGGTGAATATTGGCAATATTTTGTAATAGATGTAAATGGAAGTAACCTTTAAAATGGTATAAAAAGTTAAATGAAAAAATTAAGACATAAAAATTTTTAAAACTCCACTTTCTGATTTTTTTCTTGTTGGGGCTGGGGAGGGAGTAAAATTAGATATGTGTTCAATTATCCATTTTTACCTAGAAGTTGCAAAGCAGAGATTTCACTGGGTACCAGTCTATCTAGACCTACTAGAGATAGAGATTTTTTCTTAATCCTCAGAAAAATCTCATGAAAATTAAGGATTTTTTTTAATTAAGGAATTTGATAGAGGTTTGTCTCCCTCCTAACCATGGTACTGCTGTCTACAGAAGTCATCAGATTGAATAATTGCTATGATTCTTCAGACTTAAAAAATTATTTCTTGATATTTAAGCATTTTACACTGCAGAAGTTTATACATTTAGTGAATGGGAGGAAAGAAGGTGCAACTTAATCATCTTCTCTACTTCTTACAAACCTTTTGTTTTGCAACAAAACAAATGAGAGAATGGAGATTCTGGTTGTGGGAAATGGAAAAAACAAAAAAAGCTCAATTAAGCATGGATAAGTTGAGAGATGAACAGAATCCTATGGCAGTGAGTTCCATCTCCAGTTCAGTTCTTCCTTGATTTCTTGATTTATCTTTATATCCTTTCTAGTTACATGTATCAATAAATTATAATTTGTTTCCTTAAAATCATTTGTTTATGATTCCATGTCTTAATACTGTAAAAGCTCTGATTAATTCATTGAAGAATTGACAAATTTACCAATATTAGGAACATAGAAATGATTTTCATCAACATAACTAGCGTAGAATTTTTTAAATTGCATGAGGAATTATAGAGGAATTTTATTTATACTTCTAGAAAAGAAAATAAACCCTAAATACAATGGTAAGGTACAGGCATGTCTAAATAGAAAAATATACATGAAAGATATTTTCTATCTCAACTTTTTTCCCTTATTCAACTCCTAGTGAATTTAATTTAGTGAATGGAGTTTCTCAAGATTAAATTTTTCTAGAACACTTTCTTAAAGTTTAGTGCCTACTTGTCCTTACCTTTCGGCAGATATCAACATAATTTGAAACAAAATAATTAAATTCATAATTATTACTGGGAAAGATTGAGGTCAGGAGGAGAAGGGGACGACAGAGGATAAGATGGCTGGATCGCATCACCAACTCGATGGACATGGGCTTGGGTGGACTCAAGGAGTTGGTGATGGACAGGGAGGCCTGGTGTGCTGCAGTTCATGGGGTTGCAAAGTCAGGCATGACTGAGCAACTGAACTGAACTGAACTGAACTCCAGTAATGCTCATCCTTCATATTGTACTGGATGACTATGATAGATAATATCTATCCTTCTAAATACATAATTTTAAAATACATTTTATGTACTATTACTTTTAATATTCAGAGAGTCTTGTACCTAAAATATAGTCCCCATTTCTGATAATACAATTGCTCCTAGTTATATAATGCCATAAATGTGTAAAAGGACAGAATCCCAAAGGTTATGGCTACTTGATTAGCTGATCAAATTGAAAATCACTGTCTTGAAGACTCTATTTTCAAGTTTTTAGAACTTAGCACTCAGTTGTAGCTTAATAGCTGCAACACACATAACTTCCTATCCAGCACCGTCTCAGACTACATCATTGCTTGTCTTACCTTATCTTTAGCTTTTCAACACTCAAAATATAGACTTATTACTTTGTCATTTCTCACCTTTGTCCCCTTTCTCTTCTTATGCTCCTGGTTCTTATGAAAAGCTTTCTATTTATAACCAATTTCAAGATCCCCTAAAGCTGGATAGTGATCATTTACAGTTTCATCAAAATTAGTCATTAAAAAATTTTTGTAAGTCATTTAGTTAGAACCCTCTAAGACTACTAAATCTTCATTAGAAATCAAATTAAAATATTAAACATGACCAAATCATCAATTTAATACTTCCCTTAAAGTAGGAAAATAGTTTCACAATAAGTGTAAGTAAGAACTACTTGCGTTCACTTGGAAACACAATAGAACTCCCTCATCTTCAAGTAGTCATTATTTTGTTTTATTTAATCTCCAACATGCACCACTTTTATCTTCTTACCTATTTGTCTGCTTATGCTACAGGCCCCAGTGTTCGATATAGAGGGAAAAGGCCATGATAAACATAAACACACCAGAGGGGTTACTTTTTATCTCAATGCAAAAGAGAAGAGAGTGTTCAATTTGAATCTGGGTGTACTTTCACTTCCTCTCCCCTCACTATTACAGAAGGGAAGGGGGATCAAGGGTTTAAGTAATTAGTTTCTGTGTATTGCTCCTATTGGTATCTTGTTCCTATAGCTGCCCTACAGCATCTCTGCTGAGAAACCTGAGTTAGTGTTTTATAGATGGATTGAAGCTCAGTTTTCAGTTTCTCAAGTTGATCTTCAAGGAATTGGAACATCTGGAAGTCCATTAATGTCTTAAACTTCATGTTTCAAAAAGTTGTCAACCTCATAACCAAGTGGCGTTCACTAGGCACCAGTATATCATTGACCCTTCAGCTTCTGGAACAGGAGCAAAGGGAACAGGAGTGGATATATGGCAGCCTGTTCAGCAAAGCTACTGTTGTATAAACATGATTTAACACAGGCAAAAAAAAAACAAAAAAAAAACCTCCTTGATTATTAAGGTACACGTTTTTTCACTTTACACTGATTGTAACAAGTGGCTTTTCTGTCTCTGAAAAGAAATAAACTGGTAAGAACTTGTCAAATGCTATCATTTATTGTGCATGCCACTTGTAGAATGTGTTCATGCAGGAGAATTTGCTCTTTCCATATGGTTTAAATTATTGGCAAAGTAAAGCTAAACAAGTGCATTTTGAAAGTATGGTGTGAATGACTTCCATTTTGGTTATTTATAGCTGTCCACAGCTATCAGTGTTTTTATTTTAAAATTATTAGAGCAATTATACGGCAGGTGGTGTGCATTGAGCTTGAAAATATGACCAAGAATGATTCTCATAGTGAAGACTATATACAAAAGTAGCTTCATGAACAAGAGGAGTTATTCTTAGAATTTCACTTTATCCAAGGATCTTGATATATAGTCTTTGTCACTGGAGAAGACTAAATTCCCATCTCTTTCTTATTACTTGAATTTTTTTTCTATTTAAAAAAATGAAATTAGATGAGAAAATTAAATATATTGTAAATATATATGTAAGAATATTGTAAGAGAGGAGGCAGTATTTGCAAGTAGGGTAGTGGCTGTTTATCTAGAAAACCCAGTAAAAGCAAGTTAAAATAATGAGAAACAATTAAAATTCCCTAAAAGTACTAGTTAAAACCAAGAAATCATTAACTTTCCTAGCACACCAAAAAATTAGCTTGTGATTATATAGAAAGAAAAGATCCATTTATAATAGAAATTAATAATCAAAAATCTAACAATAAGCTTTATTAAAAAGACAAAGAAAAATTAAAGTTCTATTGAAGATGTTAATATATAAGAAGATGTAACATTTTCTTTTATAGAAAGGTTCATTACTGTAATTATATCAAGTATCTAATTTAATTTATGAATCCACTCTGATTCTAATTAGAGAATGATTTTAAGAAATGTAAAAAAGTAATTCAAAATTTTTCATGGCAGGTGATAATTGGATGCATCAAATTATTGAGAAAAATTTGAGACAAAAGAGTAATGAAGTGAGACATCCCCATTAAATATTAAAACATAGACTTAAAGAAATTAAAATAATATGATACTAGAATAGGAATGAAAAGATCAGTGGAACAGATCAGACTCTAAAGATAGATCCAAGTACATTTGAGAATTTAGCATAATTTGTAGTGGAAAGACTAATTAGTCAATAAATGGTGTCGGGATGACTGGCTACCCATTTGGAAAATAAATAAGCTAGATTCATACCTCACTCATTACACTAAAATAAATTCCAGATGGATCAAAAATATTTAAACTAAAACCATAAAAGTAGTTTTAAAAAAACTCAGATGACTGTTTTTAATAAAATTGGAATAGGAAAGGCTTTTAAAAAGTGACATGAGACCCAAAATTCAGAAGGAAAAGACTGATAATTTTGACTGCATAGAAATGAGAGTTTTCTTTGTATTTAAATACATCAGTAAAGCCAAAAGATACAAACTGGAAAAAATGAGCATGACAAATATAGTTGAAAAAAGACTAATTTATTTAATATATATTTTTAAACTCATAATTTGAAGGTTCATAAAAAACAAATAAAAACTCAATAGCAAGGAATCAAAGTGGCTGGCCTCAGAAAATAAAACACTAATCATATAAACCTATGAGAAGACACTGAACCTCACTCATAATTTTTAAAACTGCAAAATAAAGGAGAGTGGTTCAAATATCTATAAATAGGTAATAAGCAATGATTACAGTTTGATAGTACAAAGTATTAAAATTTCCATGTGCACATAGATGAAGATGAAAAAATGATATTGTTGATGAAGGTTTTTTAGACAGAGGATGTTACAGTACTTTTTTTGAAAGGCAGTTGGCATTATTTATCTGAACATAAATTTCCATTGATCTAGCAATTGCATTTTAGCTATTTAGACAACAGATAGACTTCTGTGCTGTTAAAATTTATGTGTAAGCAAAATTTACATTCAACTAGTGGACAATGTTATAGCTATGCTAGTTGTTATAACACAAAAACTCTTCTGTAAATGGTTGCCACACTAAGATCCTTGAGTTCCTCACCCAATACGTTGGCCATCTTCAGTGGAGTTCTTTGTGACTCAGCAACAAAGGATCAGTGCCTAATCTAGCAGGGGACCGCTACAGTCTCCATCCACATTGAATGTTCAGATCCATTTTTACTGGTCAATGTCCATGACATAAATATTATTAAATATTTTCAACACCACCTCTGTGAGTAGGGTGTTCATTGTAATTTGTTTGAAAATATCTAAATTCTCATTAAGATCACTGTCTTTTTAAATTGAACCCTTAATATGATAGTTTATATGAGGTTACCTCAACTTTTCAAAACACAGTGCATCTAAATATTTAATTTCTCTGTTTTCCCATTCCCTTCATGCTCTATCTGGAAACTGACTTATTTTCTTTCTCTTTGCTTCACACTAGCTTTTCCCTTTCAATTGCTCTGTTCTCTAGTCTTTCCACATTTTTTAGATTGTCTTTTAGCTTGTTTCAATTCCAGCTCTTGATCTTGGTTTCAATGGTGGTTTTAATTAACTCCTTATAAATCAAGATGTTAACCCTTACCCACTATAGGTCATGCCACTTGATATAGTATTTCAGTAATAGAGGTGGATTTGCATTGATCCATTCACACAACAACAGAGTCCTCACTGTGACTAATGGTACAGAGGGTCAAGGTGATTGGGGTTAGTGGTTATAGCATCAGTGGTTAAAGAATAGATCAAATTTTATTATCCTATATAGAAACATTGGAGTGACCCTGTATTTTGACATAACGCTTTCTAATCTGATACTTTAAAGATATTGCTATCAAAAAATTAAGAAACTATACCAAATTTAGTTCTACTTTTCCTTGACAGATGAGTTTAAATGGCCAGCATGTTTGCAGGAGTGTGTGTACATGTATTGGATGTGATTACAAAGGTAGATGTGACTGCTCAAGATATATAGATTTTGCATTTTGTATTTTGATTTCAGAAAATACATGTTCTAAAATCGATGAGATTGAGAAACAGAGAAGTGATGGTCACATGAAGTGTAGCTGAGGCATGTTAATAGTGAAATACAAGAATGTGGTATTGCTGGGTTCTCACAATAGTAGAGCTCTATAGTAACAATTCAATATCTCTTGCCGCTGAGTTCCCCACTCATTCAAAGACTTGGTTGTGTGGCTTTTTCTTATATACTATACCATCTATCATTATAACATGAGCACTTTACTTGAGCTGGGTTTTGTTCCTTGCTACACAATATATCTGGAAAATGTAATTGTTTTCAGGAAAATTCCTAAATGCAGGTTTGTTTTGTGATGATTCTGTTTGAGATTCTTACTAATTTTATTCAGTTTGTCAGGATATGTATGTAGTCAGTACATAAAGGGCTATGGTGAGATGTCCCCAAACACTGAACATCAAGTTTTCTTTGAAGGAAATAATAATAATAAATAACCATTGAAGTATAGGTGTAGGCCATTCTAAAAGGAAATAATTAGATGAAAATTAGGATAAATATGTGACTGAGGACATTTTTCAAACCTTTCAAAAAAGGTAAATCCAGGGACTTACTCCAGTTATAGAAGGGATGACTTAAGAGAGTGACAACTGGATGCAGATAATATATTGAATAATAATGCTAACATATCTTCCCCACTATCGTAGGTGGGATGGGAGTACCCCCAAAAGCTATCTTAACATACTGGATTGACCAAGAAGTTCATTTGGGCATTTTATATTGTGAATGAACTTTTTGGCCAACCCAATATTATATCCTGACAGTGGATATGGGGTTTCTTGGCCATCATAGAGCATTTTCCTTCACTTTGACTCATATTTTCAAAACAACAACTTTCTTATTATGATTATGTTTCTTATGTAGATTATTCCATTAGGGAAAAAAATACAATGGTCAGATGATAAATACTATTCCAGGGCACTTGATCATTATGTGCTGTGTGCTAAGTCGCTTCAGACATGTCTGCACTTTGCAACCCTATGGACATTATACTTATCATTAAAAATTATGAAATGGATGTCTGGGTTGTACATCATTCTCTTATAGCCTGGTTAGCAGGAGGTTTGCTGAGCCTAATATTTTTATTTTTAATTTGCACTGAAATTTTTTACCTTGAATATTTAAATGTACCTTTATTATGTGATCATACTTGATTGAAAGATTGGTTAGGCACAAAATTCTTGACTGAAAATAATTTTACTCTTTATTTTGGATGCCTATTATATTGTCTTTATGCCTACTATATTACATTACATTAGCTTTCAGTTTTGCTATTGGGAAGTCAGCCATTCTGTTACCTGATTCTTAGATGAGACCTGTTTTGTTTGATGTTTTTCTCAGTGGTAGTTTTTGGATCTCTCTAGGCACTGCATAGTCATTCAATAGCTTTTCAAGAGAGGTGTTTCGAGACCCATCCTATTCATAAAAAAACTAAGACTCAAGGAAATTAAATAAGTTTCTCAATCATAGAAAAACTAGAAAATGCCAAAAGCAATATTCAAACATAATCTAATTCAAGAGTTTATATATTTTATGTGCTTTACATTACACTATAACTGTTAATTTTCAGAGTTTGAAAGAATAGCAAGAAGAGATTTTAAAAAAGCTTTCAATGATATGGGAGAATGGTATTGAAACATGTAAATTATCATATGTGAAATGAATCGCCAGCCCAAGTTTGATGCATGATACAGGGTGCTCAGGGCTGGTGCACCAGGATGACCAAGAGGAATGGAATTGAGAGGGAGGTGGAAGGGGGGTTCTGGAAAGGGAACACATGTATACCCATGGCAGATTCATGTCAATGTATGGCAGAACCAACATAATAATGTAAAAAAATAAAAAACCTTTCATATGTGATCAATGCAAAGAAATAGAGGAAAACAATAAAATGGGAAAGAGTAAAGATCTCTTCAAGAAAATTAGAGATACCAAGGGAACATTTCATGCAAAGATGGGCACAATAAAGGACAGAAATGGTATGGACCTAACGGAAGCTGGAGATATTAAGAAGAGGTAGCAAGAATACACAGAAGAACTATACAAAAAAAGATCTTCAAGACCCAGATAATCACAATGGTGTGATCACTCACCTAGAGCCAGACATCCTGGAATGTGAAGTCAAGTAAGCCTTAGGAAGCATCACTATGAATGAAGCTAGTGGAGGTGATGGAATTCCAGGAGAGCTATTTCAAATCCTGAAAGATGATGCTATGAAGGTGCTGCACTCAATATGTCTGCAAATTTGGAAAACTTGGCAGTGGCCACAGGACTGGAAAAGGTCAGTTTTCATTCCAATCCCAAAGAAAGGCAATGCCAAAGAATGCTCAAACTACTGCACAATTGTACTCATCTCACACTGCTAGTAAAGTAATGCTTAAAATTCTCTAAGCCAGGCTTCAGCAATATGTGACCATGAACTTCCAGATGTTCAAGCTGGTTTTAGAAAAGGCAGAGGAACCAGAGATCAAATTGCCAAATCTGCTGGATCATCAAAAAAACAAGAAAGTTCCAGAAAAACATCTATTTCTGCTTTATTGACTATGCCAAAGTCTTTGACTGTGTGGATCACAATAAACTGGAAAATTCTGAAAGAGTTGGGAATACCAAACCACTTGACCTGCCTCTTGAGAAACCTGTATGCAAGTCAGGAAGCAACAGTTAGAACTGGACATGGAACAACACACTGGTTCCAAATAGGAAAAGGAGTATGTCAAGGCTGTATATTGTCACCCTGCTTATATAACTTCTCTGCAGAGTACATCATGAGAAACATTGGAATGGATGAAGCAGAAGCTGGAATCAAGATTGCCGGGAGAAATATCAATAACCTCAGATATGCAGATGACACCACCCTTATGGCAGAAAGTGAAGAAGAACTAAAGGGCCTCCTGATGAAAGTGAAAGAGGAGAGTGAAAAAGTTGGCTTAAAGCTCAACATTCAGAAAACTAAGATCATGGCATCTGGTCCCACCACTTCATGGCAAATAGATGGGGAAACAGAGGAAACAGTGGCTGACATTTTTGGGCTCCAAAATCACTGCAGTTGATGACTGCAGCCAGGAAATTAAAAGATGCTTTCTGCTCGGAAGGATAGTTATGACCAACTTAGACAGCATATTAAAAAGCAAAGACATTACTTTGCCAACAAAGGTCCATATAGTGAAGGTTATGGTTTTTCCAGTAGTCATGTATGGATGTGAGAGTTGGACTATAAAGAAAGCTGAGCACTGAAGAATTGATGCTTTTGAAGTGTGGTGTTGGAGAAGACTCTTGAGAGTCCCTTGGACTTCAAGGAGATCCAACTAGTCCATCCTAAAGGAGATCAGTCCTGGGTGTTCATTGGAAGTCCTGATGTTGAAGCTGAAACTCCAATACTTTGGGCACCTGATACGAAGAGCTGACTCATTTGAAAAGACCCTGATGCTGGGAAAGATTGAGGGCAGGAGGAAAAGGGGACGACAGAGGATGAGATGGTTGGATGTCATCACTGACTCAATGGACATGAGTTTGAGTAAACTCCAAGAGTTGGTGATGGACAGGGAGGCCTGATGTGTTGCTGTCCATGGTGTCGCAAAGAGTCAGACACGACTGAGCAACTAAACTGAACTGAAATGTGCTAGGTCTTTGTTGCTGACTGGGTTTTTCCCTAGTTGCAGTGAGCGGGTGCTGTGCTCTATTTGTGTCATTCAGGCTTCTCATTGCAGTGGCTATCTTACTGCAGAGCATGGGCTCTAGGGTACCTGGACTCAGTAATTGCAGCTGCTGGGCTCTGGAGCACAGGCTCGATAGTTTAGGCAAACAGAGTTAGTTGCTCCTTGGCATGTGGGATCTTCCCAGACAAGGGATTGAACCTGTGTCTCCTGTATTTGTAAGTGGGTTCATTACCACTCAGCCACTAGGGAAGCCCTGGAGAAACTATTTTAAAAGAAGTCATCTTTTCATATAAAGATCAAGTTGTACACTTTGGAAAACAGTGCTTTGACTCTTATAGCACATCAGTTATAGCTTTTCAAAATGTAATAACTGGTTTTAGTCAAGTACAACCCCTCTTCCTATTGTTAGTGACATGTAATCTTGCAAACAGTTACAAGAGCTTTAAGACTTACATATATAGATTTGAAAAACCAATCCCTAGAGAACACTGAATTTATGGAGAATAATTCTATATATAGAAAAAAAATATGAAGCCAAACTTGTTTTCATACAAACGGTCCAGGAAAAAAAAATGCTTCTGAAGTGACCTGCTTTATAATAATAAATTCATTTACTCTCTCCCTGATGGTCCAGCAGTTAGGATTCGGCCCTCATTCTCTCTTATTTACTCTAAACTCTATTAAGTTTTCTATGTGAACATATTTTCTTCTTTTTCGTCAAATGGATTGTTACTATCTCCTCACTACTGGGCTTCCCAATAGGAGACATAGGTTTCCTATGGAGATAATCTGAAGCTAATATAGTACTCAAATACTTTTCAGTTTTTTCAAGAAGCTCAGTACCTTTTAAGAAAAGGATTTTAAAAATAGGCATTAATCTGTGGTTAGGTTTTCCTATGCCTAGAAGAAACTTTCAGCCAGCAATAAGAATGCCTAGAGGAAAGTGGACCCTAATTGATTTATTTGTTCATTCAATTAACATTTATTGATTCTGCTAACTTTGTGTCTATTACTATGCTAATACTAGGATTAGGGTGAAAAGAGAATGAAAAGAGAAGCCACAGACTGGAAGAAAGTCTTTGCAAAACACATATTCAAAAGAAAACTGGTATACAAAATAGGGGCTTCCCTGGTGGCTCATATGGTAAAGAATCCACCGTGTGGGAGACCTGGGTTCAATCCCCGGATTGGGAAGATCCCCTGGAAAAGGAAACGGCTACCCACTCCAGTATTCTGGCCTGGAGAATTCCACGGACCAAGCAGCCTGATAGGCTACAGTCCATGGGATCGCAAGGAGTCAGACATGACTGAGCAACTTTCACCTTCATACAAAATATATGGAACACTTAGAACTCAGTGATAATAAAGCAAACAACCTAGTTAGAAATTACGCAGAAGATATGAACAGACATCTCACCAAAGAAGATATACTTTCAAAAAAGGGCTTCCCAGGTGGTCCAGTGGTAAAAGAATCCACCTGCCTATGCAGGAGATGCAAGTTTGATCTCTGGGTCAGGAAGATCCCTTGGAGAAGGAAATGTCAACCCACTTCAGTATTCTTGCCTGGAAAATTCCATGGACAGAGGACCCTGGTGGGCTACAGTCCATGGGATCACAAAGAGTTGGACACAACTGAGCAACTGAGTACACAGTATATGAGACAATGCTCAAACTCATATGTCATTAAGAAATTGCAAATTAAAACGATAATGAGATACTACTCTACAACTATTACTGGTTAAATCCAAGATACTGATAACACCAAATACTGACAAGGGTATGGAGCAATAGGAATTCTCAGTCATTTCTGGTAGAAATGCAAAATGGTTTATCTGCTTTGGATATTTAATAATGTCTTACAAAGCCGCCGCTGCCGCCGCCGCTACTGCTGCTGCTAAAACACTTCAGTCGTGTCCGACTCTGTGCGACCCCATAGAAGGCAGCCCACTGGGCTTCCCTGTCCTTGGGATTCTCTAGGCAAGAATACTGGAGTGGGTTGCCATTTCCATCTCCAATGCATGAAAAGTGAAAGTGAAGTCGCTCATTCGTGTCGGACTCTTGGCAACCCCGGGGCTACAGCCTACCTACTACAGTTCCTCCGTCCATGGGATTTTCCAGGCAAGAGTACTGGAGGGGGTCGCCATTGCCTTCTCCTCTTACAAAGCTAAACATAGTCTTACCATAAGATCCAGCAATCGCACTCCTTGGTATTTATACAGATAAGCTGGAAACTTATGTCCCTACAAAAACCTGAACAGAAATGTTTGTAACAGTTTTACTCAAAAACCTGGAAGCAATCAAGATGTTCTTCAACAGATAAATGGATAAAGAAACTATGGTAAATACATATTTAGCAATAAATAAAAATGAGCTATCCAGCCATTAAAAGAAGTGAAGGGATCTTAAATGCATGTTGCTGCATAAAAGAAGTCAATCTGAATAGGTTACTTGCTGTATGAACTCAATTCTATGACATTCTGGAAAAGGCAAAACTATAAAGACTATAAAAAGATCAGTGGGGCTAGGGCTTTGGAGGAAGAAAGAGAGGGATGAATACATGGAAAATAGATTATTAGTGCAGTGAAGCTATTATGTAATACTGCAATGGTGGATACATAATATTATGCATTTTTCAAAACCCACAGAGCTATACAAAACAAAGAATGAATCCTAATGTAAATTATGACTTTGGGTTAGTGGTAATGTATTGGTTCATGAATTATAACAAATGTATTGCTGTTGTGAAACCTGTTAATAATAGGGGTAACTGTATACAGAGTAGGAGGCAGGGAGAGAAGGTAAATAAAGGCAAATTCTGACTTTCTGCTCAAGTTTTCTCTAAACCAAAACTGCTCTAAAAAGTAGAATGAATTCTAATTTGAAGACCACTAATTTTTAGGATTGCGTTTTGATAAGGACCAGCCATTTCTGGGCTATTTGTTTAAACAAAAATTGAACATAGCTTGAGTTAGGGGCATATGCCTCTGAGAGACAATAATAGTTTATGTTATAGATGTCATTTATAATAAACTGTTTATTTTCTATATCACTCATTTTCTAAACAGAAGTTTCTTCTTGAATGGACCATGAATATAACTTTGAGACTCCCTCTATGTTGGTACTAACTATACAACTTCCTTAAAATTACCTTTTCTTCCCACAGTTTCTCTTAAATCACTTCAAATATAAAAATAATGGGAAATGCTTTTGGTTTTTTGTCAAGATTAATACACCCTTTGCCCTCCTTTTATGAGGCTTTTGATGGTACTTTAAGGGAATTCACCCACCAATTCTGGGATGTATGCCCTGGGAGGTTAGCTGGTGGTAGACTCCTTATTATACACACTCAAGCATCTATGGTTGGCCTGAAAATTTTATATTATTTTTTTACCACTTGAATGCAAAAGGGGAGACAAAAATCCCCCAAACTTCTGAAATTGCTATTTCCAAGTGTCCTAATGAAATTTCAACAAGTGAATTTGACCAGCTTATTGAAACCCTACAGCTCAAGCTGACTCTAAACCTGTCTTGAATCAAGCTGACCACAACATGCAGTCAGGGAAGAAGTAGGCATTTGCTGTTATGTCCCTCCTTATCCCACTCCAGTACTCTTGCCTGGAAAATCCCATGGACGGAGGAGCCTGGTAGGCTGCAGTCCATGGGGTCACTAAGAGTTGGACACGACTGAGCAACTTCACCTTCACTTTTCACTTTCATACATTGGAGAAGGAAATGGCAACCCACTCCAGTGTTCTTGCCTGGAGAATCCCAGGGATGGGAGAGCCTGGGGGGCTTCCGTCTATTGGGTCATACAGAGTCGGACACGACTGAAGTGACTTAGCAGCAGCAGCCCTTCTTATCAGTACAAAATGCTATTCTATTTTATAACTCCCCACAACTCTCATCAGCCCCAGCTTCCTCTTTTACACCTCCCAATCCGTTGCCAACCAAAATATTATGACCCTATATTTTTCAGGAAGATAAATCATGGGAATGAAATTTTTCAATGAGGACTTTTCTCGCAACAACATTGGCAGGCGGATCCTTTACCCTGAGCCACCAGAGACGTGGGTTCAATCCCTGGTTGGGAAGATCCCTTAGAGGAGGACATGGCAACCCACTCCAGTATTCTTGCCTGGGGAATCCCATGGACAGAGGAGGCTGGCAGGCTACAGTCCATATTACAGTGGCAATGTTTTTTTTACTATATTCACAGTATTGCTCACCCATCACCACAGTCTAGTTTTAGAATATTTTCATCATCACTAAGAGAAACCCTGTACTCATTAGCATTCTCCTCTATACCACCCACTTCCACATTCAGTTCACATAAACTGAACTGAACCACCAGTCAACTTTCTGTCTCTATAAATTTGCCTATTCTGAACATTTTACATGAATGTAATCATGCAATATATGTGCTTTTGTGATTACTTTTCATCACCTAGCATATTGTAGCATATGTTAGTAGTTAATTTCATTTTATTGATGGACAAATTGCAGTTATGAAATATCAAATTTTATTTATCATTTCATCAGTTGAGGGACATTTAGGTTATGAACTTTTTGGCTATTAAAAGAAATGCTGCTTTGAACATGTGTATACAAGTTTTTGTCAGAGTGTTTGTTAATTTTGAGGGGGGTAAATACTTAGTAGAATCACTACCTCATATGATAATTCTTTGTTTATTTTAGGAAATGCCAAATTTTTTCCCAAAGAGGCTGCACCATTTTACATTTCCACCAGCAAAGTATGAAGGCTCCACTGTCTGCACATTCAATCTTTTTTATACATTAACCTTCTCAAAAACAAAAAGACATGAAGGAAGGAAGGAAGAGAGAGGGGGAGGGAAGGAGAAAAGGAAAGAAGGAAAGAGGGAGGACTTCCCTGGACGTCCAGTGGTTAAGACTGTACTTTTAATACACAGGGCCCGGATTCAATCACTGGTTCAGGAACAAAGATCCCACATGCCCCATGATATGGCCAACAGTTTTGAAAAAAAAAAAAAGGAAAAAACAACAACCTTAAGAAAAAGAAGGGTGGGAAGAAAGGAGGAAGGGAGGGAGAGGGAAGGAGAGACAGAGGAAATAAATCAGCTAATGCTTTCCTGCTGGTAAGGTCATTCTAATGATGAACTAGACTTTTGGACTTAGGTATTATGAAAATAAGACTAAATTGCACTGACCTTTTCTTCCCTACGTTATCACCCATTTTGCCTCTGAAATCATGATTCTAAAAATTTTCATGATATATGAAAAAATATAAAAACGCAAGAAACAAAACGGTGTTTATGTATTCACATATGTTTTCACACAGGCATGCAAAGTAAAGAATATGGAAAAATACACTAGGGTTGTAATAACTGCCATCTCTAGAAATCAAAATAGCACATCAATTTTTTCCCTCCTCATTTTGTTTATCTATAACTATCTTCGTAAAAACAATATGTATGTGGAGCTTTTGTGCTTTGAGAAGAAAGTATGATCCTTCTGTCAGTGGGCCCCATAGCCCACTGGTTCTCAACCTGGCTGAACTTTAGAATCACAAAAGGAGCTCTTAAGAAAAATACCATTGTCAAAGATAAGGTGTCCATAGATGCGTGGATTTATCTCTAGGCTTTCTATTTTGTTCCATTGATCAATATTTCTGTCTTTGTGCCAGTACCATACTGTCTTAATGACTGTGGATTTGTAGTATAGCCTAAAGTCAGGTAGGTTGATTCCTCCAGTTCCATTCTTCTTTCTCAAGATTGCTTTGGCTATACGAGGTTTTTTGTATTTCCATACAAATTGTGAAATTATTTGTTCTAATTCTCTGAAAAACACCTCTGGTAGCTTGATAGGAACAGCACTGAATCTATAGATTGCTTTGGGTAGTATACTCATTTTCACTATATTGATTCTTCCAATCCACGAACATGGAACATTTCTCCATCTGTTTGTGTCCTCTTTGATTTCTTTCATCAGTGTTTTATAGTTTTCTATATACAAGTCTTTGGTTTCTTTAGGTAGAAATACTCCTAAGTATCTTTGACAAAGGAGGCAAGAATATACAATGGAGAAAAGACAACCTCTTTAACAAGTGGTGCTGGGAAAACTGGACAGCCACTTGTAAAAGAATGAAACTAGAACACTTCCTAACACCATACACAAAGATAAACTCAAAATGGATCAAAGATCTAAGCATAAGACCAGAAACTATGAAACTCCTAGAGAATAACATTGGCAAAACACTCTCTGACATAAGCCAAAGCAGGATCCTCCATGACCCACCTCCCAGAATATTGGAAATAAAAGCACAAATAAACAAATGGGACCTAATTAAAATTAAAAGCTTCTGCACAACAAAGGAAACTATAAGCAAGGTGAAAAGACAGCCTTCAGAATGGGAGAAAATAATAGCCAATGAAGCAACGGACAAACAATTAATCTCAAAAATTTACAAGCAACTCCTGCAGCTCCATTCTAGGAAAATAAACGACCCAATCAAAAAGTGGGCCAAAGAACTTAACAGACATTTCTCCAAAGAAGACATAAAAATGGCTAACAAACACATGAAAAGATGCTCAACATCACTCATTATCAGAGAAATGCAAATCAAAACCACAATGAGATATCACTTTACACCAGTCAGAATGGCTGTAATCCAAAAATCTACAAGCAATAAATGCTGGAGAGGATGTGGAGAAAAGGGAACTCTCTTACACTGTTGGTGGGATTGCAAACTAGTACAGCCACTATGGAAAACAGTGTGGAGGTTCCTTAAAAAACTGCAAATAGACCTGCCATATGACCCAGCAATCCCACTGCTGGGCATACACACCGAGGAAACCAGAATTGAAAGAGACACGTGTACTCCAATGTTCATCGCTGCTTTGTTTACAATAGCCAGGACATGGAAGCAACCTAGATGCCCATCAACTGACGAATGGATAAGAAAGCTGTGGTACATATACACAATGGAATATTACTCAGCATTAAAAAAAAAAAGATTCATTTGAATCAGTTCTACTCAGATGGACAAAACTGGAGCCCATTATCCGGAGTGAAGTAAGCCAGAAGCAAAAACAACAATACAGTATATTAACTCATATATATGGAATTTGGAAAGACGGTAAGGAGAACCCAACATGCGAGACAGCAAAAGGAACGCAGATGTATAGAACAGTCTCGTGGACTCTGTGGATGAGGCAAGGGTGGGATGATATGGGAGAATGGCATTGAAACATGTTAATTATCATATGTCTAATCAATCACCAGCCCAGGATTGATGCTCGGGGCTGGTGCAACAAGATTTCCCGGGGGGAGGGAGGAGGGTGGGGGGTTCTGGAGGGGGAGCATATGTAAACCCATGGCGATATCATGTCATTGTATGGCAAAACTAATAAAAAAATAAAATAAAATACGTAGTTAAAAATAAAATAAAATGAAATCATATTTCATAAATGCAAACTTCAGAAGGACCCATGACAAATCCCTGAGTGTGCCCTTCTGTAGCATTCAAAACACACAGTTACCGCCATGATGACACAGAGGTTAAGCGGCCCTCATCCCTGCTCTCAAAGGACTCACACCCTGGAGAAGAACCAGTATGAGGCCTCTGTGAGATATGTACCAGGTACTGCCAAAGAGAGGGTGATTTACTCATCCATGCATTCTAGACCCTACCTTTATTAGAACAATGCTTAACTGATGAAAGAGGAATAAAGTAGCATATACAACTGAACAGACTCGAATAGGAAAAATATCAGTAAGAATCTGAGAAAAGATTTTCCATGGGATAAAGAAATGATCTCTCACATGAGGATCCTCTCTTAGCTCCCAAAGGAAAAAGAAAAAAAAAGAAAAAAGAAAAATACCAGTGTCTTGACCTGCTTCCTGCGAAATTCATATTCAGAGTCATTTGGGATGATTCCAATGTATAAACAGAGTAAGAACTACACCCTGTACCTTCAGTTCTCTGCTATCTCATTTGTTGAGTTTTGCTGGAGGGAAAAAAACTTTCCTACAGGCTGACAGTCTCCTGGTGTGAGCTTAGCTGAGGCCATTTTATTTATGGTTTTCAAGGTATTATGTTTACTGAGTTACATCTGGAGAAGCTTCCTTAGTATCAAGAGGCTACTTCAAGAAACATGTGAAGAGGTGTCCCAAACTTTCTTCTGGCAAGTGTCATGGGAAGATCAGCAACTTAAACGCTGAAATGAAACCATCTGGCACTTAAGGAGTTTTATGCACATAGTAAGGTGCAATTTTTAAGCCACTCTTCAAAATAAAGCTGTCTTTGGCTTAATGAATAGTAATACTTAGACAGTGATTTGTCATGCTGTCCTCTGCTGCATGGTAACGAGAGATGTGTAGAAGTGGTCTAGGGGTGGGAGAGAGAAGATGAAAGTAAACACCTAAGGCTTCAGTAAGAATATGCATCACTGAATATTCTGTATATGTTGCCTTCTGCTTTTTATGTACAGTAGGCAGTTGGAGAGAAATTCTGTCTATTAAAATTCTTGATACTGATACCTGTCATAAACTAACATACTTTTTGAATGAAGAACAAAGTAGTAAGCTTTCTGAATGAATAATGGGGCAATGTGACTATATGTGTCTGATACGTTCAAAACTAGGGATATTTGATGTTCCTGTCAGAAGGATCTTCTCTTTCTGACATCCAAAGCCTTTTAGCTTAAAAAATTGAAAGCATACATTCTTTGATAAATCTTACTCTTAGCTCCTGTCTGGTTTCTGTTTGGTGGGGTAAGAAAACAGGTAACGAGAATGGTTGTCTTTCTCTGTGACAAGGGGAGAAAGTGCTACTGAATTTAAACAGCTCTTTTCATGAATGTCAGTTATTTTCAGAAAAATTATTTTTGACTTTTCTTCACAAACCAATTTTAATGTTTCAAGGTACATAGTAGTTATGTGGGAAAAACAGTGACAAATGACAATATTCAGGCCTTGAAATTCTATGATCCAGAAGAAAGAATACAAGTCCTTAAAAAATTATTAGGCAAAGTAGAATTTTAAAAAAAAAATCATGAAAATGATCTACAGTTCTGTAAAATGTCTAAGAATAAAGAGAGCACTTTGGACGTCAAAGGTGTTTAATGTTTTTCTTGCATGATATCAAAGCTGAATTTTCTCCCACCTTTTAGAAAGTGGTACCAGCTTTCAAATGAACCTGCAATTCTTTCAAATTAAACTGCAAGAGTTTTGTTTATCCTTTTCCCTCACTGCATTGTTTACAATTATTATTTCTGTATGATAAATGTCAGCAGTGTTTCGGTGTTTTGATGTTCTGGCTCCTCCTAAAAATAGCCAAATTACCTATAAATTTAGAATGTTAATTTGTAATCACATTGGACATTCATATCAGAGAAGATGCAAGATCTGCCTCTTCATCTGCATATCTTAGGTTGTTGCTGTTTCTTCTGCTTTTGAAGAGAACTTCTTTTGGAAAGTTTAAACTTCTTTTTTTTAATGCCATATTAGTGATTATCAATCATATTTTATCCATAGTTTATTTTTATTAAACCATATAACTTACAATACTATATTAGCTTCAGGTGTACAGCATAGTGATTCAATATTTTTATACATTATGAAATGATCACAATATGATCATTGAAATGATCACAATAGTTTCCATATGTCACCATACAGTTATTTCAATATCATTGACTATATTTCCTATGCTGTATATTACTGAAATTTAAATTTTTTAATGTTTAAACATAATAATGATGCCTATCATTTATTAAGCTCTCTCACTTTGATCCTTCTTCTGTGTTCATATTGCTGTAGGTGTATTACTTTATTTAATATTTTAAAAACTCTATGTATAATTTTTCTTGGACTTCCCAGGTGGCTCAATGGTAAAGATTCCACCTCCCATTGCAAGAGACACAGGAGATGCAGGTTTGATCTCTGGGTCAGAAATCCTCTGGAAGAGGAAATGGCAACCCATTCCAATATTCTTGACTGGAAAAATCCCATGGGTAGAGGAGCCTGATGGGCTACAGGCCTGCAAAGAGTCAGGTACAACTAAGCCACTGAGCACACATGCATGTATGCTTCACCGTTACTGTAATTCCTGGAAATGCACATAATACCTTGTTTTTATTGACTTACTTTAAACTACAACAAGCAGTGAAAAAAACCAGACCTGATAGTGGTTGTTTCCTCTATCACATTGATTGAGTTTATTCCCATCCTCATCTCATTCTTTTAAAGATATCTCTTGGCTGAGTTTGTGAGCTATACATTCTGTTTATATTCATCTAGTGCTTTTGTTCGGTCATTAAGTCATGTCCACCTCCTTATGACCCCATGGACTGCAGCACATCAGGCTTCCCTGTCCTTTACGGTCTCCTGGAGTTTGCTCAGATTCATGTCCATTGAGTTAGTGATGCTATATAACCATCTCATCCTCTGTCGCCCTCTTCTTTTGCCTTCAGTCTCTGCCAGGATCAGGGTCTTTTCCAGGAGTCGGCTCTTTGCATCAGGTGGCCAAAGTATTGGAGCTTCAGCTTCAGCATCAGTCCTTTGCTGAATGAATATTAAGAGTTGATTTCCTTTAGGATTGATGATTTGATCTCCTTGCTGTCCAAGAGGCTCTCAAGAGTCTTCTCCAGCATCACAATTCAAAAGCATCAGTTCCCAACCCTGAGCCTTCTTTATAGTCCAATGTTATGATCTTTATGGTCCAACTCCGTACATGAGTACTGGAAAAACCACAGTTAACTATATGGACATTTATCAGCAAATACACTGTCTAGGTTTCTCTTTCCAAGGAGAAAGAATCTTAATTTCATGGCTGCAGTTACCCTCTTCAGTGATTTTGGAGCCCAAGAAAATAAAATCTGTCACTGCTTCCACTTTTTCCCCTTCTATTTGCCGTGAAGTGATAGGACCGGATGCCATTATCTTAGTTTTGTTTGTTTGTTTGTTTTTTAATTTATTTATTTTTAAATCGAAAGATAATTACTTTGCAGGATTTTGTTGTTTTCTCTCAAACCTCAACATGAGTCAGCCATAGATATAATATATCCCCTCCCTTTTGCACCTCCCACTCATCTTCCTCCACATTCACCCCTCTAGGTTTATACAGAGACCCTGTTTGAGTTTCCTGAACCATACAGCTTCTGTTGAGTTTTAAGCCAGATTTTTCACTCTCTGCTTTCCCCTTCATCAAGAGGCTCTTTAGTTCCTCTTCACTTTCTGCCATTAGAGTGGTGTCATCTGCATATCTCAGGTTGTTGATATTTCTCCCAGCAGTCTTGACTCCAGCTTGTGATTCACCCAGCCCAGCATTTCATGTGTTGTCCTCTGAATATAAATTAAATTTTTGGAACCAACTTGTTGTTCCATGTCCAGTTCTAATGGTTGCTACTTGACCTACACACAGGTTTCTCAGGAGACAGGTAAGGTTGTCTTGTACTCCCATCTCTTTAAGAATTTTCCAGTTTGTGTGATCCACACAATCAAAGGCTTTACCATTGTCAATGAAGCAGAAGTAGATTTTTTTCCTGAAATTCCCTTGCTTTCTCAGTGACCCAACAAATGTTGGCAACTTGATTTCTGGTTCCTCTGCCTTTTCTAAACCCAGTTTGTACATCTGGAAGTTCTCAATTCATGTACTGCTGAAGCCTAGCTTGAAGGATTTTGAGCATAACATTACTTGCATGTGAAACAAGCATTACTCTTAAGTAGTGGCATATATATAACATAGTAAGTTTTGAGATGAATTGCTAATTCTATCCTTCTCTTAAAATAAGGCAAGAACCTTATTCTTTTATATTAATATGTTTTTAGTCCATTTTAAACAAACTAGTTTTCACATGGTTCTATTAGTTTTAAACATTGAAACCTAGAATTATTAAAAAACATTTGACTTTTTTTTTCTATTATTGGTTCTTCTACCACACCCTTTCCTTTTATATTAGTTTCCTTCTTGCCAAAGTATATTTTTTGGTACTATTTTAGTAAGGATCTATAAATATCACTTGTCTGAATCTTTGTACAACTTGAGACTTTTTTAATTTTTAAAATTTAGTCCTTGACCTTCTCAATTTTCACCATGATTATTTAAGTATGGATTTTTTTCAAGGTATGTTACTCAGAAATGTCTACTTTTTGAGTGTGAACATTTATGGTTTCATTCATTTTCAGATTATTGCATCACTCCCAATCTCTCATTCTGATGGGATTTATTAGGTTTATTATAAATATATCAGAATTCAGAAATTCTCATTCTATCATCCATTCATCTTTTATATTTGTAATAAATTTTTATTTACCAATTAATTTGTAGTTAACTAATTTAGAAATAACATAAATACAGTACCATATAACATATATATATATTGTTTCTTTCTTTTCCTTATATATAGTTATATATGTATATATTATATACATCCATATATAATACATATATATTATATTCTTTATATGTGTGTGTGTATATATATATATATATGTATGTATGTCTTACTATATTTTAAGTGAATTTCTTAAATTTCTTTCTAGATCTATTTTCAAATTTCCTAATTACCTCTTTATGTTTCATATACTGGATTATTCACATGTTGAGCTTTTCCTTTCAATTGCAGTATTTTTCATTTCTAGGATTTCTACTTTAGTCTTTTTCAAAACTGCATCTTCCTTTTTAGGAGATGCTGCCCTTGTAATTTTTATTTTTTCCTTATTTATTTCTTTGAACATTTAAAGCAAACTTGTTTTTACATGGTTCTATTAGTTTTAACATTTGGATTCTGCTGTTTATTGACATTCCTGACCCTCAGGAGGTGTCCTCCTCTCAAAGTGCTTCAAATTTTGACTGAATCTAGCTTCAGATTGTTTCAAAAAATGTGTCATGGTTCAGGATTGTGAAGTCATTATTACGGGTGGTTTTACATCTACCTCTGCCAGTTCCATGGGTTGGCAGTTTAAACTGCCAACCAGTTTTAACAATGATTTCTTGACTTCAGATTCTTTTGCCAAACACAATATGTGAATTCAAACCCTACTCCCGTATAGTATCAGTTTTGATTTCTCCCAGATGATTAATTTTCAACCATGAACTAGGACAGGCAATCCATTTTTCTTACCAAATTCCCAGTCCAGTGGAAGAAATTTCTCTAATCCCTTCTAGGTTCCTGCTTTAATGCTGAGCATGCACCTATAGCTCTCCACACCCTCAGGCCTGGAAGCCCCTGCTTTCCCCCCAACTCTCTCCTCTTGGGTGAAAACCTCAGTGACTTAGAATATCCAGGTCCCATAGCTGCGTGGCCCATTTGCCTTTAGCTCTCATTCATTGCTCTGGCTTCAGATTGACTGTTCATTTCATGTGGTTTTTCTTTTTTGTTTTCAAACATAAATATGGATATGTATGTTTTCATGGTTGATATGTTCCATTCAACAGAGCTAGATTTGAAGCAAAGGGGAGGGAGAAGTTAATCAGCCATAATGACTGAGCCAGAGACTCCAGTTTCATCTGATTTGATGACTTTCTCTGTATCTTTTTTTCCCCCATTAAATAAACCAACAGGTCACATAGTCTATCTTGAAAATGTAGCCTTATGTCCTGTTGCTCTGTCTCCACATGTCATGGGTGTCAGAGATGGCAAACTCCTAGAGGACAAGCGCTGTACTCCATGCAGACATGCATGAGCATCAGTGGAAGATGAAAATAAATTTAGTATCCACGGTAGTTCCGAGGATTCCATTTTCAGGGGAAATTATCTTTATCTAAGTTGGCAACTTTCTTTTTGGCAACTTTATCTCATAGATTCAGACTCAGAGTGCAGCTTTCTTTTTGGTTTGGCAGTGGTCATTAGTGTCTTCATATTATTTCTCTACTTCTTAAGAATAAACAAGATGTTTTGCTCCCACTTTTGCTTACTGTGACCGAATCTCATGAAACTGGAGGGCACTTGCTGCAGTTGCTTGACTTAATACTTCGTCAAATGTCACTCTCAAGCCTGAAATATAATAATGAGAATTTTTGTGTGTATGTAGAGAGGAAGGGTAAAATTATGAACTATAAAACCAGAGTGACAGGAAGGTGCTAGGAGAAATGTTCAAAACACTGATGTGATTTATGAACATGTGGCAAACAGATGTGGTGGAGTAATAGGGACCCCCATCTCCTTTTATAAATTTGGATCATATTTGTGTCTCTCCTGAATCCCCCCCATCCCTAGGTTCATAATATGCTTTATTAAAATTCTCTCCAGGGCATATGGATGATTAATAATTGTTGATGACAGAAATTTGGTTTTGGTAAGCTGCACAGTGAAAGATAAATACAACGGGGCTATTTTAACCTCTGTATATTAAGCTTATTAGAGTGAGGCTTCTCTGTAAGATGGCCTGTGTTGAGATTGTGTGTGATTTATGGAAATGTCACCAATGACCCTGGTTCTGGAAAAACTCTTAAAATCTCTTTTGTTGTAATCATCACTTGAGTTTCAGTTGTCACCAGGGAAAATCATTTTGGGAAAAAAACATAATCAAGAGCAGCTAAAATATGCTTCAAATAAAATAAATATTGGGTAGCTATCTAGGAATAAAAAATACAAAGAAAGCTCTGAGATGGATGTTGGAAATAGAAATCTATTTGTAACTAATTCTGACCGTGGTATGGAAGAGAAGCAAATGGATAGGGAAACAATGGAATATTGGCTTTTGAGTCTCCTCCCAAATCTGACATGTCTGAAACCTTTAGATAAGCTTTTTAATTCTTTCTAGCTCTGTTAAGAGAGAAAGTACTCTGCACTTAGTGTCTGTAACACAGTTTGAAAAACTTTTAATAAAACAATTTTAGCAGACTTTGCATCTATATGGCAAGAAACTCAAACAGTACAAATGTGTTTATAGTGAAAATTAGTTTTTCTTTCATCTTCAAGTCCTCAGTTTTGCATGCAGCAACTCTTATTAGTTTAAAATTATTTAATAAAAGTCCTAATGTTATATGCCAGTCTTTCAAATAGGAATATTGAAATTTACCACAAATCGAATTTAACATCCTGTACTACTCACAGTGAATTATTAGTTATTTGTAAAGCTGATATTTATAGCAAGATCATATAATTCTCACCTCATTCAAGCAATATGTTGAAGAAACAACATAGATAAAGGAGAAAGTTTCAAAATAGTGTGAATAATGTTAGAGACCTGATGATTACTGATTTGGTAAATTTTTGTTTTGAGCTAGGCCTTTGTCAGGGAGAACTAAAAGATCAGACAGCTGAAACTCTTGTTTTACAACTTCCAAAAACCCTCTGTTTCTCTCATCCAAGAGCACGGCTAGCAGTTGTCTGGAAGTTACAAAGAATGATGGCTAGATCAGGGCCTCCTACGAAGTGTTACAAGAATCAGCACGGGGTAAATCTGTGTTTAACTTGTCAGGCTAAAGGAGAATAAGAATCAAAAACCCCCATGCTTTATTTCATGCCCTCATTTTTCATTCAATTAGGGTAAATTATAAAAACAGTAACAAAAACTAAAACACACATGGTAGCAATATCCTAATGTGTTTGAGAAATAATGCAGAAGATGGACTTAACCACCTCAGAAAAACTGGGAACTATTCAGGGATCTAAATGGAAGTCTGGTATTTTGATTACCTAGACAAGTTTCCTTCAGCTCTGTTCACATCATCAGCTTCCCTCTCACTTCTATCAGTAATGACTAGTAACTCAGTTTTATACCTGTTTCTTAGAGAATGCATAAGAAAGATTCTGTCAAAAAAGAAAAAGAAAAAATGACTGCTGTTGCATTTTTTGTGTCTTTAGAGGGTTTTACCCTCAGTCTGAAACTGGGTTAAGACATTTAGACTTGAATAACTGGAAAATGTCTTGGTTCTTTTCTAAACTGAAGTGCCTTGGTGGTTGACAATTGAAGAATGATTTATAATTCCTGGAGCACTTTGTGGGTTTGATTTTTAAAACCAGTTCTTAATATTCAAGCTACTTGGAATTTGGATCTTGAATAATAACTGGTTTTTTCTAAAATGTGGAATTTGTCCAATTTTGAGTAAATATCTAAACTGATATGTTTTTAAAAATGTAAATTACCATATGCAATTGTCCTGGAAACAAATGGAAAAGCAGTAGGGGTTTTTCCCTCTAAATTATAAAGTAATTCAATGTTAAAAAATTGAAAGCTAAAGAAAGCTGATTTTCCTGTGCAGATGTTTTACTCCTGACACAGGCCCCATTCTCTGTAGCGTGGCCTTACAGTAACACCATATACCACTAGGTTTTACCAGCATACATCTTGAGAATGAAGGAGGGAGCCACAGCATCTTGTGTATCTTTTCAGAACAAAAGCTAGTATTCTGTTAATCCAGATTTTCAAAAATAAATTCAAATATCCTCGTATTCCATCAGCATAACAATTTTTAATTACCCTAGCAATAACACCAGCTCAATTTGTAACTGCTCTTAGTTAACATAAGCAAAGCAGTGCATGTCTCTTTTTTATCTTTCATTAGTAAGTGATGAAGATATGTGTAAGTTGAAATAGCATTTTAATTAGTGAGCAGAAACAACCAGATAATTGAGAACTTGAAAATTGGGCTTATATATCACCTAATGTTCTAATCTTGTTACCTACAACACTACTAAATTAAAACCTCTATTCATTCTATTGTTGACTGAGCAAATGATTATTTGTACCTGCTATGTGTTAGACATTTTGGTAGGAGCTGAGTATTCAAAGATTTAAAAACAAGTAGATACAGAATATGAAATAACAATAAGAACAACAAAAAAAACCCCACTATCCTTGACTTTTAGTAGTTCATATTATGGAAACAAAACTATAACTGCCTAGTAAAAATCCTATACAATGTAATGCTATAATAGAGCTATGTACAAAATTGTGTGTAAATACAGGGAAGGAAGCACTTGCTATCTCTAAAGAAGATAGAAAGAAGTCATGACTGTGTTTCATGTTGATGTTTTCAAGTGTGAGAAAATGATGCTCACAATGAGAGATGTTAGCAAGAATACAGAACTGGGGACTGAAATATGTGGGAACAGATATTGATAAGGAGGCTTATCAATATTAAAGAATGTTCTTAATATTATGTTAAGAAATCTACTTATATTCCCTCTAAATAATGAAGTCTTTTAAGATTTACAAGTAGAGGGACTGACAAGACCAGATTTGGATTTCTACAAGCCACTCAGAAGTGTACACAATAAATTCTGTGGAACAAGATTCTAACAAGGAAAACAAACAGGAGGCTATTGAAAAGATGAAAGCCTGAACTAAGAAAACCACATGGGGATGAAGAAGAAAGGGATGGAGATTAAATTCCTCAACCCCAAGACATGACTTGTATATGTCCATCCCTGTGTCCATCAATGCCCCTCCCTCAGCAAGCTTTCCTCTGCACTGTTCCCATATTCTACAAATTTACCAGTTAAATCCTTTAAAAATTATGATATATTATAGGCATACAGAGGCTATAAGGACTAATGTAAAATCACCTGTGAAACCACTACTCTATTTAGGAAATAAAGCATTAAAGCTGGTGAAGACTTTTGAGTGGCTCTCCATGTTGACACATGTGGCTTTGGTTCTTTATTTTTATTGTTTAGGGATGCTTTATTGTATAAACCTATCAAGATTTATTTATTAACCTCTTGTAAATAGACCCCAATAATGTTTCCAGTTATTGCTGTTACATGCAATGCTGCTATAAAAATTATTGTTTTGTCACCTTCTATACATGTGTGAGGTTTTCTAGGTATGAACTCAGGAGCAAAATTCCTGTCAGTGTGCCTTTTCAATTTCATTGGGTATTAAAACTTTGTTCTCCAAAGTGATTATACCCATCGTACTCTCACCAGCAAATTTTAAAAATTGAATTTAAACATTTAAAAAAAAAACTCTCTTGGTGTTTCACAACTTCACCAATATTCAGTATTGTCAGACTTTCAAATTGTTGCCAGATTGTGTCAGGCCATTTAAGTCATTGTGGCTTCTTTGACTTTTGCTGTAAGTGAGATGGGAAGCCACTGGAGGATTTTGAGTGGAAGGATGAAATGATATGACTAAGTTGGATCATTCTGGCCACTGGGTTGAGAAGTGATTATAAGGAGGTAAAGGGATGGAATATGTCAGACTAGTTAAGTGGCTGTTGCAATAATCTATTCAAAATATGAGGGACGATTAAACCAAGGTCCTGGCAGTGGAACAATGAGAACAGAAAGCATATCTAAACTCTAGATATGTTTAGAAAGTGGCAACATTTTGAAAGTAAAGACAATGGATTTACTGTTAGTCAATGAGAGACTCTAAGTTTTTTGGTTTTGAAAGTAAAGACAATGGATTTACTGTTAGTCTATGATAAACTCTTAAGGTTTTAGACTGAAAGGATCTAGTTGCTGTTTATGAAGATGGGGAGAAATGCTGGAAGAACAGGTTTAGAGGAAAGATCAGAAATCAACTTTGGGCTTTGTATACTTGAGAAGACTATTAGATGTCCAATTGAAGATAGGGAAGTCTAGAATTAATACAGTACTTCAAAACTACAGTATAAATTTTGTAGCCTTTATCATACAAATAGTATTTAAAGTCCTGAGGCTCGAAGAGGTCACCAAAAAAGTAGTTAATCAGAAAAGAAAAAAGCTTCATGGATTGAGCCCCATACTTAATGGGAGATAAGGAGAAATCAGCAAAGGAAGCAGGAAACAAAGGAGGAAAGCCAAGAGAAGGGCTGTGCCAAAAATCTAGTAAAATGCGTCCCCTGTTGTGGATAGATCAAGTAGGTTGAGGACTGAGATCTAGTTGTGAATTTAGCAATGGGAAAGTCATTGCTGACTTGTCAACAGAAGTTTCAATGGAGTGGTGTGGGTAAAAGCTCAACTAGAATATGTTATGAGAGGACAATGGAGAGGAATTAATTATTCTTTATATTATTTTTGCTATAAAGGGGACTAGGGAAATAGGGCATTACCTGAATGATGGGTTGGCGCCAAAAGAGGGGCTTTTTTAATTTGGGGAAGGTAATTAGTATCTTTATGTGCTGGGGAATTTATGTGCTTTGGGAATGACCCCAAAAAGAAGTAAAAACTGATGAGGCAATAGTGAGAAGAGACATTCTGGAGCGTTGTCCTTGAGTAGGTGGAAGGAGATAGAACTAGTGGACAAGTAAAATGAGTATGGATAGTTATTTCATCAGGTGTGGCCAAAGGGAAGGCAGAATAAATGGGCATGGATGTGGATTGAGGAATAGAAGTGGTGGTGAGAGTGCATAGAATTGATGGTTCTCACTGAAATAGGAAATAAGCATCAGCAAGAGAGTTCCAGAAAAACGTTCTGCTTTATTGACTATGCCAAAACCTTTGACTGTGTGGATCACAATAAATTGTGGAAAATTCTGAAAGAGTTGGGGATACCAGACCACCTGACCTGCCTCTTGAGAAACCTGTATGCAGATCAGGAAGCAACAGTTAGAACTGGACATGGAACAACACACTGGTTCCAAATAGGAAAAGGAGTATGACAAGGCTGTACATTGTCACCCTGCTTATTTAACTTATATGCAGAGTACATCTTGCAAAATTCTGGGCTGGATGAAGCAGAAGCTGTAATCAAGATTGCCAGGAGAAATACCAATAACCTCAGATATGCAGATTACACCACCCTTATGGCAGAAAGTGAAGAACTAAAGAGCCTCTTGATGAAAGTGAAAGAAGAGAGTGGAAAAAGTTGGCTTAAAGCTCCACATTCAGAAAACTAAGATCATGGCATCCAGTCCCATCACTTCATGGCAAATAGATGGGAAAACAGTGTCAAACTTTATTTTTCTGGGCTCCAAAATCACTTCAGATGGTGACTGCAGCCATGAAATTAAAAGACGCTTACTCCTTGGAAGGAAAGTTATGACCAACCTAGATAGCATATTAAAAAGCAGAGACATACTTTGCCAACAAAGGTCCATCTAGTCACGGCTACGGTTTTTCCCGTAGTCATGTATGGATGGGAGAGTTGAGCTGTAAAGAAAACTGAGCACCAAAGAACTGATGCTTTTGAACTGTGGTGTTGGAGAAGACTCTTGAGAGTCCCTTGGACTGCAAGGAGATCCAGCCAGTCCATCCTAAAGGAGATCAGTCCTGGGTGTTCATTGGAAGGACTGATGCTGAAGCTGAAACTCCAATACTTTGGCCACCTGATACGAAGAGCTGACTCATTTGAAAAGACCCTGATGCTAGGAAAAATTGAAGGTGGGAGGAGAGGGGATTGACAGAGGCTGAGATGGTTGGATGGCATCACCAACTCAATAGACATGAGTTTGGGTAATTCCTGGAGTTGGTGATGGACAGGGAGACCTGGGGTGTGGCAGTTCATGGGGTCGCAAAGGGTCAGACATGACTGAGCGACTGAACTGAACTGAACTGAGAGTGTAGAAGTGAAAAAGGTGATAGACGTTTTAATAGAGAAGGTAAGAAACAGACTTGAAATTCTTCTTTCTGATTTTTAATATGTCTTATAATATTTCACTAAACTGATCTCCTAGTTTCTGTCTTTGTCCCAGATTGCTTCTTCTTAAACAAAATCATGTCACTCTACTCCAGACTTTCCAATAGGTACATGTCTTGCTCAGGGTCAAGGTTCCTCATGTCTCCTACAAGGCTGTATACTATCTGTACCCAAATTGCCTCTCTAAACTCACCTACAACTGATTTCTCCCTCACTCACACCATCAAGGAAAGAAATTATGTCTGTTTTGCTCATTAGGTACTCTAAAATCAGTTCAGTCTATGAAGTGGCAGCATTTTAGTGGTAAACCAAGAAGAAGCAAAGTCATCCTAACTACAGTCTTTTTCTAAACTTGTTGGCTTTGTTGGGATGTATGGGCAATCATTTATTTTTTGTTGTTGTTGTTATTAACTGGGACAATTTGGAGCCAGACAAATGTTATATTATTTAAGTTCCACTGAAACTTACATGTATCTTTCACTGAAAAAATTTGAAAGTTATCAGTTCAGGACAGTTTTGTCCTATAATGTCTGTATTTCATGTAGCTTATATTTAGGCATAGGCTAACATAATCTAACCTCATTCAATGCAACAAACACAGCCAAAGTGGATAAAAGTATGAAATTTGCAGTTAGGGATATTGTTGAAAAGGGTTTTTCTGTTGTTTTCACATTTCATGATCCTCCATTATGAGATTACTAGGAGAAAAGTCTTCCTAGTCCTAGGCTGAGGAATAGTGCTTTTATCATTATTTTATGAATATAGCAAATCATGTTACTGATTTTGTTCCTTTCTTTTCCTTGGACACTTAGAGTCAAACATATGCATTGCTTTCTCTATTTTTTATTTTTTGGCTTTTAATTTTATATTGAAGTATATCTAATTAACAGTGTTGTGATAGTTTCAGGTGGTCAGCAAAGGGACTTATCCATACATATGCAGGTACCCATTCCTCTCCAAACTCCCCTCCCATCCAGACTTGTATGCCTTGTTTTTGTCAAGTGCTTGTGAGTGGTGGGCTCATGTCTTCTCCTTCTATAATTAAATATAACTGCATAAATAACCAAATACTCAAAAAGTGGATCATGCATGCTCAGTCATCCAATTCTGCATACCTGACATCTAAAAGAGAAAACAAAGTTAATTTTTAAAAGATGCATTTCTCCTGCAGAAATGTGCACAACTTTCAAAATGCATCTGGAGTGCTAAACTTGGTAACCTTAAGTTTGTTTTCTATATATATGTCTCTTTTTCTGTTTTTGTAAATATATTAATTTCTACCATTTTTTTTAGATTCCACATATAAGTTATATCATATGATTCTTGTCTTTCCCTGTCTGACCTACTTCTCTCAGTTGTAGAGTTTTTATTTTGTTTTGTTTAGTTAGGCTAATAGGATACTTCAGGCATTAGACAAGCTTTTTTTCTTTTTAAACACCCCTAAATCATATTCTATTTGGAGGCCCAATAAAGGTAGGGAAGTTCAAGTGACAGAAGAAATTTTTTGTTTCCAACCTATCTGGACTACTCTAACAAATAACCCCAAATAAAAAAAGATGTTTGCCATAACCTATAAGAACATCACCTTCACACATAGTTATCAATATGTGCTCTTAGCTCCACTAGATATATGACTCAGTGATCCAAGTCTGTGTACCTGATGTCTAAAAGAAAAGCCAAAGTAATACTTTTAAAAAAGATGCACATGTATACCCATGGTGGATTCATGTCAATGTATGGCAAAACCAAAATGATAATGTAAAGAAAAAAAATAAAAAAGATGCGGCTCTCCTGCAGGAAACATGCACTGCTTCTAAAATGCATTCTGAGTGCTAACCTCAGTTGTTGCTCCATCTTATTTGTACCACTACCTTATTCTCTTAAAACCAATTTGATTCCCTTATTTAATTTTTTTATTGAGTTATATAGTTGATTTACAAAATTATATTAGTTTCAGGTATAGAACATAATTCAAAAATTGTATAAATTGTATTCCATTTAAAGTTATAAAATATTGGCTATATCCCTTGTGCTGTACAATATATCCCTGTAACTTATTTATATTATACAGAGAAGCCTGGCAGGTTACAGTCCATGGGGTCATAAAAGAGCTGGACAAAACTTAGTGACTAAAGGACTATGACTTCTTTAGCTCCTCGTGCCCCTCCCTTCCTCCCTCCCACATTACCAAGTTACCTTAGAGAATCTCCACAAATGTTTTAGCTCAGCCTCTGATATAAATTTTATCAGTGTCATGCCACTAGGCTGAAGGATGTGATTTGTCTGGCAAGGATTCTCGAAGTCGACATTTTAATCATATTCACCTCCTATTTCACCAAGGTTCTTCTTAAGAACAAGGACTACAGTCAGGTGTATTCTGTGTCATTTTAGAACTGAAACTCATTTTAGGAGAACTTTAAGATGAATATTTTTGTTAAAAAAAAAAAAGTAATGTCTGTCCTTAGAAGAAGACTTAAATTGATCTAGCATATAGACTATAACAAAAACACTAATAAAGTGTTTACTTGTGTCATGTGCTGCTCTCAGCATTTTATAGGTATTAATTAATTCAATCTTTACAACAATCCTGTGAGGCAAATACTATTACTATCCCCCGTTTAGCAATGAGGAAATTATGACATGCTCAAGGTCCCATAACCTGTAACTGAAATACCCGGGACTCATACTAAGGGAGTCTGACTCTACAGCCTGGGGTTCTTAACTATTCCATTGTTGTTGCTGAGTTGCTTAGTCATGTCCAACTCTTTGTGACCCCCATGAAATGCAGCATGCCAGGTTTCCCTGTCCTTCACTATCTCCTGGATTTTGCTCAAACTCATGTCTACTGAGTCGATGATGCCATCCAACTATCTCATCCTCTGTTGCCTGCTTCTCCTCCTGCCCTCAATCTTTCCCAGCATCAGGGTCTTTTCCAGTGAGTCAGTTCTTCAAATAAGGTGGCCAAAGTATTGGAGCTTCAGCTTCAGCATCAGTCTTTCCAATGAATACTCAGGGTTGATCTCCTTTAAGATTGACTGGTTTGGTCTCCTTGCTGTCCAAGGGAGCCTCAAGAGTCTTCTCCTGAACCACAATTCGAAAGCATCCATTTTTTGGAACTCAGTCTTCTTCAAGGTCAAGGTTTTACATCTGTACATGACTACTGGAAAGACCATAGCTTTTTACTATATAGACCTTTGTTAGCAAAGTGATGTCTTTGCTCTAATATGATGTCTAGGTTTGTCATAGCTTTCCTTCCAAGAAGCAAGCATCTTCTAATTTCATGGCTGCAGTTTAGACTCAAGTAAACTTTTGTTGGATAGATGGACAGGTAAATTAAAGAATGAAATGATGGTTAAATTTACTGGGGTTTTTTTTTCAGATGTTTCTTTTTCTTTTAAAATGTTTATTTATTTATTTAGCTGTGCCCAGTCTTAGTTGTATCGTGTGGAATCTTCAGTCTTTGTTCTTGCAGCACACAAACTCTTAGGGATCTCGTTCCCTGACAGGTGATGGAACCCAGTACCCTACGCTGGGAGGGTGGAATCTTAGCCACTGAACGACCAGAGGATTTGTTTCTTGATACATTGTTTTGTTGAACTAGAAGCGTTTGTGTAGGTGAGTTTTAAATTAATGTCTAGAGATCCAGATAAACACAAAAAAATCTCTATACCTGCATGAGTGAATGTGCATATTTTTGTGTATGGTTTTGTTTAATATTGGAAGGTTTCCACACTTGAGTTTTTGAGGTAATTTGAATTTGAAACAATTAATATCATCTTTTCAGGACTCTTTTGGGGAACTGGAACTAAAATTGGGCCTAGGAATCATATAAAAACTTAGAAGGAAACTGGGGGCTAACAATTTAAAAGCCTCCAGAAAGTAAACAGAGAATGTGGATTGAAAACAAATTGTTTTATTTTGCTAACTGATTGAATATTTTTGGAAATAAGACTAAAATTCTGGTGAAATCATGCCTTGGTAGAAGACTTTGTTTATAGGGCTGCTCTATCAGAGTTCATAGACCCATTTGCAGAAGGAATCTAGTAGTCCATGGCACTGGGCTCATACAGTTCTTTGACTTCTATAAGGCAGCAGCACTGTTGTAATAATATGTCTTTGAAAAATAAAAGGGATGGATTTGAGGACTTCCCTGGTGGTGCAGTGGATAGGAATCTGCCTGTCAATGCAGGGGGCATGGGTTCAGTCCCTGGTCTGGGAAGATTCCCCATGCTACAGAGCGACTAAGCTTGTTTGTTGCAACTATTGAGCATGTGCTTTAGAGCCAGGTAGCCACAACTACTGAAGCTCATCTGCACTAGGGCCCTCAAGCCACAACTCCTGAGCCTGTGTGCTGCAATCACAGAAGCCTGCTCACCTTAGAGTTTGTACACTGCAACTACTGAGCTTGAGTGCTGACATATTGAGTGCAGCACTTTCACAGCATCATCTTTTAGGATTTGAAATCGCTCTACTGGAATTCCATCACCTCCACTAGCTTTGTTTGTAGTCATGCTTTCTAAGGCCTTTCTAAGGACTTCACATTCCGGATGTCTGGCTCTAGGTGACTGATCACACCATCATGATTATCTGGGTCATGAAGATCTTTTCTGTACAGTTCTTCTGTGTATTCTTGCCATCTCTTCTTAATATCTTCTGCTTCTGTTAGTTAGATCCATACCATTTCTGTCCTTTATTGAGCCCATCTTTGCAGTGAGAAATAGATTTAAGGGACTAGATCTGATAGACAGAGTGCCTGATGAACTATGGACGGAGGTTCGTGACATTGTACAGGAAACAGGGATCAAGACCATCCCCAAGAAAAAGAAATACAAAAAAGCAAAATGGCTGTCTTAGTAGGCCTTACAAATAGCTGTGAAAAGAAGAGAAGAGAGAAGCAAAGGAGAAAAGGAAAGATATTCCCATTTGAATGCAGAGTTCCAAAGAATAGCAAGGAGAGATAAGAAAGCCTTCCTCAGTGATCAATGCAAAGAAATAGAGGAAAACAAGTTAGACATCATAAGTTTCAATTTAGTCACCACGAACTGTAAACTTGCTAGAGTGGACATCTGGGGATTTTTAACCCAGATATTGCTGCTAAACATCATCTAAGTCTTCTGCTGGTATGGTTATTTTCTTAGGACCTAGAAACATGATTCATCCCCAATGGTTCCATCTTGTTAGATATGACACTTGCCCCAAACTTTCCTGATTATGATATCAGATAGATTGTTTTCTTTTCAGCTTTGTGTCATCTATAAATCTGATGATTTTGCCTTTTCTAAGTTATAAACTCATACATCAAATAAGAAAGAGAGAGTTACAGGCAGAATCCTAAAGTTCGTTAGCAATAACAAGCAAAAGCTACAGCTTATCAAGAAACTGATAAGCTAAACAGCTAAGTTTTGCACTGACCTAATTATCTTAAATATGGTCATTATTTTTAATGCTAGCTAGGTGATTAATAAAGGGCATATTAAAGCCAGTTGAAGGAATTAAGATATGTTATTGTTATGTGAGATGAAAGTCTAACATTATGAGAAAACAAGACTTCAAAACTGAATTTTAATACATCTAAAAAATTACATTAAATCATCTTTGCAGATTATATCATCTTTTACATTGTATAAATAACAAAGAAAAGGTACTCAGTAGACATTGACTGAGTAAAAATAATAAAGTGAAGGCTACCTTCCTCAAAATTAGTTTATTAGTAAAAATAGGCATTCTTTTAAAAGTACCTATATGGTTGCATTTTTTTTGCATAATGCTCTCATTTGAAAACTGCTATTATTATGTCACTGTATTACACACAATCTTTCAGTGGCTTTCTGCTCTCTACCCAATTATTTGCATGGATTTTAAGGCTTTCTATAAGTTTATATTAAGTCTATATTATATATAACAAACATATAAGTCTATATTTGACTTCAACCTGCATACCTTATCTCTATATCCACTAATTTGCTTCTTCCTTTATAGTTAAGATAGTTTCCTCACTGTACCCAAAACACATCATATACCCATTCTTATGGCTTGGGGCTTGGTTCAAGTCCTCCAGGCCTCATGCTTTTTGCTTTCCTATAAACTTACCCAAATCTTGTCACTCTTCAAAGCCCAGCTTAATTCTCACCCTCCCCCTAGCAAGTTTTCAGCTACAACTCTAGTCTTCATCGTCTCCCTCTTCTCTGACATCATTCAGTTATTTTTCAATGACTGCTTGGACGCTAAGTGCCCAACATTGTGCCAGCATCAGGTATAAAAGACACTGCCTGCTTTTGTAGTCAGTCTGTCTGGATTTGAATTCTTATGATTCAGCGAAATGTTTAATGATGCTTGTAGTTTTTTTTACCAGAGATAGTATAATGCTAAATAGGCAATTGCAATTGAGAGTAATGAGTGCACTGATAGAGTTGATCACAAGATTCTCTGCAACCACAGGAGGGGTATGAAGCCTAATCTTAGAGATCAGCAAGTTTTCTGGAGGAAGTGACTCCTAAGTTGAGGTCTGAAACATCAGTAAAAGCACCTACAGCACTCAATTACCTGTACTACTCATCAACTGCATGCTCAACTTTATATGTAACAGCCTTCCTTCATAAGTTTCCAAGGAATATTTTTCATGGAATTGGTCCTAGTGAACCCATTCTTTATTCATAATGCTACACACACAGTTCTTTCTGCAGAACAGAACCCACACCTCCCATCCACATCCAGCATTCTTGGGGAAATTTAAACATAGCATAGATGCTTTCACCATGAAATTATGAATTAGCTATGTGATTTAAAAACGGAAATCAAGTGTAATTTCAAGTCAGTAATTTCACATTGAAACTGAAATGCATTATCTGCTTCCTATATGTACTTCCTCTAAGGTGCTTCCTTACTTTATTTTCTTTAAACTTCACAGTTTATGAACAGAAAGTGTACTCACCCGATTGAAGTATACTTAAGAAATATACATAAGGAAACAAGTGAGACAGAGGCCACATATGTTAGTTATGCAAATAAAAAGTGTGGAGCCAGAATTTATACATAGGACTGTATACCCTTTTCTGAAGAGTGTGTCTCAAAGTCTCTTTGCAGAAGAATCTACTCAGGCACTTGTTTAAATGCACATTTTTGGTTCCCACTCCACCCTGCCTCATGGAAACCTATGGATAGATCCCAGAAACACTGTCCTAATGTGTCCAGAAAACTCAAGGAATGAGAGACTTTTAAATGATTAAGAAATACTGGAATAAAGGACCTGAAAACTCAAATGACTTTTCCACTTGAAAAGCTTTTTATGGAAAGTGTCAGGCACCTGAAAATAAGGGTTTATAGTGACAGATGTCTTTTCAGGGATGATTATGGCTTTATGTGAAGTTGATGCCAATAAATCTTTTCTACAAAGCTCAAGTCTCAGTCCAGGCTGGCAGTAAATCATTTCACCTGGCACCACAATTCCAAAAGGAAAGGCAATGAGGACAATATTATGAATGTTGCTTTCCTGGCACTAGCTAGCTAAAGATTAGTTGCATTGGCATAGCTTTTTTCTCATGACCTATTTTTAAATGGAGAATAGAAAAATATAGTCATTCATCTATGCAGAAAATTATTAAGACTGGAAACGAGGAAATAACCAGAGTCTAAGACATCCAAAGGGAAATCATCATTCTGTACATTAAATTAGCAGGGGTTTTTTATTTTTGATGATGAATAAAGTGAAGATATATCACATTAGCATTCAATGAGACTCAAAAAATAAACAATGTTAATTTACAAAAAGGACCTTATTAACTTACTAAGGTTATCAAGAACTTCTAAAGCATTTTTTTCAAAGGGAGATGATATGATCTTCATTTTTCTCACTGTTCCACCTTAAGCCTGGTTTTAAATAAGACCTATCATTTTTTTAAAAAGTTTTCTATTGCCAGAATCTCAATATCTTCTAAGTTTCTGAACTAAATTCATCATTAAGGAAACAGTCAGGAATTCCCTGGATGTCCAGTGGTTAGGAATCTGCACTTTCAATGCCAGGGCTCAGGTTCAGTCCCTGGTTGTGGAACTAAGATCCCACAAGCTGTGTGGCATGGCCAAAAAAGTGAAGAAGAAAGTGGGGCATCATGTGATCTTCCATAGGACCTGAGGATGTGGCGATGATGGTCTCTGCCCTACTGGCAGTAGTCAAAACTCAACACAGGGGTACGACGTCCCAGGCAGGAAGCCACACTTGTCAAGGGACTAGCCACTAATGATTAATCCAGATTTGCTCTTGGCACCACAAGATTCCTCTCTGGTCTTGTTTTGTATGTAGCACAACCCAGAGGAACCTGATATTTTCTGTGGAAAATCTAGTGATCACATTTTCCTCAAGACTAATTGGTAATTGATTAATTTCCTTTCCTTCATTCAGGCAGTTGTTCTTCATCACTAAGAAGTTTCCTGCTGAATTAATGTGCCTACTTTTATATTTTAATATTTAGAATCAGTACCTGTTCACTAGGTTTACCATCTTGAAAATTATATTTTATAATCTTAACACAATAAATTATCTTTATGAATCATAAACAAAACTGACAAGTCTGTGATTAAATTCCACTTTTGGAGTGACCAAGTGACCCACACTTTCAATTTTTTAAAGAATGTTACTGATCTAATATCTGATTTTCAAAAATGAAGTTAACTAGGATAATATGATTGACATTTTTTTCAACTTAATATTTTCTTTAAAATTGGGGCAAGATAGGGAGAGACCATTTTAGATTTGTTTTTGGCTGCACTGGGTCTTTGCTGCTGCACCGGGGCTTTCTCTAGTTGTGGTAGCTTCTCTTGTTGTGGAGCACAAGCTCATTCTACGGTTCATGGGCTTCAGTAATTGCAGTGCACTTAGTTGCCACACTGCATTTGGAATCTTCTTGGACCAGGGATTGAACCCACGCCCCCTGCATTGGCAGGCATTTTCTTTTTTTTTTTTTATTTTATTATTGTTTTTGCCATACATTGTCATGATATCACCATGGGTTTACATATGCTTCCCCTCCGGATCCCCCCTCCCTCCTC